>BSBK01001606.1:2062500-2437500 GCA_027943335.1 Chamaecyparis obtusa
AGGTAAAGATCAGAGACTTTCAGTTGGGTGACTTAGTCCTTCGAGAAAATCCAAAGAATCAACAACATTGTGAAAAGAAGGGTAAGTTCGAACCTAATTGGTTAGGACCTTTTGTGATCACAATAGTCTATGGTTCTGGAGCTTATCAGTTATCTACACCTGAAGGGGATCCCTTGGATGAGCCTCTTAATAGTATCCATCTCAAGAAGTTTTATCCTTGAAATCCCAATGTGAGGGGCATTTATATAGGATGTATATATATATTCTATAGATAAAAAAAATAAATAAAAATCATAAAATCAAAAGCAACACTGCAATAAAAGCATATGGTAAGAACTTGGAAATAGGTGCTATATGTGACAAGTTAGCTCTTCTATCTATTAGGCTTCTTTTAGTGTGTCCGTTCATTGTATATATCCAAAATAAAATGGTTAGTCAGTCCTCATCCCCAGTATGTCTATATCATAATAAAATGGCTAGTTCATGCACCATTCCTTGTATTTATCCATAATAAAATCCCATCATAGCTTGATCCTTTGTCATGGTCTTCATCCTAGTCTTGTTGTGTCTTTCTTCATCCATAATAAGTAAGTCCATCACCTAGCTAGGGGCATGTCCTTGACCTAGTTTGGGAAGTGGATCTATGATAGTCGTGACTCTTAGAGGACATAATGGAGTTATTTTCACTAGGCAAGCAGACACAATCAAATGTCCTTTTACAATGGTATCTTCATGCTAAATCCAAATCTATGATCTATTCTTCGAAACATGACCACTTATCTATATATCTTGACTCTACATCATCACTTGAATTGATCAACATGTCCTACATCAATCTTTTTGGCAAAAGAAATGTATATTCATGACAGGCATGTTATAATGGTTTGTTGTAGATTATGCATTCATATCTGGATTTCATTGTTATCATGTTTCCTATGCTATTTCGGGATATCTTTTTGACATGAGTTTGAAACTCCCATATGTCATTGATTAGAATAGCCGGGATGGAGCATGGTACTTTCTTTGATTGCTATTTGTGGGGTATTTTTCCAATGAAATCAAAGGATCCAATAATTTGGGGTGTCTGTGTATAAGTGCCTTCATCCATTTCATAGTATGAACAACATAAACATCATGTTGCTCTGCAAATACTATTTATGGTGATACGCCATCGCATACCTCGACTCCAAATATTTGTTTCTTAATTGAGGGGAAAATATTCCTTGTCTGTTATGCAAATGAAACTCAGGTCATCTTGGTTCAATTATACCTAGATGCTTGTCAAGTTTGCAATATTAAACTCCATGTGAGAAGTGCTCAGGTCATCCTGGTTTAATTATACCATGATGCTTGCATTTTCTTGCAACATAATGAGCTCAATGATGAAAATCAAATTCTAGTTATTATGAAGTTCTAAGATGTTACATGAAGTTGTGCAGATACTCATTTCATATTTCATTTTGCATTGCATTATACCATCTCCTAGATTTGCATATCAGTGCTCCTTTTATAGGGATTTATAGGTTACCTTTCTTATTAGGTTATCTGTTCTCTTAGTCTATTCTTCTTGTGTCAGATACATTGTTATTTAAGTTGAGGACATTTGGACAACCAAACATATTACGACTTTTTGCATTTCACATTTTTCACTTAATCATTTAGAGACATATGTTATCTTCATTAGGGGTGTTCATTTATATATAATTTGGTCATAACTATCATTTCATCTTATTTTCTTTTATCATGTTATCTGTTATTACATTTAAATCATCTTAGATACATTATCATTTATTACATTAGATATCATTTGCATTATATCATTCATTTATTATTCATTATCCACATTGTTCATCACAATATTGCATTGATCATCAAATAGCCTTAGTAAATTCATTTAAGATGTGCATTTATGTCACCATCATATGATTATTAACCATTAAGCATCAACAATATTAAAACATGCATATAAATCATTTTGCATTCTAAGACATACATTTTATGCATCTGAAAGTAAAATCAACACATCCTGCATATGTCAGTACGCACATGTATATAAATCATCAAAGTAAATCATGATAGAACTGCATCACATACAATTCATAAAACAACAAAAATATCTGAATGTCCAATGATATAAATCAATAATAATGTATCCATAGTCAGTGTCTGTCAAGTCAAAATATAATGATACAATGAATCATAATGATACAATAGTGTATACAATGATCTCTCACAATCTATGAACCACTGCCTCTAGACTCTGTATGTCGCTGTCTACGGGAGGCAATGTGGCCCTGTGCTGTTGCACTCCCTGATGCTGAGGATCCACCCTGACCTCCTGAACCTGTTGGTGCTCTGGGAGGACGTGATGATACCCCTCCACTACCAACTGGTGCCTATCACTCATATGCTGCTGATCTGATGCCAACTGAGCTCTCTCTATAGCTCCCGATCCACTGATCCCTCGGGACTGCCTATCTGTATACCTCTCGCCAGTAGGATATCTCCTTCCCAGCATGTATCATGGCTCTCATGATATCCCCATGAGGACCTAGGTCCTTAGTCCTTTGTAACTCATCTAGCAGCATCTTTGACCCCCCGAGTCTCTCAATAGCTAAATCTCTCTTGGCTCGCAGCACATCCATCTATCTGCCCATCCTCTCAATCTGTCTCTCCAGACCTGGAACCTAGTCTACCTCTACCTGGATAACTGCTAGTCGGACTAGCAGTGCGTCAATATCAGGCTCCTCTTCCGCATCATCTCTATGTAAATAGGGATCCTGTCCCCTGATGTCCATGTCTGCCTACTCATCCTGTGCCTATATATCTGGCATCTCCACATCTGGCTCATCCTATCCACCACCCTCTACCACATCAACCTGGGCCAATAGAATGTCTGCTTTATCCTGTGCCTGCCCCTGTGACTGTGCCTGTACTGTAGCAACTGGTATCTATACTGCACCCACTGGTCTCTATACCTATGCAACTGGTACTTGTAATGGCACTCCTACAGCTGGCTATGCTAGCTGTGCTAGTGGCTATCTCCATCCCTGTCCCCTCTGCCTCACTCCACCTCCCCTCATTCGTGGGCCAACTCTCCCTCCATCTCCACCACCTCCATCTCTACCACCATCTCCACCACCTCCATCTCCTCCTCCATCTCCTCCATCTCCTCCTCTCCCTCATCCCCTCCTATCTTGACCTCGCCACCTCCCCTGATGTCTGTCTGCTAGATCTCTCTCTGGAGGTCTCGCTACTAGATCTGTAATCTATGGCACAGGATGATCTCTCAAAAACTTCTCTAAATCCGCAGTCATCCCAGGGTCAACCACTGTCTATCTCATGGACCATGCCTGGTATGGTGCATCCAAAAACTCCTATCACGCAACATCAAATGATGCCATGAGCCCCCAATCCCGTCACTCTTGATGTGTCTATGCAATCTCGGTCACTCCCTGGGGCATACCCTATATCCTGTCAAACTGTCGCAGAACCCGACTAACCAGCTGTCTCTCAATAATAAAGGGTGTCTGCCCTATCAGCCATCACACCTCAAAACAAAAACTAAGCTGCCACTCATCATCCCATGGCTCACACCCTAAGTAGGGTCTCCATGTCACTGTGTCTAGTGTGTCAAAAGTGTAGCGCCAAAACTCTAAATGTCCCAATTTTTCCTGAGACAAAATTGAGGAGTACAAATGAATATAGGGCTGCCCTGCACCCTAGAATCGAATTGTCAATGGCTTGGTCACTGCAATATGCTCCCATGCCCAAACATGGATCAGTGTCACCCCTGCTGATAGAGATGCACTCCTGTGGTACACCACCTGATGTAAATCATGGTATAGGTGTGCTAATAAACACACCCCCCAAGCAAATCGGGTCCCCTCCATCACCCACTATAATGTACAGCCCCACCCAACTACAAATCTGTGTGACCTCCGATCAGGGCATACTAATCCCCCAATCACGCCTGCTAGAACCAATGGAAGAGGGTCATACATGTTGACCATCTCCTCCTAGCTAATATCCCCATCCTTTATGTCATCATCCCCAAAGATGGCTCTGCACTCTGTGACTCCACCGTGTCGATCATACTGCACTAACTCTCCTGTGATGGGAAGCCGAAGGATGCGATATACATCCTCTAGTGTCACTGTCATCTCCCCTGTCGGAAGATGGAAAGTACTCATCTTTGAGTGCCATCTCTCAGCTAATGTGGTCATCATGCTCAGATTCACCCGAATCTCAGACATGTAAATCACATGGTAAAGTCCTGATGCTCCTATCACCAGTCTCTTTGTCTCTGATAATGCTGGTCTTAGGTTCTGTGTGACAGGATATCTCTCCCGTGACATCAGAACATCTGTGATATCCTCCTATTCAAGTCAACAACAATCAACCTATCACATTTTGATAAACTGATCTATCAATCTATCTATCCTATCATATCAATTTCAAACATGTTTATCACGTGTTTCAACAAATGATTCTATCAATTGTCTATTTCAGACTGGCTAACTAGCGAACATGCTACAATGTTGCCAATCTTGATCAAATCGATCACAATCAACCACCGATAGATCAAATCGGCTTATCGACATCAAGTTTGACCTAATTGACTATCTATTATGAGCAACTTCTACCACCTAAACATATGTGCATCATTGAAACATGCATGCGCAACTTTCTTTCACATTTGCACAAGTTTTTACTGATGTGCCGTATTCTTCCACATTTGCGCAACATTTATCAACATTTGCACAGTTTTACACATGCGCATTTTTATTGACCATTTGCGCAGCTTTTCCTAACACATGCGCAACAAGTATCTATGCACACTTCTAATTTATGCTTGCACAACACTACTCTTATCCTATTATGCATGCGCAACTATTCATAATGAATGCGCAGCCAAACTGAGTTTCTATGCAAATGTCACAAGTTGCTGCGCATTGATGCACCGAAACTGCACATTCATCCTATGCCTAGAAAAATTAAAATTTCTAATCTAATCTATCATTTGATCTACCCTAAACATGCTAAAATTCTACATTAACATACATCAAATCATGGAATTTCAAAGTAGGATCTAGTCACCTACCGATTCACCTGAATCGGGTGGTCGCTGGAAGCGTCTGACTCTCTCGAAGTGGTGATCTGACAAGGCAAATGGCATCCTGGTGGCTCTGCTCTTCTCTCTCTCGTGCTCTAATCTCTAAGTGACAAGTGTGCACAATGAGCCTATTGTGGACCCCTTCGCTCTATTTATAGCTTGTAGACCCGATGTGCTTGGTGTGTGGACCCTACCTGACATTTTTCTTTCATTCTACCCCGTTTTCATCCATATTTCCTACTGTTCGTTCGTGAGATTGATTGAACAACCCCATTAAAAAAAAAATAAAAAATAAAAAAAATTGAAAAAATTATTTTTACAAAATTCACATAATCTTTTTTGTCAATCAATCTCTCGAGGGGGCATCCATAGGTCGTCCGAGACATTGTCTGGGGTAGGGGCAAAAATGCTTGATTTTTCTTTGAAACAATGTGACCAACACATTATTTCAAAGAGGGGCAAAATGTATACACCTAAAAATAGCTTCGTTAATTAATTAAATATTTATTATTTAATTACTATTGACTTGATAAATTAATTAAATATTTATTATTTAATTAATATTTGTTTCCTCTATTTATTAAGTAAATTATTTAATTTATTTAATAAATTCACTATAGTCTAATTCTATATCCTAAGTCTTCTAAAAAGTCTATTAAAGTGATTTAATTAAATACACAATCACCTAAATATGACTAAATCCCCTAGTCCACTTCATCCACCCAGTCACCTGACACATCACCTTGGCTAAGGTAAATAATTATTATTAATTATTTATTCATATTTATCCTCACCCACACATGTCCTATTCTTAAGGGCTATGTGGCCTCATAGGACTTGGTCTCATGACCACTTGTCCTCTCAACAACCAAGTCAAGAGACATTCCCTATTCCTAAGGGGCTTTTCAAGCCACCTCTAAGGGTCAAGGGTGACTCATAGGACACTTGTGCAAAGAGTCCTCATGACGAAAAGGTCTCTCCCTCTTTCTCTCTTTGTTCTTTGTGAGACACTTGACATGTGTCTTTCCCTTCCACCTTCTTCTCCTCCATGTCAATGTGAGAGGAACATCATCCCTATTCTTTCTCTCACATTCCAACTACATCCCCCTTTCTCTCAACTCCTTCAACCAAGTCAATTCTAGCCCTAGGATCTTCCACCTTTCATTCTCAACCGTAGGATTCTGCCACCTAGGCCTAGATCCTCCAAAACTCTATAAAAGGAGTCTCATTTTTCATTTGAAAGCTAATAGGTATTTTTGAGAACAAGCAATCAAGCATCCAAGCAATCAAGCATCCAAGCAATCAAGCATTCAAGCATCCATATTATCATCCTATCATTTGCATTTCATCCACCATATTTGCATAATCAAATTTTAGTTGTGCACTCATTTCATTATCTCCACACTTTGGAATCATCTTGGGAAAGAGCTTCATTTGGAAATCTAAGAGCTCAACATCTTCAAGAAATCAAAGCTAGGAGGACAATGGAGACAAGCTGCATTTGTAGGTGAAGGTAAATTGTTAATTTAGTTTCATTTGTTATTGCATTCTTCATTGTAGTTTGCTTATTAGATAGATTTATTAACCTTTTATTAGTTAATTCATCATTTAGAATAGTATCCAACTAATTTGCATACAATGGGTCTGAAGCGGTACTGCCTATTGAGGTTGAAATCCCATCACTAAGAATCAAAATGCATGGTCTAGTAGCTGATGATGACTATAGAGTGTTTAGGTTGCAAGAACTTGAACTACTAGATGAGTCTAGACAAGTAGCACATGATCATCTCAAGAGTATATCAGAAGAGAATGTCTAGAGGCTACAACAAGAAAGTCAAACATAGAGAATTTTAGGTTGGCAATCTAGTCTTGAGAGAGAATCCTAAAAATCAATCACATAGAGAGTGCAAGGGGAAGTTTGAACCCAACTGGCTGGGTCCCTTTGTTGTCACTAATACTTTTGGCTCCGGTGCCTATCAAATCTCAATGAATGAAGGAGAACAGCTCTGAGAACCAATCAACATTCTCCATCTAAAAAAATTCTACGCCTAAGGCATTCAGTCTATGGTAAAATGTCCTAAAAAAAGCTTAAAATTTTGAAAAAGGTCCTAAAAAAAATGAACATCATGGTGAAAACCTAGAAATAGGTGCCTTGATGATTCACAAAAAAAATCAAAAAATATCAAAAGTAGAAAAAAATTGGAAAAAACAAAAATACAAAAAAATGAGAAAAAAGAAAAAGTGCCTTGGTGAAAACTTGGAAACAGGCACCTTGGTAGGAAAAATAGAATCTCTGCCAAGATGGTGAAAACCTAGCAAATGGGCACCACTTGTTCAAAATGCTCCATCTATTAGCACAATCTTGGTCTTTCCCATCTTTCAGTCTTGCTTTAGTTTATGCATATCTCCTGGTTTGTTCCTACTTTCCTATTTTCAATAAGTCAGTTTGTACACCAATCAGTTCAAGCGTCCGTATCCTATCAATGTTCCAAACTTGGGGGCAATCAATGTCATATCCTATGGCCTCCAATGTATCTTAGACGTGTCATATCCAGCTAGAGTCCTTTGAAGCTTCATTTGAGTAAGTCAATCTATCTCGTCTCCAAAAAGGATTTTACATCTACAACAACACAATCAAACATCAAGCTGAAAATAATCTATGCTTTTTACATGCTTTTATCTCCTTGTATGCTTACTGAGTCACGTTGAGATTTTTGCATATTGTGTTCCTTCGAGCTCTTTGATGATGTCTTTTATAGGATTTAGAGAGTGATGACTGGGGGCATAATCTTTTTTTTGTTTTATGCTTGTATGTGAAAATCTAACAACTTTGGAAATTCTGGATTGAAATGGTGTCCGTCTGTAAGAGCTTCTATCTTGAATTGGATGGCCATGAGTACCTTGACCATTGATACCTGAAAAATTTAAGGAAGTTTGATCTAACTATTGTCTTTTTGAGTGAGTTCTTTCTCCTATTGTGAAACATGATCTTGCCTAAGGATGTGAACGATAAAGGGTCACTATGGGTAATTCACATTGGATTTAGAATGATCTCTTGACTACTTGATGTGTTTGTTTCAACAAGCTGTATTCTGGTCATGACAATGTTTATGTTTTAATGCTTATACAAATTGCTATATTAAAATGGACATGATATTCAGGTCATCCTAGCATTTGTGTCTTGGTGCTTATATCTAATCCAACATTCTGAAAACAAAATCAATATTCATATGTCCATGGTTGTCTCACCAGTGGGCATTGTATTGATTCTTGAACATATAAATCAGTATTCATATGTCTATAGTTTTATAAACTAGTGGGCATTGTATTGGTTTATCTGGTTACCTAAAAAAAACTCAATGATGACAAATGACCGACACATGATCAGTGACTAGGTCCTAGGTCTTAGGTTGCATTTCATTTTGCACTTTGCATGATTGCATGATCTCACAAATTTCTTGGCAATCTTTAACAATTCTTCTAAAAAAACTATACTTAAACTGCAAATGAAGAGCTGAATCTCATACGAAGGTCTTCTCATAGAAATGCAAGTAGTCACAATCCTGGGTTAAACATCTTTTTTGACATAAGACTGAGTACTTGTCTTCATCAATACTTGCAAAACATATCATGTGTATCGTTGCATTTTCATTAGATATTCGTAATCATTCATTCCATCTATTGCATTACATATATTTCCATACATACACTTTCCATAATCAAGTACATTTGCAAACCATTCATACATATGAAAGAAAATCATTGCATTGCATGAATCCATACATACATTCTACTCTACTCATAGCATTTACATCACATGATATCATCATACATCCAACACATGACAAGTACAAATGAAGTCACAACCAAAAATCTAGATCTCATATATATATATCATAAAACTTGACATAGTCAGGGGTGCACTACTAGCACAATGTACAAAAGAATGAGCTCATGTGAGCTATTAGAATAGTATCAATATCAAAAGAGCAACAAAAACATCAAAATATCATGGCAGATTAGCTGTCGGCTTGATCCTCTCCATCTAGTGGAGGTGGTGGTGGTGCATTTGGTACCACCTTGACCCTAGGTGCTCTTGCTCCCTCTGATGCTATCATGTATTGAGAGTATGAAGGAACTCTCTGAGAAAGTGGTACCGCAGTGTAGTATGCAAAAACATAATAAGTAGATATGGAGGTTTGAGGAATAACCTCTACCTGTAATCTTTGAACCTCACTATGAAGCTCAGTGTGCTATCTATCTGCCTCTAGATATCTCTCCTCCCAACGAGCACTATGCACCTTTAGGTCCCAGACCTATAATCTGAGCCTCCTCACAATCTCCTATGTAGAAAATGGGACACTGGGATCAGCGTCTACCATCGGCATGTCGGTATCCTTAGCAAGCTACTCTGTGGTCTCTACTCTCTATGCCTTACGACATCTAACCTCTGCACCCAGATCAAAACTGGTATCCTGCTGTAAGGGATCAACGTCACCACCTACAACCTACTTTGCTGCAAGTACCTCCTCAATAGTACCAACACTACTTAAAGTACTACCCTCTTCCCTAGTCTATCTCTATGCACCTGTAGATCTACTTGCTATGGAACTAGTGGGATGAGGGGGCCTCATCTATCCTAATGGTCTCTATGGAGGAGCCATCACTCTCGGTCTTAGAGGTGTGGGGTGTACAATTAGAACCTATGTGGGTCTAGGACCCTGTCTCATCAGAGCACCTGTGACATCCATAGCCTCCTCCATGGAAGGTATTAGCTCTGTCAAATTAGAGAACCTATGGATTAGGTGGTCAGAAAGCCATGCAATGAATCCATCTATGACTCCGACATCAATCACCTGTGGTCTATACTCCCAATCCCTGCCAGTGATACCACTATACTCCTGTGAACATAAGGCATAAGAGAGCCTAGCGGTCCATCCAAGTCTGATCTCATGAACTATGTGAGCATAAGTGGCGTAATCCTCTAGTGTATCCTGCACTCATCCATACTGGCACCACACTCTGGTAATGATAAATTTCTCTAATGTAGAAGATGACCATCCAATCAGTACACGACTTTGGAAGAAGAAATTGAACTGCTCTCATGCAGTAGGCCAAGGCTCAATATCCACATAGGGCCTCCATCGCACAAAAGTCATGTCATCAAGGCACCATCTCTAGTACTCTGTGTGACCCATGCAAATCTATGTGACATATCTAGCATAAATATATATCACAAGCTCCTGCGGCTACCTCTGTGACTAACACACTAGTCTCAAAACTGGGATATGCTCCCATGCCTAGATAAATAAAACTAGAGCACCAGTAGCAAAAGTCTTGCTCTCCTGATACACTACCTCATGCATCTCAGAGAACATGTGGGCCAAGAGACACTAATCCCAGGCTAAATTAGGAGTCACCATCAAACATGCAACCATCAGGGCCTAGCCCATCAAAAGACCATTTTGCTAACGGTTAGACATGATGATACCGCTAATCATCTCGACAATAATGCACTCCAATCTATGAGACTATCCATAATGTTGTACTAAAGTCTCCCATGAAATAGAAGCAGTCAGCTGGGTGTCATCTCCAAAAAGATGTCTGAATGCTAATAGACTTGAGTTCCCAGAACTCACATACTCAGGACACTGACTACTATGGAATGGAATACATAGAATCCTGTAAAAATCCTCTAGAGTCACAGTGAGCTCTCCAGTGGATAAATGAAATGTCTGAGTCTCTGAATGAAATCTCTCTATCAACATAATCAATAATCCATGGTTTACCCTAATCTCAGGTAACCAAATCAGATACTCGATGTCATGCCCCGCAAGGGAACCGGGGAAGAGAACAAAGATTCTCTTTGTAAAAGAAAAACCTAAGTAATGATTTATGAAAATTTTTGAACTTTTAAAACAATTATATGAACAAAACTTAAACTTAGTTTCCTCCCAAGGTTCCGTTCTATTTAAATGCATGATTCATTTAAGTCCATTAAGTAAACTAACAACAAGATATACTTCTCAAAGAAAATTACATCATATCACTATAAGACTCTTTATTAAGAACTACAAAGTACTTTCATTTTAATTTTCCATTTAAAATCATCTATATTCCTAAGTATCCTTTATGAACAATATAACTTTTAAATGAAATAGAATTATCTTAAATCATTTGATACATTGAAAGTAATACATTTGTGTTTCAATAGCCTTTTTTGTAAGGAAACTCAGGTGCGGAAACAACTTCCTACGTTAATCTCTATAGGAGAGTATTGTGCAAATTCTTATAAATCTTTACAATTTCAGATTCGTTAACTACTTTAACAAAGATATTGCAACCACATACCATACATACAGAAACATAGAGAATGACACAATGATATACCCTGGGGAAAACCTTTCGGTAAAAAACCCCAGGACTCCAAAACCTGCACAATGTATTATCTTCAACACAAAGATTACAATACACTTGCAATGCAAGTTCTTTTAGGAAATGAGAGACAAAGCCAACAAGACTTAAATTTTTGTTATATCTCTCCCATAGGAGTAGCATCATATATATAGACTCCTCTGGACCCAAAAATAGGCACAACCACCAAGACCCATGCACAAAGCCACATGTACACAGTTGTTACATGCAATCCCAAGAATAGGCGTCCATCCCTAGAATAGACTCTTACAGCTTGTCATAGAATCTACCAAAAATAACGGTCACAAGAGAAGTGTAAGAGAATCTATCATACCAACCTATTTTTGACATATTCTCTTACACACACCAACCACTTCTTCTTGGGTGCCCAAATAGGCCCAAGTCATAAGATGCTCTTACACCTGTCATAGCACATTCCTTAAATAGTTCTTACGCATCATAGGAATCTATCATGACCATTTTAGTCATGATCTCCTTACGCACAAGATGCCGACACATCAAGTGGAGTGACACATCAACATGCCAACTAGACATGTACACTCACACTTAATTACATTATTTGCAAAAAATACATTTACAAAACAAATAATAAGAATAGGAATTATCTAAGGTTGAGACACCTTATTCCTAACATTATCCCACTTGTCAAACACCTTGTAAGAGCAACAGGAACATAATAGGAACTTTAACCGCTATAGGCCAAAAGGCCCATAGACTCCGAACACCATTTGAACTTCTTAGTGCCCACTGGTTTCATTAATGCATCTACAACATTCTTCACAGTATCTACCTTCTCCAAATTTACCTTTCCATCTTCCACCATATCTCTCACAAAGTGAAACTGCACATCAATGTGCTTCGTTCTGCCATGGAAAGTTGGATTCTTTGCAAGGCAAATAGCACTCTGACTGTCACACCAAATAGTAATTTGTTCTGCATCAACACCAACATCAGAACACAATCTTCTAAGCCAAATGGCTTCTTTACAAGCATGAGTAGCAGCCATGTACTCAGCTTCTATAGTGGACAAAGCAACCACAGGTTGTTACTTACTCATCCAACTGATGGCACCACCAAACATAGTGAAAACATAAGCATTGGTGGATCTCCTACTATCAATATCACCTGCCCAATCTGAATCCACAAACCCATGAATACAAACTGAATGTAGAGATCTAGAAGAGTTACCATGATAACATATGGAGTAATATGATGTACCCCTCAAATATCTGAATACTCGCTTAACTGCATCCCAATGTACCCATCCAAGATTAGCCATAAACTGACTCAGGACTCCCACTGCTTGGGCAATGTCTAGTCTAGTACAGACCATAGCATACATAAGACTGCCAACTACACTAGCATAAGGTACTCTACTCATGTCCTCCACCTCACTAGGAGATTTTGGACAATCATCTACAGATAACTTTGTTCCCATAGAAATAGGAACACATAGTGGTCTACAATCTGCCATGCTGAACCTGTCCAACACAGACTTCACATACTTACTCTGACTAAACCAAAGTTTTCTTTTAGACCTGTCTCTACTAATTTCCATACCCAAGATGTACCTAGCTGCCCCAAGATCTTTCATCTCAAACTGTGCTGACAACTGAGATTTAAAATCAGAAATCATACCCTTACCCTTCCTAAATAGCAACATATCATCAACATATAATGCAACAATAAGAAGATGATCATTTTCAACTCTGAAATAAACACAATGATCTGATTTTGATCTTACAAATCCAATTGACAACACAAAGGCATCAAACTTAAGGTACCACATCCTAGGAGATTGCTTCAAACCATATAGATATTTCTTTAATCTGCAAACTAAGGATTCTTTACCTTTAACAATGTAGTGCTCAGGATGTGACATATAAATCTCTTCCTCCAAATCACCATGAAGGAAAGCTATCTTCACATCCATTTGTTCTATCTCTAAATCATATGATGCAGTAAGAGATAACAGAAATCTAATGGATGTCAACTTTGCAACAGGAGAGAATATTTCACCATAATCTATTCCCTCTACCTGTGAATACCCCTTTGCAACCAATCTAGCTTTATACCTTTCAACACTGCCATCTGCACATAATTTCTTCTTGAACACCCATTTACAACCAATAGATTTTCTCCCTTTAGGCAAAGGTACAAGGTCCCAAGTTTTGTCTTTCTCCAATGAAGCCATCTCATCATCCATAGCCTCAATCCAGGAACCTGCATCTTCCATGCCCAAAGCCTCTTTCACAGATCTAGGCTCATCAGTGTTAGTAATAAAAGCAAAGGCACAACTAGAATCTAACATAGAATAACCAAACCTTTCTGGTTGCTTTCTTTCTCTCATGGATCTCCTCAAGGGCTACAGTTGAGGTTGTTCTTCCTCTTCTTCTAAACTATCAGAGCTTCTAGAGCTCTCCTTATCATTAGATCCAACATGGTCTCTCTGTTCAGTCGTCTCAGGGGTAGGAGGCAAATGAACATCTTTTTCCTTTTCTTTTTCATCTGGTTGGAGCACAATAGGAGAAGATGTTAGCTCTCTAAAAATAACATTTCTGCTATACAACACCTTACTAGTCACAGGATCCCAAAGCTTGTATCCTTTCACACCAGCACTGTATCCGATGAAAATACATTTAACAACTTTATTTTCCAACTTATATCTTTTCTCCTTTGGAACATGTGCATAAGCTTCACAACCAAAAACATGAAGATGTCTAATTGAAGGCTTCTTACCAGACCACACCTCCATGGGTGTCTTACCAACAAGGGCTAATGTAGGAGATCTGTTAACCAGATAGCAAGCAGTGGCCACAGCTTCAGCCCAAAACCTTTGTTCTAAACCAGCTCCACTAAGCATACTCCTAGCCTTCTCCATCAGTGTCCTATTAATTCTCTCTGCAACTCCATTTTTCTATGGGGTATAAGGAGTTGTCTTATGCCTCTCGATACCTTGTTCTTTACAGAACCGTTCAAACTCTGTTGAGCAAAACTCACCACCATTGTCAGTTCTCACACACTTAATCTTCTTGCTAGTTTGATTCTCTACAAGAGCTTTAAATTCCTTGAGCTGACTAAAGACTTGTGTCTTACTTTTAAGGAAATAAATCAACATCCTTCTACTATAATAATCTATGAAAGATACAAAAAATATAGACTTGGAGATTGAAGGAACTTTTACAGGACCAAATACATCAGAATGAATAAGATCCAAAACATCAAAAGATTTGTGAGAACTAGAGTAAAATTGAACACAATTTTGTTTACCATAGACATAGTGTTTGCAAAAGTCTAACTCGAGATTGCAATCATTTAACCCCTCAACGAGATTTTTATTTTTCAGGGTTCTGAGACCCTTTTCACCAATGTGGCCAAATCTCATATGCCACAACATTGTCTTTTCTGCAGGAAGCTTACCTTCCAAAGTATTTGCACTACCATCGGAACCAATAGCCACAGACTTCTTCACTGCTTGTTCAAATGGTGAGGATGAAGAACTATTACATAGAGGAATACATGCATCTAGCTAAAATAAGGTACCTCTCCTAGTACCCCTTGCAAGCACTATCGATCCTCTCATCATCTTGCATCCTTCTTTCAAAAAAACAACTTGCACACTTACATCATTCAACATACTTATAGATAATTAGTTTCATGCCAAACCTAGAATGTGCATAACTTCGTTGATTCCCTTTACTCATCCATCAGGAAATTTGATAGTGACCCTTCCGCGTCCAACTATCTTTAGGTGAGAATCATCACCCAAGTACACCTTTCCACCATCAAACTCTTCATTTTTTGAGAACCAGTTTCGATGAGAGGTCATATGAAAAGATGCACTGAGTCAACCAACCACACATCATCAAATGCATGGGCTCCCAAAGCTGTGATGAATGCATCGCCATCTTCTTGAGATCTTTCTGAAGCTAAATCTGAACATTTCTTCTTCTTCTTCGGCTCTTTGCAGTCTTTACGGAAGTGCCCAGATTTATCACAGTTCCAACATTTTTCCTTGGACTTATTGGAAGTCTTTGACTTCCCACAGGATTTGGATCTACCCTTATTGTCAGACTTATTGTCATTTTTCTTCCCTCTTTCAGTGGATCTCCCACGAACAACAAGGGCTTCTTTTTCTGAAACGGAAGCCTTTCTCTGCATCTCCTCTGATAGCAGTGAAGACACCACATCATCCATTTTGAAAGTGACTAAAGTGCTTCTGAGAGCCATCACAAGATGGTCCCATGAATCCGGTAAAGAACACAAAAGTGTGTAGCAATGATCCTCCTCCTCTAACTTGACACCAGCTGATGTCAATTGGGCAGCCAACAGATTAAATGCATTTAAATGATCCATTAAGGATCCACCTTCCTTCATTTGTAGAGAGTACAACTTCTTCCTCAGGAACAACTTGTTCACCAGAGATTTGGCTTGATACACGACCACAAGTCTTTCCCACAAACTATTTGCAGTTTTCTCATCTAGAACATTCAGAAGAACTGCATCGGTTAAACAGAGTCTTATGAGACCCTTAGCTTTACAGTCTTTGATATCCCAATCTACTTGAGCTATAGTTGTTGGTCTTGTAGCACTTGAAGTCACTTCCCATAGGTCACAATCTTCCAACATGTCTTCCATCTTGAGTTTCCACAACTCAAAATTAGTGCCATTAAATTTCTCCACCTCCATTCTTCCATATGATGAACTTGCCATCTCAATATGCAAATAAGATTCAGAATGCTCTACAAAAAACTCCCACTCAAACTTGAGATTAGCTCAAAAAATCCTACCTAACAACTAGGATCAAAAGTCGATCAAGCTCTGATACCACTTGTAAGGAAACTCAGGTGCGGTAACAACTTCCTACACTAATCTCTATAGGAGAGTATTGTGCAAATTCTTATAAATCCTTACAATTTCAAATTCGTTAACTACTTTAACAAAGATATTGCAACCACATACCATACATACAAAAAAATAGAGAATGACATAATGATATACCCTGGGGAAAACCTTTTGGTAAAAAACCCCAGCACTCCAAAACCTGCACAATGTATTATCTTCAACACAAAGATTACAATACACTTGCAATGCAAGTTCTTTCAGGAAATGAGAGACAAAGCCAACAAGACTTAAATTTTTGTTATATCTCTCCCATAGGAGTAGCATCATATATATAGACTCCTCTGGACCCAAAAATAGGCACAACCACCAAGACCCATGCACAAAGCCACATGTACACAGTTGTTACATGCAATCCCAAGAATAGACATCCATCTCTAGAATAGACTATGACAGCTTGTCATAGAATCTGCCAAAAATAACGGTCACAAGAAAAGTGTAAGAGAATCTGTCATACCAGCCTATTTTTGGCATATTCTCTTACACACACCAACCACTTCTTCTTGGGTGCCCAAATAGGCCCAAGTCATAAGATGCTCTTACACCTGTCATAGTACATTCCTTAAATAGTTCTTACGTGTCATAGGAATCCATCATGACCGTTTCAGTCATGATCTACTTACACACAAGATGCTGACACATCAAGTGAAGTGACACATCAACATGCCAACTAGACATGTACACTCACACTTAATTACATTATTTGAAAAAAAAATATTTACAAAACAAATAATAAGAATAGGAATTATCCAAGGTTGAGACACCTTATTCCTAACATTTTTCACTTAATCAATAATAAGAAGCATACTAACATACTTGAAACGTTACCAAATCCTTTTCCTTTTCCAATCTACATCTTATACATAAATTTCACATCTCCCTTTTCCCTTTTCCTGAATCTACCCATTCCAAATACATCATTTTAAATTACATCAATGATTAAATTACATTCATCTCCGCTTGGGAGGTAACAATAGCTTTACATCATGAAAGACAATTACAAAGCCTTCATTCTTCAAAAACTGGTACATAAGCAAGTATGAATCTTCAAACACTGCATCCGCAAAAGATACCTCGATAAAAATATTTATCACCCAACCAGGTGTATACCTAAAAGGGCCACTCCCCCATGCTAGGAGATAATCACCAAGGTCCACAAAGAAGGAATAGCTAGGCCAAACCTAGGGTTGGGTAACCTTTCCCAAATAGAAAATAAAAGAAGATCAAAGTATAAATCTTTCCCCAAAAGGTTCTAAGGCTTGGTAGAAACTCTAAGCAACAACCTAAGTGAGTTTCATAACATAGCCCTCACCCCTTGGGTTGTCTTGGTACTAGCCACTCTGGGCCCCGGCCCCCAAGTAGGCACATGCAGGATCAAATGCCTTTCATACTGACAAGTGCCATTCGATCGTACCTACACATAGGTACCTTCTGCCACTCCCATCCATAGCCTTTGCTAGTGCTAATGGCATGGGTGAGGCACATTTAATCTTTTTAATGTTTGAACCCATTCCCATAAGTTTAGTAAAGTTTTCACTTTGTTAAATAACTCTTCAGTTGGTTATCTTGGTTCTAGCCACTTAGGGCCCCGACCCCACACTGAGAGCCACTCACTAGGTGTCGTTAGGTTTTCTACCCTTAACCCACATATCACAATCACATCATACACATAGTAAAAAAACATATCATAAACATATTTGTAAGACTGCATCAAAGAGTAGAAAATAATAAGATAGTTTATGGATATATAGAGAAATTAGGAACGTTTAAGGATGTTTAGAATGATCCTGATCTTCTTAGACAACCCTAAACTGCTTCCTACACACATCCTAACCCTATTAAGGCATTTAAATGCACTGAACATAACCTCCACCCAAGGAATGAACAAATTTAAGGTTTACACAAAGTTCCATACACCAAAAGATAATGCTCCATGAACTTCATTCTAAGCCTGAAATTTGACTAAGTCTGATTTTATTAAAAATCTAAAATTTAGAAGTTACAACTTAACTCCTAGGAAGTTGAAACCTATCTCAATCAATCCAAAAGGTACCTAATCCCTTTATACAAGTATAACTTAAAGTATAAGAAATTGGTTTACTTAAATGTTATACTTTGTATAAAGCGAAAATATCATTATTGTACTAATTGGTTTACATATTAAACTTCTTTAACTTTAAGCCTGATATAAACGCAGCAACTAAACATGCGTAAACAACATAGGAAAAAACTATTATTCGGCCAAATGACAGAGAACGAAAACACGAGAATCAAACTATGTTCAATCTCGGGATTCTATAAACTTCTACAAACGACTGGCTGGCAAAACAAAATGATAGAATATAAGCAATGACAAAATGTTATAAATAGCTGGAATAATACATATAAAACCAAAAATGGCCAGCATGGTACAATAATACAGCAACTTGTATTTGTATAAACATCTATGCAATAATAATGTACAAACATTTCTACAATAATACATAGTGCAATAATGCATAAACGTTTTGCATTAATACATTAATACATAATATAATAATACACAAAGGTTTCTGCAATAATACAATTATACAAAATATAATCAAGTATAAACGACACAAAATAAATTATTATTAAAATGCCAGAATGTTTGCATTGATAGAATATTACAATAAACAATTGACGGAATAATACTATAAATGGCTGCCACAATAATATAATAATATAACATTTGAAATACACTATATAGCATTTCTATAATGTATGGATGGCTGGAAAAATAATATAGTACTGTATACACAACCGGCATTAATACACTAATATACCACAATCTAGTATCATACGATAATGTATCAACATTATGTAATAATACATTATTGCAGAATATGTTAATGTATCAACCTTCTGCAATAATACATTATTACATAATACATTAATATGTTTACATTTTGCAATAATAATACACAAAATAATAATAATACAATAATGCATATATGTTTTGCAATAATAATACAACATACAGAAACTTTCAACAAATCTAAAATCCACATTCATACTATAAAATAAATCTATTTCATAGGATGGATTCCAACCTGGAGTCTTGTGAAAATTGGTTGATGAAGGAAGATCAAATCCTCTCCAATGTTTCCAGCACTCCTTTGAATCCCTCTGCTTGCAATCTTCCAACCTCTACTCGTAACAATCCAAATGCCAAACTCAAAGAATAAGGGACTTCTCTCCTCAAAAATACAAATTTTCCTACAATAATAATACTAATATTCTTCTCGAAATCAACTCTTCTCCCCCAACTCCCATACATAGGAAAGTCTTTCCTCTAAAGTAATCCAACCTATGCAACCATCTCAACTGTCCATTCATTAATAGTTAATGGGGTGGTTTGCAAAACCATTCCCGAAAAGGTAGAATAATTTTAAAATAAAACTATAATCCATGTTCCCTAAATTTAAGGGAGTCAAAATAAATAATATAATCTTAAAATAATTTACTAATTTATTTAACCATGGTAATAGAATCTACTAATCCTATTTACCATTTATAAGAATAACTTAGATTTATATTTATCCAAAATAATTTTCCTTCACACTATTAATTTAATTATATAATATTAATATATATATCTATTCATAGGCATGTGTGCGCACCCACATGCTTATGGTACATATATCATAAGTAAGACACACTATTACAAATATTAAATATTTAAGAATAACATTATTATTAAATATATTATTTATTCGTACACTAATCCACATTCTAAATTATATATTAGGTAGCTACTAACATAAGTTAGATTTTACCACTATTTAAAACATTTTATTATTACTATTGCCATAGACACTTTGTTATTATGAGTATTATAAAATAATACCATAAAATTATTCATTATTATAAATATTAAAATCACATGATTTACTCACATACCAACTTGTTCCCAACGAGATATGCTAGTATAATAGTAGCTACTAATTAAGATAAATTAATAAATCATACCTTCAAATAAATCACATCAATAATCTACTAACAAAATTGAGCATACCAAGAAGTAAAACTACCATACTCAAAACCTCATTCTCAATGAATGCAAAAGGACAAGAAACTAACTATAAGATCCACCAAACCAATAAACCGAGAGATCACATAATACATCCACACAAGGGACTGACTCGGCACTTCCCAGCTAAGGATAAAAGGATCAAAGGTGAAGTTTCTTCTTGTGGAACCTGGTGATATCTCCGTAACAACAACAACGATCAAAGATTTTGAGGGATCGCTCAGACCTGTGAAGCCAGGTGGAGATGATACCCGGTACCTGCAATCCTGCATCACCAAGAAGAGATACATATATATACATATGGATATACAAATCAAATATATACAAGCAGATGACCAGGATCGATACATCGTGTGGACCTCAGCTAAGTGAGTAACTATGACTTTGTCCTGAGTCATGAAAAAACATTAGACACATATCCATGAAGCATAAAACATCATGATAATGGTTAGATTCAAATCCTTGGGTTAGCTCCATAAAACATATAAAAATAGATGGCTTTCTAATCTCATAAACATATAAATGATAACCATAAATGAGCATATCCATCATATCATCATCCATAAAACATAAATGTAAATGTATAGTTCTGACCATCATAATAAAATGTCCAAATAAAAAAAGTCTAAGTATCACCATAGGAGAGGTATTACACTCGAATCCACAAGAAGCAAGGTGTACCCTCATAGGGTCAGGCAAGGACACATAAAGTCTCTGAGTGGCAAGATGTGAAATGTGTACGTGCACATCTAGATATGTGACCTACATAAACAAAAACAAGGAACCCTATCAGTAATTTGGTTGTAGAAAAGGCTACAAGTACATGATTGAATAGTTTACTATTTCAGAAGGTAGATTAAAAGCTCAACAATAAGCCTAAGGAATTAGAAATTCAAAAATTTTGACCTAAAAGGGAGTTTTTAGCTCACTATTTTTCAAACAAAAAAGTAGACTGGCATAAAAAGTCATACCAGTTTCAGCTTATTACCATATGACAAATCATGATGATACGACACAACATATTTCTTCGTACGAGTTATGAGGGACTTGATGAAATGTCGAACGACTCATCGGTCTCTCTGATACGACTCTTGGGGAGTATTGAAATGACAATCTACTTATAATTGAAAAGTCGTACGAGCCTCTAAGGAGATTCGTACGACATTCTATGTATACGAGAATTAAAAAATTGAAAGCGTATGAAAATATGCTAAAAATGCTATAAACAAGGAAAAATTGAAATTTTAGCAAAGCACAGAGGTCCACCTACCAGATGTCCATATTGTCGAGGTCTCTGATGCCTCCAGTTGTGCTCAAAATGGTGAGAAGGCATAGGTACCTTTGGTTTTTCCATTTTCTCACTCAGAGGGCTCCACAGGGTTTCTAAAATCAAAAGGTTGAAATGAACTGAAAATGACCCTTCCAGCCTTTATATAGCTTTTGACCTAATTTTTAAAAGTGCTCTGTTTTTCATGAAAATTGCACCCCTAGCTAATTTCGACGTTCTGAACCCATTTCCGAGATCAAAATTGAAATCTAAGATTATTCACTATGTCAAAATCATGATTTAAAATTTTCAGACCTAGGATGTCTGACTACTTGCACAATCGACCTTCAATCATCATAGAAATCTAGTATTCAACTTAACTAATTATCTTACATCAAACTATCAAAATTTCAACTTGGTCACCCATGGTCAACTCATGGTCAAACCTAGTCAAACTTGGTCTCCAGGACCTCTAAATGATGTAGAATGTGTTCTTGAACGTGCACAACCAATTCTCAAATTAATTAACATGCTTCTAAGCCATATAACGCTGACTTTTCTTATCAAATTTCAATTTTCATCCCGAAGGGGGCATGGTATTGCACATCATTCAAGTCTATAAATCTAAATCTATAATCAATCTTTCCTCAGTAATCAAGACAACAACCACATCTACTTGTTGATTCATCTAAAGACCTTGTTGCTTGGGGAAAATCTATCATCGCTTGGGGCATATCAGATTCATTGAGATCCATATCAATTTGGTATCCTAATCTATCTTGTAAACTATATATGCTTTTGTAACTATCTGTTCATTAGTGTTATTTCCTTGGTTCTTCGTAACTAATGGGTTCAGGATGTGATACCAATATGATTCATACAAGGACAATGAGGTCTCTAATCGGTCACTCACTTCTTCGCAATCATAAGGTTTAGAATCAAGAATTTTTGCACTTTTTCATAATCACTAGTTTATTGTTGATATAGCTAGCATCATCTTGATTCTTGGTCATTTTGGGCCTGGGTCGGTATCTCTTTTTCCAATCTTTCAATCGATTTCTATCTTGGAATCGGTTAATCTTTCAAATCTTTCAAAAATAGTCTCATACGTATATCAAACATGGACTATTCTTTGAACCACTATGCTTTGCACAGTGATTCAAAGAGTGGCAAAATGTAATACCCCAAAAATGGGCTATAGGTTCATTAACCTCCTACATCTTTAAATTTGAACCAAATCGACATCAAAGTCCTAACCTAAGGCATATCTGCACATTATTGAATCTTAATTGATTTTATCTTAAATTTTGCATCGGGGAATATTCCTAGTAATATTCCTATTTATCCTAATTATCTTTGATTTAATTATTATTTGGCGATAAATCCTATTTATCCTAAAGTTTGATTAATTGAATATTCTGAATATTTAATTAATCAAATTTAATATTGCCACTTAATTATTTAATTGGATTTAATTAAATTATTCCTAAATTGTATTATTTAATTTTGACAATAAATCTAAAATCTTATGACTAATTGATTAAATTCTTATTTAATTAATTAAAGTCAGTTGTCAATTTTTAATAATATAGTTTTAGAATAACGTTTGATTTAATGATTGATTAACCCATAAATCAATTATTTTTAATTCAAAAATCAGTCAAGTTGAGGATAAATCACTTTATTTATTTAATTAATTGATAATTAATTGTGCACATTCAAAGAGCAGTTAAACTCAAAATTAGGAAATCAATGCAAGTTGCTAACTTTTGGAAACTCAACATCTATTTTGAGTTCAAAGTTGATCTAAACTTCTGATTTGAGTTAAAAAGCTATTCTTGCATGCTTTTGCATGATTTTGTGAGTTAATTATCTCTGATTTCTTGATAACTCAAAAATCAACCTGAGTTTATCAAGAGTGATTTATGGCTTTTCTCTTGCATCCTCAAAGCCCTAGATTTCTATAAAACCAAGGCTCAGCTCTTCATAATTAGAACACTCAAATTTTCACAATTACTCTGGCGAATTGGAGATCGAAGGCTTAAGCATTTGCGACAGGTGATTTGTGAGATCTTTCATAGCTGATCATTTAGCTTCATATTCATAGTTTCATACTCATTCATAGCATTTTTAGATCAAATCTACATTCCAATTTCATTCACTCTAGATTAGTTTCATACAGTTTTTCATAGTATTGCATCAAAAATCCCAAAAAAAATAGCTTAATCTACATTCATAGTCTTTCATTCTTTGCATTCAAATCCTTCATTTAGGTGTTGCATTATCACTGGTCTCGGTCTGATATGAGAGTATCATACTCGCACCTACTAGAAGGTAGTAAATCACCTAGTTAGTTTAGTTTCATTTCATTGCATGATTTTGGTTTTTTGCTAAGCTCTAATGTTTTACTGAAGTGTTGTGTCTATAGCTAGGTACAAAATTCACACACACAGTAACATGTTACAAAGTGGTTTTTTCCAAATTGGGTTTCCACTATAAATCCTGGTGTTAATGCTTGTGTGAATGTTTTGGTTTGAACATTTCTATATTTTGCAAGTTAAATACTATTGGATAGTGGACTACACTGTTATATGTTTATGTTATGTATTCAGTAATGACTGAGTAGTTTTTGGTTGTTAGATCTGATTTGTTGAAGAGTTTGAAAGTTTATTTTATACATCTGGACCTGGGAACAACTGATTCACCCCCCCTCTTTGTTTTTCTAAATCATATTAACTATAACTAACCAGCATCAGTAAACAGAGGAAACTGAGCAACATCGAACCAACTCGGTCAAAGAAGGAACTGAGCAATGCAAAAAACTTCAAACATCTTTTTGGTGACACAGGATTTCCATGGACCCAAGATGCTCATACATCAGACAACTACAATTATTTGAAAATGATTCTCTGAATTATGAAATAGGTGTGAGTCGAGCTGCATCCAACTCAGACTATGAAATCCATGAACTATCTTCAATTGGTCTATTCTTCCATTTTACCAGATATTCCATATACTATTTTCCTCTTGTACTCCTACCAATTCTTTGTTCCAAAATCTGCTCAACTTCTTCGGTCTTCTTCTTAGGATAATCCATCAGTATTGTCATGTCTTCATTAGGTTCATGATACTCATATAAATCAACAATGTTGAGTATAGGAGATATATCCATGTCATTAGGTAACTCAATCTCATATGCATTTCCACTGTCAAATTTCTTTAGTATCTTGCAAGGACCAAACTTCTTCATTTTTAGCTTCCCATATGTTCCAACAAGAAATTGACCTTTCTTCAAATGAACTATAACTTCATCACCGACTGCAAAAGTCTTATGTCTTCTCGATCTATCAGTTTTGTCTTTGTATTTTTGATTACTTAATTCCAACTTATGTTTCACATCTTCATGCAATGTCGTCATGTATTCAGAAAACTTCACTCCTTTACCACTTCTCTTTCTTTCATCAGCAATATCCCTCAAATAAGATATACCTCTCGATTGTATGCCATTTACAATATCAAAGGGTGTTTTTCTAGTACTCCTATTCACTAAATTATTATATGAAAACTCTTCTTGTGCCAACACAACATCCCAATTACTTAGTGTGTGTCCAACTAAACATCTCAAAAGATTTCCCAAACTTCTATTCACAACTTTTGTCTTCCATCGGTTTGTGGGTGAAATGTAGAACTATATTTCAACTTGGTGCCAAACTTTCTCCAAAGGGTCTTCCAAAAGTATCCAAAAAATTTACTATCCTGGTTAGAGATAATACTCCTTGGTAATCCATGCAATCTAAAAATTTCCTTAAAGAAAAGATCTACTATATGTATTGCATCTAATGTCTTTCTATAGGGTATAAAATGTGCCATTTTAGAAAATCTATCCACAACAACAAATATTGAATCATTACCTCTTACTATCTTTAGTAAGCCAAGAACAAAAATCCATAATGATATCAATCCAAGGTTTCTCAGGAACATAAATTGGTGTATACAATCTAGTATTCTAACTTACTCATTTTGCAACTTGACAAATTTCACAACTTTTCACAAATTTCTGAACATCTTTATATAACTGTGGCCAAAATTATTTCTCCTTAAGCAAATTCAATATTTTATCAACACCAAAATGTCCAGCCAAACCACTACTATATTTGTCCTTTATCAAATTAGTTCTCATTGCTCCTCTTGGTATACACAACTAGATACCTTTAAACAACATACCTTCTTGAATAAAATATTCTTCCCATTTAGTACTTGGTTGATCTTGAATAAGTGCTCTGCACTTTCTCCATGGCTTAGAAAAATCAGGATCAAATTCATAATAATCTCTCATGTCATCAAAGCCAAGAACTTCGATTTTCATCTTGGTCATCAAAGATCTTCTTCTACTCAATGCATCAACAACTTGGTTAGTGACTCCACTCTTATGCTTTATCATAAATGTATAACTCTGCAAATACTTAACCCATTTCATATGTATCTGATTCAACTTATTCTGACTACCCAAATACTATAAAGCCTTATGATTGGTATACAACACAAATTCACTCGCTATAAAATAATGTCTCCATTTCTTCAGTGCTTGAACAATAGCATAGAATTCTTGATCATACACCGAATATTTCCTTTTTGCATCATTCAACTTTTCACTAAAGAAAGAAATAGGTTTACCTTCTTGACTCAACATAGCTCCTATTGAACTTCCACTTGCATCACATTCCACTTGAAATACCTTATTGAAATTAGGCAATGCCAAAATAGGAAATTAAGAAACTTTCTGCTTCAGAGTCTCAAAACTTTTATCAACTCCATGTGTCCACTTGAATTCTCTTTTATCTCCTCTCATAGTCTCAGTCATAGCATTACAAATTGAATTGAAATTCCTAATGAACTTTCAGTAAAAAATTTCCAAACCATGAAATGATCTTACCTCACTAGCATTCTCAGGTGTAGGCCAATTCAAAATAGCTTCAACCTTTTTAGGATCCATTTTCAAACCATCAGCTTAAATAAAAAATCCCAAATTCACAATTTCATCTTTCATGAATGAACACTTTTTCAGATTTATCAGCAACTTTTCTTCTTTCAACCTCTGCAATACTTGTTTAACATGCAACCTCATAAAAGTACTTGGTGCATTAGTTAAACCAAAAGGCATAACTAACCACTCATACAAACCTTCTTTTGTCTTGAAAGAAGTCTTCCACTCATCACCTTCTCTGATTCTGATATGATGATACCCACTTTTCAAATTAATTTTGGTAAAATACTTTGCTCCAGTCAAACTATCCATTATGTCATTCATTCTTGGTATAGGAAACCTATATTTCACTGTTATCTTGTTGATTGCTTTGGAATCAGTACACATTCACCATTCTCCATTCTTCTTAGGTGCCAATACAATAGGTACTACACAAGGACTCAAAATTTCTCTGATCAAACCTTTCTCCAACAATTCTTGAATTTGTCAGTTCAATTCCTGATTCTCAGTAGGTGTCAATTGATGTGGTTCCTTATTCGGTAAGCTAGCTCTAGGGATTAGATCCATGCAATGATCAATGCTTCTCTTGGGTGTAAAACCATCAGGTACATTATCAGAAATAATTTCACTATACTTGGTGAGTAACTTTTCAATCTCCTCAGGGACACTATCCTATGTTTTCTTACTTGGTTTGTTAGGAATCACATCAAGACATACATCATTCTTCTTCAAATCCTTAACAGACTTTCTTTCTTCCATCAATAAAACTTTCATAGATGTGCAAACATTACTAACAGGTTCTTCCATTAAAGGTAACAAGATTTGTCTTCTCCCATCAACCCAAATAGTATATTTATGCAATATCCCATCATATATGGAATGTCTATCAAATTGCCAGGTCTACTCAACAAAATATGACAAAAATCCATAGGCATGATATCACATAACACCTTATCATAGTACTTTCCAATTTTCAAATTCACATAACATTGTTCACTTAACAAGAGTGTATGCTCATATTTGATCCATGAAATTTGATAGGGCTTCAGATGTTCCAACCTTTTCAACTGCAACTTTGTGACCATTTCTTCAGATGCCAAATTCTCTGAGTTACCACTGTCAATGATTACCTTCCAAACTTTGTCAAAAACTCTACATCTAGTCTTGAACAAACTTTTCCTTACTGGATCCTCCTTATTACTTTCACTCCAAAGTGCTCTCCTTACCATCAAGTTATTTTCCTTATCAGGTTTATTCGGTGACTCTTCTTGCACCAAAGTATTTCTACTATTACCGACCTTCTTACTTGCATGTGTACACTCAAATCATCTATGTCCTTCTCCACAATTGTAATTGTTCAGGCTTAGAATTGTTACCTTAAATCAGACATTAAGGTAAAACAACAATTCTATCCTGACAATGGAAACCTCTCCTAGTTGTGGGTAGACTATGAATGAAGAGGAATCTCCGGATTCTAGGCCGGTTCCTATAAAATATGGAATATCACTTTCTTGCTCTACAAATTGTTGGAAAAAGGGAAAATAATACTATAAATAAAATATTAGGGTGATACACCAATGAATACTTCAGACTTTGCAAAAATATGAAACTTCAATCTTGACTCACAAATGAAGATCTTAACACTCTGAATCTCTGATCAACATATAGGTTAATAAATGCATGCTATCAGGGTTTTACCACAAACAGCTTGGATAATTAACAAACATACATTTCTCATACAAGGCCTTGGAGCAATTGATTATCTTGAGAAGGAATAGGAATCTACTCACTTTCTTTAGATAATAAATGATTTGACACTTGTTAGAAAAGATGAAAACATGATCCAATATCGAAACAAATTCACAAATATGAGTAAAAATATCTGGTTCATTCCTTCAAAAATCTGACAAAATGATTACAAAAATGACCTTCAAAGCACTTAGGAATGATATGTTCACTATATGCCCTCTCTCCAAAATATGCAACCCTTAATTGATCCTCAAAAATCAATTTTATATCCTCTGTATGCCTCAAATCCGAAAACCTAAGTCCTTCCAAAATCCCAATTTTTAGCCAAAAAATGTGCCAAAAAAAGTGCCACTAACTAAGCCTTTTACAAACTTCCTCTAAATGCCCCCTCCCTAAATTTTGGCTTAATATAAGGAATTAAATCCTTTTACAAAGAAAATTGCCAAAATTAAGAAAATAAATTAATAGTAAATAAAAATCTAATATTAACTAACCTACCCTCATCTCCTAACTTAGATAAAGGACTCTAAGTGTAAACTATATGTAATGTGGGAAAGTCGACATGACTTCTCATCCACTTGCAATGTGATGCAAAAATCAAGGAGATAAGAATGCAAGGTGGCACTATGAGCAGTTTTTGAGGCTCTGCAAGGAGCTGACATGCATTGAAGGCATTGAATTTCTTGGAGGACTCCAAACAGTTATTCACATTTTGATCTCGACACTTGTGTTTTCTTCATTCTTCACAAAGAAGCTTAAGGGAAATGAAACCCTAACATGTAGAAGCCTTCAAAAATAGCTTGAAGGAACTTTGTTTGACTGTGAAAGGACTCCATTGTTGAACTTGAGCCTTTCTATAGTGAAGATCACTGCTACTTCTTCACTGAATGTATCTCAAACAGGGAACTCGACATTGAATTGCTAACTCAAGTTCAGCGAACTGTAAGTTTACTTAAGAACTCTCTATTTATCATATGAAGCTCATTTTTTGGCATAAATATCATGAAGTTATAACTTTAACACAACATAAGTTATAGTCTCTTTTTATGTTATATATACATCTCTGTTGTTGTTTTCAATAGATGACTGTTGTTTAACTATGAAGCCATGAATAAGTCATAGTCGTGACTTGATATGTATCTTGCTTCATTTTGTAAAACTTGGACATGCCTTCCTGAGAGCTTTTATTTGTTTGCACTTGTATTTTTCTGGATTGTGACTTATCCATGGCTTCATGGCTTTGATTTGTTGTTCATACTATTGATCTATATTTTATTTCCACGGGCTCCACACATTTCACACTTGGGCTTGACTGTTGGTTTTTTTTTTTTTTGCAAACCATATATGGGTTCGAATCTAATGAACCCAAAACTGTTCAAAACACTTTTTATTTGCAACTGTGAATCATCTCTACCATGTACAACCACTTGTTACTGTTGTAAAACTATGAGCTTCATATTTGTAAACTAGCAATAGTTACATGTTCTAAATGTAGGTAACCTTCATTTGATGAGTTCAACTTGTGAACTCAAACTTTATTTATTGTAGTCACGACTTGACTATTGGATGCTAACAGTCATACGACTAGTGTTTATTTATTTCTTGCTCCACTATTTGAACTTGAAGCTCACCTTGTTAGCGGCCACTGTTGGTATTGGGTGACTGAAATTTATTTTATTTGATGCACACACCGTGAGCTCTATACTATCACTCACAGCACCCACTGTTGTTTTCTTAACATTCACAGCTTTGACTATTACTGATATTAACAATCATATTCATCATGTGCTATAGTCATAGTTTCCATACTTTGATTCACATAGAATCGTGAGCCTCACACTTGTAAATTAGTAACAGTTACGACACCCACTGTATATTATCTTCATTTGGCACATAAAGCCGTGACTATTACTAATTTATTGGGTTCTTCAATTTACCAAAGAAAAATAATCCTTCATACCTTTTGATAACTGGAAGACCAATATGTAGCTTGTAGGTCTTATTTGAAAGTGACTTTTACACTTTTTCTTTGAAAGCTCGATTTCATTGAATGAGAATGAACTTGGTTTATATAACATGAAGCTCTTTCTATGTTAAGTTCACATATTCCACCCTTGTGTGGACATCTAAATTCATTGTGCACAGTAGTGTTAAATTTGGTCTCTTTTTTAGCATATGACTGTGACAACATAAAAATGGAACCCAAATTTTGACTGAGAATCTAGAAATATCAAATAATTGCTCTTTTCTGATTAGCTTTTTAAAAAATCACTTTGCATAAAATAGATAGCTACTAGAACTTGATTTAATAGAATTTCCATAGCTTGTACATAACTGTGATTATAGAATATAGCAACCAAATTGTTTCATTCTATTGACATGAAAAGAACTTGTGTAATCAACAGCTATACATTTGATGAACTGGTGAACTCACTCCTTTGCAAACCATGTATTATGAGCTCAGCAATGATGGATAGTTGCTCCACGAAACCATGAAAACACCTCTAATGACTTACTAAAGTTGCAAGGTTATGAGTGAAAAATGTTAAAGATATAACCAGTTATAAATAAAACTATCACATCTTTCACTCATAACCTTCGCAAACCTTAGAAGGTGATTATGACTGAGAGATGCTCAACATATAACTGTATCATCTTAAAATGGAAGCACTTCCATGATAAGAGTGTTTAGCCCTCTGAGTAAGTGGTTTGGGGTCATGTTAAGTGCCTTGAGTGGGTCTTTGCATGTATTTGGCTTTCCCCCGCTTTCCACTTCTTCTCCGCACTTGATTTCTTCATTCTAGGTGAAATTAGGGTTAAGTTCTTAAGGACTTTCCTGATTTCCCTCTTTCCATGGCTCTATTTTCTAGGTAGGATTCAGAAATGAGACCTCCTAGTCCATTATCACATCATTCAGAGGATTTTCTATTTGTTCCTAACACTAGGTCTTTCTCAGACATCAAATTCTGCATTTCTGGCATCTCTGGGAAACTTTTCTGCAAATCCTGACAAAGTTAGGGTTTGAGGTCAAGGATGACCTCAACCCTGACTAGGTCAGGGTTGACCTCAACCCTAACTAGGTCAGGGTTGACCTCGACCTTGACCTCTTCTTGCCAAATTTTCAAAGTTTCATTTTCCGCTCATTTAGTTTTTGAGAAAGTTATTTCCCGCTTCCAGGTCAGCTGTTTCAGGCTCTGAAATGGTAAATCCTTTAATGGTATTTAATTAAGGTATATTTTCTAAAGGTGAGGACCTAATTGGGATTTAATTCTTCAAGGTGGCCCATCTAGAGGAGTGTTCCCTAGATCACTATAAAAGGAGGCCTTCCTCTCTCATTTTGATATCAAGTTTTCATATCACATTCACATCAAGTTCTCTCAATCAAGAAATCAAGCTCTCAAGTGCAAGCAAGTCTTCAAGCATTCAAGTGTTCAAGCATTCATCCATCAAGGAGTTCCATTGTTAGCTATTGAAGGATTCAATCTCCTTGGAGCCCCCTTGAAGATCCATCCTTCTCCATTCATTCAAGCCTTCTCATATGCAAAGATCAAATCAAGATTGGTGTTGAAGATCAAAATACCATTGATTGGAGACATCCTACATTCATTGAAGCATTCTTACTTGTGGATTTGAGGATTCGAATCCTCTACAAGGACTTCAACATAAGTGAGGTGATTTGTTTCAATTACTTTGTTTATGCACCATATATTTCAATTCAATTTCAAGGTTAATTCCTAAATTGGGGTTTGACTAAGGCAAACCCCCCATACAACCAAAAACCCCCATTTTCTTGTAGGTACAGGTGCAAAATCTCAGATCTGAGAGCGAATTTGGATACCCTTTTCAAAAAAATTTTAGGATTTGCGAATAGAATCAGAATCAGACTTCAAATAAATAATGTGGTCTTTGACCTTTGAAAAGGTCAAAGTCGACCTGTGTGAATTTGGAGAAAAGATTTCTGAGTTTTGTCCGCCTCAGCATTTCCAGTCCAGAACAGGTGATAGAATCTTTAGAAAGTTCATACAGAAGCTAGAATTCAACATTTTCCAGATCTGCCCTAATTCAAGGTTAGTATTTGCACTTCAATTATTTCAGATTTCAAGCTTAATCCAACTATAGGGAAGTATAGGATTTAATCTTTCTTTCATATTATTCATAGATTGATTCAATTGTGTATTCACCTCTTGGTTGATCAAATTGGGTCTCTCTTTTGGGAATTTTGATTTAGGAGTGAATCTTACATTTTCCCCACACACATATACAAATAGTGGTGATTCCAAATTACCACTATTCATTTTGGTGAACTCGACTAGCTTACTCTCTTTCTTTTTGGTGTTAGATTCCCTTTTATCTTCTTAGTATTAGATTTGTCCTTTATGATTGATCTTGTATGCTAATTAGATTTCATATTCATGCATTATGTGTTCTTAGTTTAGTTCATTTTCATTATATTGGTTTATGAGCTGTACTACCACTAGTCCTACTTATAACATTTCGATTAGAAGAAGTCGTAGACTCATGGGTGCCTTTGAGCTTGAATCTTCTCCTTTCCTTAGGATTCCTGATGATAACTTGATTCTTCATGATTCTAATCCTACTATGGAGTAGAAATCTTCTCACTCATCTCATGATGAGGATGATGCTTTAAGGGTTCCTCCCGAACAAGTTCAAAAACTTTCCACTGAACTTGATAAAATAGGTAATTGGCTTCTTCAAGAAAACCATGGTCAAGATTCTATTCAAGCTATAGAGGCTCTTAAGAAAGTTCTCCATAAAAGTGATCATGGTGTTAACCTCTTGCATGGTATTACTCATCTTGTGCATTCCAATGTTAAACCTTTAACTCAAGAGGCTCAAGATTTAGGTTTCACTGCTCCTATCACTAGTGTTGAACCTCCTTCTAATCCTTTACCTAGTATTCCTATCTATACTCCTCCTTTGGTGACTATGATAGTTCCCTCTATTCCTATGAGTGTTCCTCCCATGTCCCTTCCTACATCACAACCTTCATATCATAGTGTTCCTTTCACTTATTCCACTCCGCTTCCAACTATAGTTATGAGTGTTCCTCCAGTTGTGTCTTCTATTCTTGCAGCTTCTTACACTTTACCTAGTGTGTCTAATGTTGCTACTACTCCTATTTCCTCTAATGATTCAACAATCATCAATTTGGCTCAAATTGTATCATCCTTACAACAACAACTTGCTTCCTTAACTCAAAACAAGTTTAGTATTCCTACATGTGACATGGGGAGTCCTTTGTCTAGGGATATTATCTGAATTCCTGTTCCTCAGCAAGTCGATATGCCTCATCTTGAGAACTACAATGGAAAGGGAGATCCTGTTCATCATGTCAAAACATTCCAAATCCTTTGTATGCTCATGACCATAGGATTTTAGCCAAACTATTTGCTCGAACATTTCATGACAAGGCCTTACAATGGTATTGTTCCTTGCGTCCTTATTCCATTGATTCCTTTCCACAACTTGCTAATGCCTTTATTCAACAATTTCAAAACAATATTGGCCCCCAAGTGTCTTTGATTGATTTAATGCATTGTAAACAAAGTGCTAAAGAAAAATTGACTGAATTCATTGGTAGATTTAAGCATTTGCATGCTCAGATTTCCTATCCTGTTCCTGATATTGATATTCAACATATGTTTATTTTAAATTTGCAAAAGGATATTAGAGATAAGATTTTGCTCACTAAATTTACCTCTTTTCAACAACTTTATGTAGCACTTCATCATTATCAATTACAAGTGAGTCAGTTTGAGAGCAACACTCCAATGGCTCCTGTTCCAGTTGATAAGAGTGATGCTGCTCCTAATCCAAATAAGTTTCAAAAATTCAATAATTATGTCAAGATAAACAAACAAGAAAATGAAGTTGCTGATCAAGTTGTTGTTGCAACTCATAATGCCACTTATGTATCCATTACTTTTTGATTAAATCGTACATTTACTCCTCTTTCTAAAACTTTACATGCTATTATGAATAGGTTGTTAGTTGCTAATATGATTACTTTACCTCCTATTTGACCTCTTTTACCTACTACGATTGCATCTAAATCTTTTGATCAAAATGATTTTTGTCAATATCATCATCAGAATGGTCATGATACTGAGAGATGTTATTCTTTAAAACATAAGGTCCAAGATCTCATTGATGCTAAAGCTTTATCTGTTGATAATCTGGATAGTAGTGGGAATCAATCTGTCTCTCCTCCTAATCAGAACCTTCAAATCTATATGAATCCTTTACCTATGCATGATACTAATACTATTGCTCAACCATCTACTATGGAAATTGTATATGATTCCAAGATGGATGATCTTAATCATGTCGTTAATCAAGTGGAGCATGTTGCCAAGCCTATATCTCCACCTCAACCTTCACCTCAAGTTCTATCTCAACCTTAAGATAAACCTAAACCTAAAGCGAAACCTCAACCTAAACCTCAACAACAACTTAAGGATAAATGACCTTGGGAACTTTTGATTACCTTTGATGACTCTAAGATTGTTAAGGCTCCTAATGGTCCCCTTTATATTGCTGCCAGGGTTGCTCAGATACCTACTCATGGTTGTCTTGTTGATCCTACCTCCTTAGTTAATGTTATCACTGAAGAAAATATTTTTATGAAAAGTTTACAATGTGACTTCTATGATACATCGGATGTGTGGATTCAAACTTGTAATGGTTTTCTTTATCCCTCATTTTGTTCTATTACTTTACCGGTTGAACTTTTTGGAAAACTTGTGAACACTACCTTTGTTGTGGTTCCTACTTCTGATCAATTTCAAGTTAAGCTAGGTTTTCCTTGGTTGACTACCATGCATGCTGTTGCTTCACCTATCCATAAGTGTCTTAAGTTCATTCATGATGGTGAAGTGAAGATGATCAATCATAGTCTATATCGACCTTCTAGGCCTAGAGATTGTCCTGCTCTGGATTTCTTTTGGCCTTCCTTACCTAATTCATGTCCTCCTCGCCCTGATAATCTTTTTCAATCATATCAAGCCTATAAGCATCATAAGATTCTTCAATTAAGCATACCTCCTATGGATCTTAATCATGGTCTTTTACCTACACCTTCGATACCTCCTTGAACTATGGCTTCTTGTTCTGTTAATCAAGTTCCTCCTACTAAATCTATCAAAAATCCTGTGATTGCTCCTCCTATGGTTGATAATCCTATTGATCTTCCTAAAGAACCTGTGAAGGATCCTGCGATAGTTCCTCCTAGTTCTCAACCTATTTCAAATAAGTCAAAACATAATCGATCTGCTAATAAACATCGTAAAAAGAGTCATGCTCATGCTAAAGATAAAAGATCTCTACTTTCTGTGGATACACCTATGCATAATGTTGTTACTAATAATGATGTTCACATGCATGATTATGATGATTCTATTCATATCTTAGATCCTATTTTGATTAATTTAGATAATGAAGATACTCTTGATGATACTGATAATGTTACTAATGAATATGAGACTATTGATATTGACATTGATTTTCTGAATATGCTTTCATCTCAATTAACTCTTACACCTAGTATCGAACATAGTGATTCTCAAGAGGATCCTTGTTTGGAATTGGCTATCATTCCTACTATATTGGATATAGTGCCTCTTGTGAGCTACCCACCTACCCTAAATGATATACAATGAGATGGGGAAAGTAGGGGGCATGCTTGAGCGGCTTGTCCTCCGTGGTAGCTTTGTTGTGTGTTTGCGTGCTGTACTGTGCTTCTCCTGTAATGTGTTTGCTAAATATTGTTAGATTCTTTTATACGATCCTTGTTACTTAGTTGGTACAAGGTGACGAAGGAATCAAAACTATTGTTCAAATTCCTCTATATGTATCTCTATTCTTCTATGTGTTGTTCAATGTTATGTTGTAACTGTGCTATTGTTCGTAAATGTTTCCTTGTGTAATCTGCTTGGATTCGAGATATGGTAGCACTAAATCTTTTTGGTCTCCATGTCATGGTCTGAAAAGATTCTCCTTCATTTATCTTATGTGATCTTTTCTCCTTTGTGATTTTAGTTCTACTTCCTGTGGGGAATGATGTCAATTCATTTGCAATAATATCATATATATATTATCTTATGATCATACTGTCCCCATGGTAGGTAGATCCCTTCCGTGTTCTTTGTATGTTTTTGTGTTATTTCCCTTGATTTGTCTTTGTCTGGGGGCATCTTGATGTGGAAACATAATCAGTGGAGTTGTTTATGTTTCTGTTAAAGCCATTGCTCCTGTTAAAGTGTCAGCAATGACTTTAATGTGGGGGCATACACTCTGCTCACTTATTGCACACATGCACTTATAAAAAATTCAAAACATGCTAAATCTTCTAAACGTAATGCACATAAGTTGCTAAATCTTGAGGAAGACATGCACTTTAAATTAAATTTTCAATCTTTCTTTTTGGATTAAAAACTAATCCTTAAAGTATGGATTTATATTAGGATCTCTTGATCCCTCCAGTTTCAAATACACATATATTGTGATCCCTTAAGGTCGGTAGTGTCCTTAAGATTGGATCTCTTTTATTTTTTATTTTTTATTTTATTCTTATGGAATAGGATATTCCTAAGGATAAATCCTTGATGGGTTGACTAGTGAGTAGCCACATTCACTAGGTGGTTCAATTCCATCTTTTCGGTTGCACCTTTTTCTTGTGTGGTTCACAATGGGACATAAGTTCTCATTGGGTGAGGTAATCACACTTTTTCTTTTTCTCTTTAGAGATGTCTCTCTTATCTATGATTTAAGATTCGATGAAGACTTGAGTCCCTAGGGGCTTGGGGTTTCTCTTTGTCCCTTAGATTAGGATAAGATTATCTTGTTATTTTTATCTCCTTTACCAAGAGTTTGCATTGAGTCCATACTCTTGCTAAAGTGGGGGCTTAATGTATCATCTTAAAATGGAATCACTTCCATGATAAGAGCATTTAGCCCTTCGAGTAAGTGGTTTGGGGTCATGTTAAGCACCTTGATTGGGTCTTTTCATGTATTTGGCTTTCCCCCGCTTTCCACTTCTTCTCTGCACTTGATTTCTTCATTCTAGGTGAAATTAGGGTTAAGTTCTTAAGGACTTTCCTAATTTCCCTCTTTCCATGGCTCTATTTTCTAGGTAGGATTTAGAAATGAGACCTCCTAGTCCATTATCACATCATTCAGAGGATTTTCTATCTATTCCTGACACTGGGTCCTACTCAGACATCAAATTCTGCATTTCTGGCATCTCTGGGAAACTTTTCTGCAAATCCTGACAAAGTTAGGGTTTGAGGTCAAGGATGACCTCTACCCTGACCAGGTCAGGGTCAACCTTGACCTTGACCTCTTCCTACCAAATTTTCAAAGTTTCATTTTCCGCTCATTTAGTTTTCGGGAAAGTTATTTCCCGCTTCCGAGTCGGCTATTTCGGGCTCCGAAACGGTAAATCCTTTAATGGTATTTAATTAAGGTATATTTTATAAAGGTGAGGACCTAATTGGGATTTAATTCTTCAAGGTGGCCCATCTAGAGGAGTGTTCCCTAGATCACTATAAAAGGAGGCCTTCCTCTCTCATTTTGATATCAAGTTTTTATATCACATTCACATCAAGTTCTCTCAATCAAGAAATGAAGCTCTCAAGTGAAAGCAAGTCTTCAAGCATTCAAGTGTTCAAGCATTCATCCATCAAGGAGTTCCATTTTTAGCTATTGAAGGATTCAATCTCCTTGGAGCCCCCTTGAAGATCCATCCTTCTCCATTCATTCAAGCCTTCTCATATGCAAAGATCAAATCAAGATTGGTGTTGAAGATCAAAATACCATTGATTGGAGACATCCTACATTCATTGAAGCATTCTTACTTGTGGATTTGAGGATTTGAATCCTCTACAAGGAATTCAACATAAGCGAGGTGATTTGTTTCAATTACTTTGTTTATGCACCATATATTTCAATTCAATTTCAAGGTTAATTCCTAAATTGGGGTTTGACTAAGGCAAACTCCCCATACAACCAAAAACCCCCATTTTCTTGTAGGTACAGGTGCGAAATCTCAAATCTGAGAGTGAATTTGGATACCCTTTTGACAATCTTTCAGGATCTGCGAACAGAATTGGAATCAGACTTCAAATAAATAATGTGGTCTTTGACCTTTTGAAAGGTCAAAGTCGACATGTGTGAATTTGGAGAAAAGATTTTTGGGTTTTGTCCGACTCAGCATTTCCAATCCAAAACAGGTGACAAAATCTTTAGAAAGTTCATACAAAAGCCAGAATTTAGCATTTTCCAGATCTGCCCTAATTAAAGGTTAGTATTTGCACTTCAATTATTTCAGATTTCAAGCTTAATCCAACTATAGGGAAGTATATGATTTATTCTTTCTTTCATATTCTTCATAGATTGATTCAATTGTGTATTAACCTCTTGGTTGATCAAATTGGATCTCTCTTTTGGGAATTTGGATTTAGGAGTGAATCTTACATTTTCCCCACACACATATACAAATAGTGGTGATTCCAAATTACCACTATTCAATAACTATTATTATTTGCATAGCAGATGAGTAACTTTCTCCTCTATGATATTCCACTGTTAACTGTACATACTCTATTCTAGTTTATACATATTTTCCACTTTTTGTTCAGCTTGCATCCTATAGCTTTGTCCACTGTATACAATTCTCATTGATGCTGAATCTGCATTTAATATGATAAGTACAACAAGATGAAAATGTTTGTTCACTGTTAATGAAGTTCAAGCACGGGCTCATGACATTCAAAAACATTAGAATGTTAACTAATGAGGTTTGAACATGGGTTCGTGACACTCAATAAAAACAAACTGTAGACATTTTATGATTTTATGGCTTAATCTTGAAGCACTCTTTTGTATTCAGCAACAAATATGTTTATGGATTAAAAATGTACTTTTGAAATAGTAAGGACATATTTGTACTAGTATTTATGTAGCACCATTTGTATCTTGAACTGGAAAGTTGGAAATCATTGGCATTTCCTGTAGCACTCTTATCATGGAAACCAGCTTGATCTGCATCTTCAACAATGACTGAATATGAAAACTAGTCAGCTGTTATCTGCAAGATAATCTATTAAGCTCTAAAATAACATCATTATGAAATACATTATCTGAAAAAGGTTTCTCAGTTTGAAACATACTAAGTCCCTTTAATTCAGGCACCTGGTTAATAAAAAGGACAACATACACCACAATGATCATTAGTAGTAAAAGATTTCATGTCAAAAACAAGTCCCTTTAACACTACCTTGCAGTGAGTGTCAGTGTACATTTCCTTATTTCATTTAATTTTCCAGATTGATATGCAGTATTAAAAACTTGATTGCTATAGTATGTTATTTATTTCTCATGTATTGCTTAGATCCAATAGGATCTAACCATATTTTTCTTTCTCATGTAGATATGAAACCCTAAAGACCTAGATGCAAATGGAGACTCAGACTCATGGAGACCTAAATGCATAAATCTAGTAGACAACCAGCTAACACAAACCAATACAAAAGGCAATGCATGGGACCCCTATTCCATACTTCAGTCTTTCTTTCAATTCTGCAATGTACTCTATTTATTGATGAAACATGGAACAAGAAAGGACATTTTTATATCACATTCAGTTTGAAAGCACAATGTAATGATTATTTATGAATTTTGGAATTTTTGGAATGATAATCAATACTTAGAGTACAATAATGACATCTAGAATGAATGCAATGAGGACATGTAAACTAACAAAACTTGCAAGGTAGTGTTAATTAGACAAACAAATGCAACCTTTTCCTACTTATGCTTATTGTATTGTATGCTATATTTTTGAGTAACAGTAAAAAGTTCCTCATAAACCACCTATGTTATAACCACCTCGATAGTTACTGCCTCTACCTCTAGATGAAATTCACCTTTCCACTCGATCTTGCCTTTATCTAGAGTTGTCTTTTCAGGTTCAGATCTACTATTTTCACCATAAGATCTACCTCTTCCTCTAGGGAATCTACCACCTCTACCTCTTTTCCTTTGCTCATGTCTCTTGTTCAATTTCTCCCCACCTTTCAATGCAAATTGATAAGCCTCTTCAATGTTCTCCAATTTGACCAAACTAATTTCTTCTTGGATGGAAACTCTCAAATCACTCAGGTATCTAGCAATTCTTTCCACGTCATCTTCATCATGTTCAGATCTGATATCTAATCTATAGAATTCCTTAGTATATTCTTTTACTGAGCTATCTTTCTGCCTCAAACTTTTCATTTGCCTAACTAGGTTAATCTGATAATCAGAAGGTAAGAACTTTCCTCTCAATTTATTCACCATTTTATTCCATACCTTGATTTTGTCTTTTTCTTTCCTCTTTCTATCCAACTGCAGATATTCCCACCACAAGGATGCATGACTTTTCTATTTTGTGCTTGCAATTTTCACCTTCTTTTCCTCAAAATCCAATTTTCTACTATACTCAAGAGGATTAAAGTGTGGTGTAGACTTCAGATTTGTTAAAGCTTTCAAAAATCTTTCCTCACCTTGATCCATCACAAGTGCAGGTTCTACATCAACTTGTTCTTCCTCAACTTTATCATCACTAACATCTTCAAGATGTCTTCCTCTTCTCTAGGCTATTTTAGTAGCTTCTAATCTAGCAGAAAGTTGTCTCAACATGTCTACCAATCCTAGATCCACATCTCACCTCCCATGAACCATCTTGTAATCCTCTACATTTGTAGGTCAGATCACAATCTACTACCCCACAAAAAATCAACTAGGGTTTGACAAGAAGGAACCCTCAAACCTAGATTTGCAAACCTAGGTCCAGATCTAACCTCAGCTTTGATACCACCTAACATAAGGGAGGATAGGGAGAGGGGCCAAAGGCACACCCTAACTAGATCCACCTTGTAGAACAACACGCAGAAGAAACAAACACAACAGTGAGAGAGAAAAAATAGATCACTTTCATATATTATCTTCAAATTGATTAATACATGTCGGGCTGTAAGGCCTTCCCAGTTTAGGCCAGATATTATAAACAAGTACAAAAGTCCTCCAACATGTGAGGATCTGCCAACAATCTCTAATTTTCTATCTTCTATCTCTTATCTCCCATAACTGACTCCCTAAACTCTAACCAAATAACTACATTTATACAAGAGGCTACCAAATCAAGTCAGCCTTCAAATCCATCATCAATGGAAGGAACAACTAGATCTAGGTCCACACGCTTCCCAATAATAGATACCAACATTAAATCCATGACCATAATTAAGTGCACAAGTTGACCTCAACAAAAAAAAATAAAAAATAAAAAACTCGGTAAGCAAGGAAACCGAGCGCCAGACAAGCATCATCGAGCACCAAGGAAATTCACTGAGCACCAAAGAGATAACCAACCAACACTGGTAAACAAAGGAAACTGAGCAACATCAAACCAACTCGGTTAAAGAAGGAACTGAGCAACGCAGAAAACTTCAAACATCTTTTTGGTGACACAGGATTGCCAAGGACCCAAGATGCTCCCACATCACCCTTGGAGGTATATGGAAATGTTTTTCTATGATTTTTGGTGTATTTTTTATTTAATACCTCCTTTCATTAGAAAATGATCTTAATCCATGGATGATTGTATGTTGTTGTTATGTAATCAATTAAAAAATATTGTTTTTGTGTGATCAAAAGGTGACACACTTCTATAAACCATTGTTCTTGAGAGAATCCATGAAGAGGAGATCCCAAGAGGTGGCATATAGCTTCCTATCTATGATGTGCAAGAATGTAAGCATTATCAATAGTAGCTCTCAAATGAACCTCAATAAGAAAGCCTTGCAAGGTGCAACATAGAATGAAAGATTCAAGATGAAGATGCAAGCATGAGAGATCTAAATGAGATGCAAGATCTAAACTAGAATGAAAATGAAAGAATAAGAAAGAAAATATAATCTAACAAGATTACAATGCCTCCTAGTTAAGCTATGTGATTTAAATTAAAATTAAATAAGGAAATGCTAAGCTAAGAATGAGAGTAAACTAGAATGCTCTAAAGAATGCAAGAATGTTAGCTTGATTGATTCAAGATTAGGACCACAAGAGACTATTATTAGCCAAGAATGAGGAGAGAGTCTCCTTTTAAAGAATTTAGAAATGAATGGACAATCAAGATTAAGAGGCAAAATCTAGGGGTGGAGAAATGAATCATATTTTGACTTTAGGAAATAAGATTCTCAAGAGGAAAAATCAAGTGGATGAGAATGGTTAGGTAGAAATGAGTGATGGAGATTAATAGGCAACATAGATTCCACTTTTTGTCTTTTTATCTTTTTTTCAAATTAAGAAATTCCTTTTTCATGTACACACATAAGACAAAGTGGGTTTTATTTAATTAAAAGGGGACATAATCTTTTAATCAAATAAGACTTAGGATAAAGTGATCAAACTTTAGGATATCATCAAATAAATGATTAAAGTGAGGCTTTGATCAAGAGATAAGATATTAAATCAATACGCAAGATTGATTAAGCATAAGATAAGGTCTAGTATTTTTTAATGTTTAATGTTAGAGTGGAGCTCAAGGTTTACTAGACCATTTTGGGGTGATTACAGTTTTGTTTATTTTCTTGCATGTTTTGTCCATAGTTTTGAGGGTTCCTTAGTGGGATATTAAACTAAGTCTTTATGTATCCATGAGAACCTATGACCGATAAATCCATGCAAAATTCCAAATGAAACATAGATCATCATCTTGAAGTAACCAAGAAAATGATCATATACTCAATACCAAGAGAACCAGACCAAGATTAGCACCAAAGGGCTCCAACCAAAAAATCATGAATATAAACATGAAAAAATGATCTAATCATATCCTCCTAGGAGATAAAATATTCTATACAAACATATCGAATAACCATATAATTCCAAAAATTCAATTGTGCAATCAAAGAGTATGCCATGAAATGATATTGAACTGTTATATTAGACAAGGATAATGTGCCAAATGAAAGCATAAAAAACACCTTGATCAAGCACTCCTTAAATCCTCCAAGATGCCAAGATCTCTAATTTCCATTAGGATAACCATCTCCTATTAGAAACCAAAAAAACATGAAAGAACCTTTTGCAATAACAAGATCCAAAGAATCCTCCAAATATATGCAACACTAAAGAAGATTATCCAACATGCAATGGTGAATACACATCACCGCTAACAAATCTCACCAAGCCATGATATCGAGTCACACATGCCATCATGAAGTCCATCTCCTAAATAAAGATCCTCTGGGTCTACATACACAAGTGATATGCAAAAAACATCAGGTGAAACCAACAAGATACCACTACCAACAACCAATAATAATGAATTAATCATATACCAACAACTCATCACTGTCAAAAGCTCCCATTGAAAAGTGAAAGTTAATGAATAAAAAATTTACCATGATATCATAATAAACCAAATTCTAAAAGTCCCAAAATCAATTATATAGGTACTATAAACATAATCCATCCTCTCATCTCAAAATTAACATACCAACTAACAAATCACCACAAACAAGATCAACTAACAAAATCTGCATAACTAATGAATCAAACATAATGGATATAGATAGTTTACATTCAAGAACCATCCCAATATAATCAAATAGGTCATACACACTTTATAATCACATAACTCATAGATCCAACCACTAAAACATACAAACTCATGATCACATTAGTAAACTGCAAATTGAGATATCAAAGAGAATAATCTTGTAGGCTACATGACTTAAACACGAAATCAATATCCAGTCTATTTTTTTTAAAATCCCACAATCAAGTACCATAGTTAAGGAATTAAATAACCATCAAAGACATAAACAATAACTTCTTGACATCAAATCAAATCACCACCAATAACTACAAATAGGATTATGGTCAAGGAAAAATATGTACCTACATACCCCTGACACCATAATCAACACCAACACTCTAATTGCACTCAAATATTACCATGAGACTCCAGGTCTCAAACCATGTCCAACCATGTTCTCAAACTCAAGATGTGTGTAATTGTCACCATCAAAGCTCAAACTATGAAAAAACATGTAAAATTGTACTAGGTTGCACCAAATCTAATAATCAACTATAGCATCATAAATATCTCATAAAAATATACACTCCCTTAAGTTTTTCCTCTCAATTTAATCAGATATGTTCACTCATACCTTAAATCTCAAGTTCCCATAATTGACTAAATAAGTACACAAGTTTCTATACTCATCAAACGTATAAAATAACAACACAAATGAATTAAAGTACACTCAACATGCTCTCCAAGTTCTATTCAAAATCAAAATATGGAATCTTTATGCAAAATTTATGACCAAAGCCATGAAAATGAGAACATCTAGCCTCTAGGACGTAAAAACATGACAAAATACTAAATTCATGGAACCAATACCATTGTGTAGTGCTCAGAACTAGCTTTCCAATGAGTTTAAGAAGTTGAAAAATAAACATTATGAGAAAATGTTATTTCTCATTTGAAAAAAAAACTTTTTCTATATAAACAACTTTAAGGTGGGCCTCACTCAAATTTTTGTTTTAATTTTCTTAACAAAATTGAAATTCCTCTTCTTTACAAGGAGGCGACACCTTTTTTCAAAAGACCCATTTAATTTTTTATTTCAAAACATTTAACATATGTGGTGTGGTGGTTTCTTTTTAATATTGGTAAAATTTTGAATGTCTTAAAAAAAATATTTAATAAAATTGCATCAATTTTCAAAACAAATTTAAAATTCCTCTTCTTTAAAAGGAGGTGATGCCTTTTTTCAAAAGATCCATTTAATTTTTTATTTCAAAACATTTAACATATGTGGTGGGGTGGTTTCTTTTTAATATTGGTAGAATTTTGAATGTCTTATTAAAGATATTTAATAAAATTGCATTAACACTAATATTTATTATTGGAATGTGTGAGTGGTGAATATTATATATATATATATATATATATGTTTTCAACTTGTAAGCCTATGATATGATATATTTTTTGTCTCCATAAAATAAAATGCCATTTTTTGCATTTTTTCAACTTTGGCCAAAAGAGGTCAAATTATATATTAAAATTTGTTGTTCAACCAACTTGATCCTATGGTGAGGCCAATTTTTATCTAGAGGACATTTATAAAAAAATCCTCCAAAAATCCCTCAAATCTACAATAGACAACTTGTCAAACCCTCATATCTTGCCATGTCTTTCATTCTTTCATGTATTACATAAATTCAACACCTAGGCTTATAACACCAAAATCATTTTTGTGATTCCTCTTGTAAGAAAATTTGCAGCCATACAATGACAATTTCCACAAAAAAAAATTGAGAAATCAAACAAGTAAGCACTTTGAATCTATATGTAAATAATAGAAAAATGTGACACAAGCTATGCATTGGGAAAATCCTCATGAGGGAAAAATTCAGCCTCTAAAAGAATCCATTATCCATGTATTATTCAATAATCCAACATTATAATGCATCCTTTAAAGCCTTTTAAACCTTAGCCATGAACAAGAACTCCATGTGAACAAGCATGTAGCCACACATACTATGAAATGCTTCCAACCTCCACAAATTCTAACCTCACTTAGCTCAAACAAATACCCTTGTAGTTTCTTTATAGAAACAAGATCCTACAAAAATACAAAGTGGTATTACATAAAACATGCAATATTGAGGTTTATTTGAGAGATAATATCCATAATGCTTACATTCTTACACATCATAGATATGAAGCTATAAGCTACCTCTTGGGATCTCCTCTTCATGTAATCTCTCAAGAAAAATGGTTTATAGAAGTGTGTCACCTTTTGATCACACATTTTTGGCGCCCACTGTGGGGTTAGTATGCATTTTTAGCTCTATTTCTTGCATTTTCAGATTTATGTTGTCACAGATTTGTCATTTCTATTTTGTAGCCTAGAAATTCATATGACATTTCAACATATACATGTGTGACGTTTCTTAGTACTATCAAGCGACATTTCATACTTTCTAGAATATTGCTCTGTCATGCAAAGAAATGTTGTATTAGGTCAAGATTGGAAGAAGAGAGATGAGATGATGATGGAAGAGAGGGAATTGTGATTGCCTCAAAAGATCAAAGAAAATAGCCTCAAAGGGTCAGTCAATTGTGCATAGGAGGAAATAATTTTAAAATGCAATTTTGATAGTCAAGATGAAGCCAGATTTCAATTTTGATCCTGAAAATGGATCTAGGACATCAAAATTAGGTAAGGGTGCAATTTTCACAGGAATCCAAAACTTTGAAAAATTAGGTCAAAATGCTATATAAGGGGCCCAAAGAGTCATTTTCAAATCATTTGTACTTTTTGTCTTCTAGTGATTTCAGAGCAATTTTAGATATTTTGATGGCAAATAGGTGAGTTCCAATCAAGCAACACAGATTTGAGTTGAGCCGGTTGCACAACCAGCCTCAAGGGTTCCCATAGGCTGTAAGTCATCGAAAACATTTCCCTTTTTGGTGAATTTATTACATTTTTTTCACATTTTTAATTTTTTTTGAATAATTTCATACAAAAAATTAGACTATCATACAACTTCATTGAGAAATCTCATATGACATTTCACACAAAGTTGAAATTTCACGCTTGATTTGTATGATGTGTCGCACTAGTGGAACCCATTATTCATGTAGAATGGTGCGAAGTATTGCACCATCTAGAAATGTCACACCGGTATAATGAGAAATGTCATACGAAATTAGTCTAAACTATGGAATATCATTTTACTTTTTGTGTGTTTCTGACTACTTGACAACTTGACTGAAAGTACTTAGATCTTCTGTTGATGATTTAATGATGCTTTAAGTTGCTTTCTGATATATCCCATGATGTATTCTGATACATTTTTTCTTGTATTTGTGATGTAGCGTTGATTTCTTGATTTAGCCATTAGGCCTCTGCACTTAGTGGGTTGATGCCTTGTGCCCCAACTATTTTCCGATGAGGTGGGTATATTGGAGTCCATGGGACTCAGAGAATTACTACAGATGCCCCATATTCAAGCGAACCATGGGTTGTTGACTGTGCTCGCTAAGTGATTCCATTCCAAGCATAATACCTTCCACCTACCCACTGGAGAGGCCACAGTGACACTAGAGGATGTCTACCATATTCTACACATCCCCTATTATGGAGAGGTGGTAAGTATCCTTGATGATTAAAGATTCTTGATTAAGTCATATGTCATGCTTTACTATCATTGATCTTGATACTGATACTGAAATTGTGTCTTGCAGATATATTTTGATCAGGAGATGAGGCCAGACAAGAGGTGTAACTCCATGGGGCCAGAGCGACCTATTATTATGCTGCTTACATTGACGCAGTACCTATAGGACATATATTTCTTGATTATTTGCAAAGTGTAGATAGATCAAAGGGTGTAATATAGGCACCAAATAGAGCCCAGGCTCATCCTCCAGGTCCACCTATGTAGGAGGGAGGAAGTGAATCATAGATTGTATTAGGGCTTTCTCATTTTGACTCGAGATTTTGATCTCATTTTATTGTACTCGGAAATGATCCATTTTTGATATATATGAGATACCATATTTTTTTGTTATATTGTGTACTTATCTAGCTTCCTTTATACTCATGGATGTATCTTTACTTTCTGCACTTGTATCATATGATGTCTGATTATGTACTCATGTCTTTCTATTGTATTACTTGAAATGTGATGCTCTCATAGTTGTAGATTCCTTTATGCTCTAACATATATGTGATGCACTTCTTGATTTGAAACATAATCCTTTGAGTAGATTAGATATGATGATGTGGTTAACTCCATGTGATGATAGGAAAGGGTGAGATGATGAAAGATCGAGGAGATGAGAAGACATGATCGAGATAGAAGAAGAAAGGAGATATGTGATCTAGTGCAGCTAACTGATTTGTCTAATAATGATGAAGAGGAATCTCTCCAAACTCGAATGCAACTAAGAATGCACCTAAGAAATGCAAGCTACCATGAAATGCAAGGTGCAATTTGCAAGGGTTAATTAGATAGGTCCTTGTATTTATCATCGATCCTTATTAAGGGACATCAAAAGATCATACAACCATCACTAGTTCACATGCAACTATGAAGATATGAATATGATCCATATCAGATAGAATGTAGGAAACACATGTAAGCATTGAGACATAAATGTTAAGATGAATTGAACATAATTTATAAGTTAATGTTGCAAGATTATACTAGTATCAAAGCATAAGCACCAAGATAATCATGAGTATAGTCTTGTGTGATAAAACACAATGTAATAGTCAAGGATATAGCTCTAAGTATCCCAAGTGTCCAAGGGATCAAATAAAGAGACATCAAAGATCATTAGAGTGATACCCACATGTAGAAATCAAAGAAAATATGCCCCATGCCCCCAGTCCTCTAGTTGAGACACCATGGAGAGACTAGGGAGGGAACATTAAGTGAAAATCATGAATCAAACAACACACAAAGAGAATAAGTCATAAAATGTGTCCATCATTTCAGTTTTAGCACGGTGTGAAAATAAAAGATTATTATAGACTTGCTAGGACTCATGCATATAAGTGAGAAATGTCACACAATCTTAGACTGCATATAAAGTATCAACTCAAGATAGCATATCTGATAAGTGTTAAGAAACACTCGATGTCAAAGGAAGGTAGTGTTAAGAAACATTATTTAGGGTAGGTCACTAGAAGACACCATTGTGCACCAAAATAAGTACAGCTCATGCCCCCTAGCCCAAGACAAAGATCAATTCCAAACCAAGGAGATAAGAAAATGAGAGTCAAAAGGGTTCGAAGTAAAAAAGTAATAAGTTGATAAATATAGGTGCATGGGTCTCAAGTAGTGCCTTTTTCTAGGTTTTCACCACTTGGAAGGTTTATTTATTTTTTCTACCAAGGCACCTATTTCTAGGTTTTCACCAAGGCACGATTTTTCTTTTTTTGATTTTTTTTTCTTTTTTGATATTTAATTTTTTTGATTGATGCATCAAAGTGCCTATTTGCCAGGTTTTCACTAAGATGATCATTTTTTAGGATTTTTGCTTTTTTAGAATTTTTTCAGGACATTGTATGGTTTTAAATATTTTTTCAAGATTTTAAGGTATTTACAAAGCTCCTATAGCATCATGCGTCAAACTTCTTCAAATGTAGGATGTTCATAGGTTTAGGGAGCTATTCTCCCTTAGGTGTAGAAAGATGATAAACATTGAATCCAAAAGAAGTAGTGGTTATATAGGGACCCAACTAGTTCAGTTCAAAATTTCCTTTTTGTGCTCTATTTTGTTGATTCTTGAGATTCTCTCTTAAGACGAGATCTCCAACCTGAAACTCTCTGGAATGAACCTTCTTATTTTACCTTTGTGACATCCTTTTCTAATATACCCTCATGTGGTCAAATGAAACTTTTGTTTGCTCATCCAGGAATTCTAATTCTTGTATATGCATGATTCTATAGTCATCATCAGTGATGAGGCCTCTCAATGAAACTCTTAAAGAAGGTATTTCCACTTCAAGAGGAAAGACAACCTTAGATCCATAGACAAGTGCAAATGGATTAGCTCCAGTTGGTGTGCGGATGCTAGTTCTGAGGCCTACCATGTAGAATTAATTTGTAAATTCCAATATCTTCTTGTCTTATTAACTATTCTATGTAAGATCTTTAGTAGTGTCTTGTTAGAAGCTTCAGCCTAGACATTACCTTGAGGGTAATAGATTGAGGACCAGTGCTATTTGATCTTGAATTTCTTACATAATTATTTGAGATCCTTATTTTTGAATTGTCCTCCGTTATCAGTAACTATGGAGGAAGGTATGTTGTAGCGATAGATGATGTGATTGAGTATGAAAAAGGACACTTGTTTTCTTGTAGCAATTGAAAGAGGAACAACCTCAACCCATTTTGTGAAATATTCTATTGCAATGATAATGAATTTATGTCCACTAGATGAATTAGGGTGGATTTGACCCACCAAATCAAAAGCCCACTATTGAAAAGGCCAATGTGTAATAGAAGGGATAAGTTCCCTGCATGGAACATGAATCAGGCTCCTATGTATCTACAATTTCTTGCAAGATTTATCATAGCGCACAACATATATCTACATAGTAGGCCAATAATAACCAACCCTTAGTAGTTTTCAAGCTAACACAAGACCATTAGAGTGAGACCCACATACGCCATCGTGGACTTTAGCTAACACACATTCAGACTCATCTTTCTTTAAGCACCTAAGAAGTGTTCCATCTAATCCCTTCCTAAAAAATTCAATGGAGATGATGGTATAACGGGAAGCATTGTGAATGAAATGTCATTTCTCATTGTGGGTTAAGTTGTCAGGAATGATTTGGTCATAGAGGTAAGAGTAGATTTTGGCATAGAAAGAAGAGTCACGACCAATGATAGTGAGAATCACATGCTTGTCAAGAGAGTCATAGGCAGGGTGGGGTATTTCTTCCACCAAGAATTGAAATCTTGATTCATGGTCTTCCAGTTGTAAGATAGAAGCAAAGGTGGCCATAGCATCATCCACCCTATTTTTAGGTCTAGGAATCTACTGAAATGTGACAAAAGACAAGTATCTTTTTAGGTCATCAATCATCTTCTTATAGGGAATCAATTTCTCATATTTTGTTTGGTATTCATTATTAGTCTGATTGATAACAAGCTGGGAGTCTCCAAAGATATGTACCTCAAAAATCCTCCATTTGGTAGGTAGTTTAATTCCATTTGTCAAAACCTCATATTTTGCAATGTTGTTTGTGTAAGGAAATAACAACTTTTAAGACTTAGGGATAGTTTATCCATGAGGTGAAATAAACTAAATTTTAACTCCAACACCATTCTGCATGTGAGATCCATTGAAGAACATTTTTCAGGTGTGTTTAGTCACATGCATGATGAAAGTATCAGGAAAGTCAATCTGCATATGAGTATTATTTGGTCTAGGAAATTTAGCTAGTTGATCAGTAATTCTAGTCCTTTTATAGCTTTACGATCGATGTATTCAATGTCAAATTTAGAAAGAATCATCATCCATTTATCCAATTGACTAGTAAAAGTAGCTTTGTTTATAAAATATTTCAGGAGATCAATTTTGGTGATAAGCTATGTAGTATGTGCCAGCATGTAGTGTCTAAGTTTTTGAGATGCAAACACCACCACAAGACAAGATTTCTTAATATTATTGTAATTGATCCCATAGGAAACCAATGTTCTGTTGATATAGTATATGGCTCTTTCTTTTCCATTTTCATCTTGTTGTGCTAGTAATGCCCCCAAGGATGTAGTTATTGTTGAGATATACAAAATGAGAGGTTTCCCTAGGATATGAGGCATTAAAATTGGAGGATTAGCCAAATATTCCTTAACTTGTAAGAGACTCTTTTCACGTTCTTCATTCTAGGTACATATAGCTCCTTTGTGTATATTTTTTTAAAAAGGTTCAGCTTTGTTAGGAAGTTGGGATATGAATCTCTTGATAGACTGGAGATGTCCTTACAAACTCCTTTGTTGACTTATGTTCCTGGGAGGTGACATTTCCATTATTGCTTGGATTTTTTTAGGGTCAACCTCGATTCCATTTGCTGAAATTATATACCCAAGTAGTTTTCCTAAAGTGATGGCAAAAGCACATTTATTTGGATTCAATGTGAGCTGAAATTGTTCCATTCTATCAAATATCAAGCTCAAATCTGCAATATGTGTATTCCTTTTTTAAGACTTAGCCAAGGTATCATCCACACAATCTTCCATGTTTTTATGCATCATATCATGAAAGATTGTGGTCATAGCTCTTGGATAGGTAGCTCATTCATTTTTTAATCCAAATGGCATGACATTCCAACAAAAGGTTCCCCATGCACATGTGTGTAGAGACTTAAAAATGGCCTATTGCTCTAACACAATGACATTACTAACATTCCTCATAAATTATTAAATAATCTTTATTATTTAATTAATCATGTCATTCTACCATATTTTAAGATCAAAATCATCATTTCTCCCTAATTCCATAATTAAGTGTTTTTAATTAATTACTTTAATTATTATTGAACTTCTAAACAATTAATTCACCATCTATTCATCTATAATATATTTAAATAAATAACCTTATTTAATTATACCCTATCTTATAATTATTAATTAAATAACCAAATTTAGTTAATATTCCCCCTCCTAATTATTGTATTTCTGTACTAATTAAATCAAATTCTATCCCATGATTAAATAAATGATATTTATTTAATTAAACTAATTATTCTCCTCTCATGATTAAATTAATTATATTTATTTAATTACAACTAACAATCCCTCACATAAATAAATAATTATTTATTTATTTATAAAATATATCCACATGTGCAAATAAATAATATTTTATTTATTTAAATCATAATTATCCTCCTAAATCCTAACTCACACTCACTTTGAGTTATCTTTTCAATCAAAGCTCTTCACCCCACAATTCTCTCTCCTAATTATTCAATCCACATTGTCAATTCCTCCCACAGCAATCAATTGAGTCCTCCATCAATTCAGTCTTCTAATCCATGCAATCGGTTAATTCATCAGTCTATTATGTTATCTCACAAGTCCATTCAAGTCATCTCTCCAATCTATTTGTTGATAGATCAGTCAATCATGTTAAGACAAGCAATCAACTTAGTTGAACTCTCACTCACTCTGAGTTCAACTCCTCAATCACAGTCAATCATCCCTTCAATCATGGATTGTTGGTTGAAACCCCTAAAATGTTATAAATAGAGAGCCAAACCTTTGATTTTGGTAACCATAATTTCTTTGAATTCTTATGTTGGCACGATCTTGAGCTCAATTCTGAGAGCCCACATTGCATGGGAAGGAGAACACCAAGGAAGGATTTTATGGTTTGCCTATTCATGTTTTGGATTGATTTCATAATATTTGATTGATTATGCTTATTATTTGTCTTGCATCCTTTCTTGAATATTGGGAATACTAATTTCTCTAACAATCTCTTTGTGGTTGAGATTTTATATGTTGTTGCAGGTTTCTATTGATCCTATTATTACCCAATTACAAATGGTGAACCCAACATGAAATTTGGTCATATCTTTCAAACCACTTTGAATTTTTTTATGAATTTTTTTTATAGGTTGGCACTGATATAGAGAGGATAAAGTAAAAAATTAGGATTTTTTTATTTTTTTAATATATTTTTAATGAATTTTTTATAAAAAAATCAATTCTGGGCACAAATCGGCATATTTCTTTGTAAATTTTACATTTTTGGAAATATCTTAAAATTATAATGGGGGTCTATTCTATGTGATTTAATTTTTCTTGGGAAATATTTTCAAACAAGGTAGATCTATTAAAATTGGTCTGTTATGATAAAATGAGTCCTGAGAGCAAAAAATAAAGAATTATGGTTTGAAATTTTTTTTGTAAGTTTATTTTGACATAAGAAAGCTACAATCAAAATTTTAGGTTTTTTATTATTATTTTTTGATTTTTTATAATTTATTTATCATATTTCATAAAAAAAAAATTCTAGGCACAAATCAACATATTTCTTTGAAAATTTTACATTTTTGGAAATCTCTTGAAATTTTACAGGGGGTCTATTCTTTGTGATTTTAATTTTGATGAGAAATGTTTTTGAAAATATATATATATATATATATACATATTTATATAGATCTTTGAAAGCTTTGTTTTTGTGTGCAGGTGCAGGTGATCATCATTTTATGGAAAACATTGTTTCGAAGCTACAAAGTAAGATTTCCTTCTCTTCCATCTAAATCTCATTCTCTATTTTAAAATGATGCATTTTCATTGTTGAAAATACATACTTGATGTAATGCACTTGACCATCAAAAGCACAAAAACAAAAAAAGTCAAGATTCAGGAGCTCGTTGAGTAGAGAAGAAGAGAAAGAAAGAAAAAATAGAACAAGATACAAGCTAAGACACAACAAATCAACGCTTTGGAGGTATAAATTCAGAGAAGAAGGTTTTCATTTGGGTACTAACTTTTCTTTTTAAGCATGTGGCTTGGAAGCAGGTTTTAATCTTGTTAATCTAAAATCAATTCATCTTTCATTTTGGTGCTTTAATACAAACAGTGCATGCTCAAACTTCACATTCTATATCTCATTTTGGTGCTTAAAATTGACATGGTGGTTAAAAATTGAACAAGGCAAAGAACATTTGAGATTGGTACAATAAAATCAAACAAGGCAAAATACATTTGGGCTTTGGTGCATCTAAAATTGGACTAAATAATACTCATTTGGTTTGGGCTTAAAATTAAACTCATGTGCTTGTACGAGTGATAGCTTAGTTCACATTTGACTATTGGTGCTTAGTATGATTAACCTGGTGTTTGAAGTTCTTGGTGTCGTTGCACAATCTATTAGATTCTAGCAACCATTTTATTTTTTAGAGAGGCCTGTCTGGAGGGTTCGCTTAACCCATTATAGAGGATGACCTCAAAATAAAAAATCCTTCTAGCTGGTATATAAATAAGACTCTGAGAAAACTCTGGTCTTATCTCCTTAATCTCAAGCGAGGTGTGTTGATAATAGTCTAGATAGGGTGAAGTATCCCTAAGTAGCCAACATGGTCAACTAGGCTCTTAAGTGAGTCACGGGCATACAAACCTATAGTGCAAGGACAGGTTGAAAAAGAATCTCCCCTAAGATTCCCATCATATATGTCCCAAGGATATTGTGTTGCAAAAGAGATCTTCACTAACACGATAACAATACCTAGAAAAGGCAATAGCATAGGTGACTGGTCAGTATAATAGCTTAGTAGTAAAGGATTGGATATCCTTTTACAATGATTCTATGGTTAAACATCATAAGGTGTCATACTTAAAATAGCATACTGAACTCATTTAATTTATCAATCCATGAGCCTAAACTTGAAATGGTGACTGCAAAGTATATGCTCTAATCTGCCTTTAAAGTCATTATAACTCAAGTAAAGACAATGCTGCAGGAAATTTATACTAGAAATGGAAATAAAAACTTAACTTAGAACTTTAAGACAATGCTGCAAATGGTAAACCTAGCTGTGCATCTATGCTACAGGAAAACAACCAATGGTTATGTTACCAAGTGGCTACAGGAGCAACATGGTATAACTACTTCAAGAAAACTTAAGTCTAATTCCTACTTAAAACATGAGCTAAGTTCACCTTTTGTGCGGGCCCCCACGAAAGAGTGACTAAATTGAAAACTCAAAGAATGAGATCTGAAAATATAATTTATTCATTCATAGAAAACTTGAGTACAAGATCCATCAATAAAACTGTATTCACTACTTGCTGGTTACAAAGAAGATTTCCTGAACTACTAGCTAACCAGGAATCACAAACTCCAGCTTATTTATAAACAACCTGAAACAAAACTCCTAAGAACTAGGATCCTCCAATACATGGATACAAAAACTTTTCAGTTACAAGAGTAACAACATCATTTCTGTAGAAGTAAGCCGCATTCAAATACACAGGAATATAAGAACGCATGACCATTGGATTTCCTCCAAAACACCCGCTAACTGAATTGACTCTGTCTACAACAACAAATGCTAATAATTGGAAGTAGTGGAACCATTATGAAACTTGAAAACAATTATTTGTCTTGATGATGCCACTTTGATGTTGAGTCTTTATTGCTTGCTAATTTATCAATTCCTGCCAAGAGATTAGCGCATACAAAAACTAAAACACATATCCAAGATAAAGATTCATAATAAGTTTCTCCTACTTTAGCATATTCTCATCACATGGCTACAAGAACTACCCCATTAATGCAGAATGGAAAGAACACTAGATTTCATCATACATAATCACATAATCCACATATATTCAACATATTCCTTTAGTCTTAAAAGTATCAAATACACACATAAGCATAGATAAAACATAGAAAGTCTAAACATTGTTTTATAAGAAATTCATAAAATATTTCAAGTTTAGACCAAAAAACCATAAACTAAAAAACCATAAACTAAATAACCATAAACTGGGCTCATCAACAGGCACCTGCAAGGGATTTTTTAGCTCTAGTTGTGTGGCACTTATGCTGTGTGAGCTGACGGACACCCAAGAAATGGCTATAATATTTTAGATGAATCCAAATTTGACCATATATTAAACTACTTGTATATTTCTTCCATTGTGGTTGACTTCATGAAAACTTGCAGCTTGAAAAATTTGTTGAATATACAGATATCATTTCTTTTTGAGTCAGCCTTGTAGCTACACACTGATTTTGAGTTTGTTGAGATTGGTCCTACAACATTTGTCCTACAAGATTTTTCCTACAACATTTATCCTATAACAATTGATCCTACAACATTCATCTTATTATTGCAAGATTTCTACTATAAACATTCATATTGGTTCCTTGTGGTTGACATACTTAGATAGACATATCTTAGAATCTTACATTTTTTCATAGTCATCATATTAGTCTCCAAAAAAAAAATCTCAAAAACATAGCATGCATCTCTTAGGGTTAACGTATTACACTTCCTAGAGTCATTTTTCAAATTAGAGGGTCTATTTTCCTAGAAAATTCCTATAGTGCTCTTGCATTTTATCTTAACATTGTATGCATTATCTTTATCTACTAGCCTTAGCATAGGCACCTTGTCATTTTGGTTAATATTTGTCTTAGATAGACACTATTGCCATAATTTATCACTTTTATCCTACTTTTTGGTGTCAAGATAGTCCTCATTATCATTTTGGTATTTTCTTAGAGGATTTACCTTTGAAGTTTCTAGAATCTATCTTAGGGTAAGGTACTTACACCTTAGACATCATATTTGATTATCCTTAGTTTGCATTATCATCCCATATCAAAAAATCTAAAAAAGATAGAATTTGTTTTCCTTAGTTGTCTTGCATTCATCATAGAATTGCATATGTCAAACACACGATCAAAGAAGAGTAAGGACACAATGGAGTACAATCAAATCCCCGACCATGATCTCCATCAGGAAATTGAATTTGCACCAAGAACCTTGGCACTAGACTATAGCAATCTTGAGACATTTTTTCATCAGGAGAAAACTCGAGGTGAACTCACCCCTGCATAAATCAAAGCCAAATGTATGAAAGAAGAGATTGATGATGGTTTACCTTATGAGAATATGAAAGAAATTTTAGAATCCATGATAGAGGTTGACCCAAAAAAATACCTTCACATGCTCATACAAAAAGGTGTTAAATTACCAGATGGGTTTGACACATCCACCATAGTGGAAGACATACATGTACCACCATCTTGGGTAGACTCAACAACACCCCTACCACTCAGTTCAGTTATCCCATCCACCAGTTCTAGGCAAAATGCTTCCCAAGTTACCACATCTTCTAGTACCTTACGTATCCAGTACACCAATCCCTTATTTGCTAGTTTTCCATCTACATCTACTACACTTGCTACCATAACAACAACATCTATATTGTCCTTGATTCATCCTATGAGTATTTCACAAATGATGGCAACAAGTTCCTCCAACAGAATTTCCCAACCAAATAAAGGACTACCCCTACTAGGAGCACCTCAACCAAAGTCTCCTAGTGGTGCCCCATTAGGTGTCTCTTCCAATTCAGGACATCCCCAAATCAGTCAAGGGGCACCTCCAACTAATCCAGATTACTCAACAATGTTTTCTATTTTCATCCAAAATATGATGGCAAGTGGGCCTAACACTTCCCATCTTACAACAATACCTCATCCAAACCAAACATCTCAGTATGTTCCAAATCCAACATCCTAGCATAATCCCATACCTCAGCATAATCTATCACCCCAATATAATATGGTATTACAACATAATCCATCATCCCAGTATATTCCAGTACCTCATCATAATCTAGCACCCCAACATACACCAATACCTTAGCATAATCCATCATCCCAGTACATTCCAATACCTCAACATAATCCAACATCTCAGTACATCTCAGTACCTTAATACACCCTAGTATCTCAACATGTTCTGCCACCATATATACCTACATCATCTAAAAATAGTGAAGCTCCATTTGGTGACCATAACACACTACTTGCTACACCAACTACCATTGATCTTCTTGCTCAACATTTAAAAACCCTTCAACAATAGTTCATTAATCTACAAATAGGCGCTTCTAAAAGGTCTTACACTACAACATACCTTAGTCCTTATCCTTTTGATAGGACACTACATGTGCCACCTTTTCCAACCAATTTTGTCACACCTAAGTTTGATAGGTACAAGGAAAAGGGTGATCCCTATGATCACATAAGGGAGTTTTTTAGAGCTTGCATGGAAATTTCTCATGATGACACATATCTTATGAGACTTTTTCCATGGAGTCTTAGTGGTACATCCATGGATTAGTTTTCCAAACTCTCTCCTGGGATAAGGACGTGGAATGAACTAGCAGAAAAATTCATATCACACTATTCACACAACATTATCATGGAAGTACCATTGATGGATCTTTGAACCACCAAAAAAAATAATGGAGATAACTTTGCCTCTTTCCTACAACATTGGAGAAATTTTTCCTCCAAGGCATCCTACCATGTTCCAATTAAAGAAAAGATCCACATGTTCATTGAAAATTGTTAGCTAGACCTAATGTGTGAACTTAATTCCCAGTGCATTGAGACCTTTGAAGAACTAGCCAATCAAGGGATAAAAGTAGAATGATCCCTCACCTTGAAGGGAATACTCAAGAAAGAGACCATTAATTTAGCACCCTATGAAAAATCCAAATATTGGTCCAAAAACATGAATGTGACAAATGATGGCATTGTGGATACAAAAATGGTTCAACCAATCCTACATGTGAAAGCACCAATGCCTATCCAACATACCCAACTAGCACAAACAACTCATAATGTTAACATCACTACTCCTAGGAAAAGTCCTGAACAGATCAATACTCTTACCCAACAACAAATTTATGCAAGAAGGAACCCTAATCCTCAAAGAGATTTTACACCTCTTACAAAAGCTCTTGAGATGATCTTGAAGAAATTGATACAATCCCATTTAGTCACTTTACCCTAGATAAGACATTATGAGGGTCTCAAAAAATCAACATGGTGGGATTATAATGGCTACTGTAACTATCACAGAACTAAGGGACACAAAACAAGCAATTGCATGCAAATTAAGCACATTGTCCAAGATTTGATCAACTATGGTGAAATTGAAGTTGTCAAAAATTTTGGCACCATCAACTAAGACCATAAGATATTCCAAAATCCATTGATGGATCATAGAAAAGACAATGCCTCCACAACCGAACAAGATAATAAGGCTAACCTTGCATATATGAAAGAAAACCCCTATTTGACAATTAATACCATCACTATCAGAAGTATAGACAATGATTGTGTTGTTACTAATAAAGAATGTCCCAATAATTCACCCAATGAGGAGTTGGATATATGTCAAGACACCATTCCAAAACATGATCAAAATCATATACCTATGTCTAGAAAACTCCCATGAGCAATTTCCATATCTCCCACTATTTCTTCCTCACACTATCTCCACCTAGAAATACATCTTCCAATTGTCCCACAAGAGCTATCAATGATATAAATCCTAGCTACTCCAACCTTTAGTGTAGGTCCCTTGTACAACTCAACAGTCTTAGATCCAATGCCACCATATACTTCACTCCCAAGCATAGATACTCCATTGAGTCATAGTCAAAGTGCTTCCACATCATGCCTTATCATCAAGTCCTTTCAAGAATCCACCATAGATATCCAAACTGATTTCCCATGTCAAGAGGATAATCCAACATACAAAGAAATAAGTCCTAATATTGGTCAAGATCAAGATACCCATAATGTCCAATCAATTTACCAAGATCCCATATTGCCAGAATCTCATGATGACCCCCTTATCCATTTGTTTCCTTTCCAACATGATCCCCTTCCATCCCAAGAGAAAAGTATTCCTCTGAGTCCCATTCAAAATCTGCTCCCTAAGAAAGACCATGATGTCCCTTATGATCCATCCAAGGATTCCCTTCAATCCCAAGAGAAAAGCATTCCTTTGAGTCCTATTCATAATCCACTCCCTAAGAAAAATAATAATGTCCCTTATACTCCATCCAATGATCCTCTTCCATGTCAAGATCAAAGTAATCCTCCATGTCCACCATAAGATCCCATCATCCCTCTATCTCCAAGTTATAATCCTCCCTATCCACCACAAGATCCCATCATCCCTCCATCTCCATACCAAAATCCTCCTTGTCCATCACAAGATCTCGTCATCCCTCCATATCCATTTCATAATCTCCCATGTCCACCTCAAGATTTCATCAACTCTACCCAAGTTAATAATGAGCCTATTACAAATCAACTTGGTTCATCCACGTTCATTTGGTCTGGTCTACTTCATATTCCTACTATTCCATATGTGCCTCCTCCACCTCAAAATGGACTCACATCTTGATTAATAAATAATCAGTATCCAATTGCTAAAAAGATTTTTCATAAAATGCATTATCAAGGAAAGGAGTTATGACTCAATGAAAAAGGTATATTAGAGCCCCATGATATCAAAGAAAATCCATATTATTAGGGCCTTGACTATATATCTCACCATCAAGATGTTGATATCCCCTCTACATCCAACATTCCCCCATATAAATCCAAGCATATACCTTCTCCCTCATTCCTTCCATCTATCTTAGGTTCATATATTCCTCCATCCACTAATTCACAATCCACTTACCCTTTTCCACATGCAAGTCAACAAAGGAACACATCTTTATGAACCATCTACCCATCCAAAAAGCCTCCATACAATGCCTATCCACCCATTAATATCACTTCCCTTCCAAGAAATTTGGATGACAAGCATAAAATACAATAAGTCAAGAAATCCATATGCAATCAAGGATCAACATGTCATATCTAATCAACATCCAAAAATAAAACAAAATATGATCCGAAACAAAAAAGAAATATCCAAAAGGCCACAAAGGCTAATAAAGAAAAAAGAAAATTCAAAAGCTATATGGGTTTCTAAATCCCTTATGCAAGAAATGCATTACAAGGACCCACAAAAGAATAAAAAATTAAAAACCTTTTGGATTCCCAAGAAGCTCCTCAGAGCACAACATCCCAAAGAAAAATCAAAATTGGCATCCAAGCCTGCTATTCCAAAGGCTTCCATCAATCCCCCACATAAATGTCTTCCATCTTCCAAATCTATTTTGCATCCCTATATCCAAAAATCCACTACCTTATGTACTCCATCACCTACTTCATCCATTTTGGTTCCTTGTATCCCCAAATCCATGTCGACTCATCCACCTAAATCCCAAAATCAAAAATCAATTTTCTTTCCATCACTCCACCACCCCTCAAGGTGTGTGCCAACGTTGATCTTGCCAACATTTCCATCCACCCATACGTAATTCTTCGAATACCCCATTCATTATCAAACACCTATTTTCCATCCTTCCATCCCACTTATCCAATCCTATGCATAAACTCTTACCCCAGTCCATTTTTTTCATCCACTTCATTCCCTTTTTCCATCACCCTATCAACATCTTTGAGTATACTTTCAAACAACCATGTTCTATTAAAAAACATCCTTCAAGAATACTACCCAAATAACAAGATGCTTGAGTCCTTCCTTCATGTCATTTCCTATGTCCATTGTCTTCCAAAAATGTCAAAAAGAAAGAAAAAAGAAAGAAAAGAAAGAAAATGGTTACCTTGGTGAAAACTTGGTAAATAGGCACCTTGTGTGACACAAAAGAAAAATATGAAGAGAAATAATTCATCCTATGGTGAAAACCACTTCTTGTGGCACCTTGGGAAAGTACCATGATGAAAATTTGGCAAACAGGTGTCATGTGTAATCCATTACCCTCTACACTTGGGGGAAAGTTTCATTCATGCAATCCTACCTATCACATCCTTTGTAGTCCTACATCCATCCATATCCTTTTGTTTCCATCTTTGATCTTGACAAGGCTTCATACATCATTTATGCTTCACTTCATCCACACCCTACAATAATCCTTTATCTTATCCAATCTTACTATTATCATCCATTGTTATGTTTAATATTTCCTATCCCAAATCCCTTCCTTGGTCTTGATCAAAATTAAGGACAAAAAAAAAGGAACATATTTTTTAGAAGTCTCTTGACATGTCCATTCCTTGTAGTTCCCATGTCATTCAATGCATCATGTCATTTCCTACATAGCCACATATTTGGTCCCTTAGCTTGGGTAAACATGTTATCCCATTGTGAGATAGTCCTTGCATCCAAATCAACTCTGATTCCATTTTTCACCTATCTATTGTCATCCCATCAACTCATTCATCTATTCATAGTGTTCCATACCTTTCTAAACACTAGGACAAATGAATACAATCATGTTTGAGAATAAATCCTGACATATGTCTTTCACCTCATTTAGGTATTTAAAAGAGTCCTTCAAAATACCAAAAACATTGCAAAAATTTTCTTAAAAAATTCCTAAAAATTAAAAAAGAGTCCTTTAAAACAACAAAAACAACACAAAATCATCTTGTAAAACTCCAAAAACATAGAAAAGCCTTCAAAATAATAAAAAACATAAAAAAAACATAAAACATTCATCTAAAGGTGACCATGTTTAGGGTGTCTGTGATAAGAGCCTTCACTTTTTGTGATACACCGCACATACCTTGACTCCAAACATACTGACCCTATGATGGACCAAAAACATTTGCAAAAGATCCAAAAAATTGTTGAAGACAACCAAACTAATAAAAAAAAAACCAACAAAAATCCTACAATAAATCTCCTTTGTACATACCCAATTCTTTGGCATTTCAAAACTAGGCATTGAACGATGACATACAACACATATGAGCTTCAACGAAACCAAGTCAAAACTAGTCAACAAGTCCTCAAATACACTTCCAAAACTATCTTATCTATTAATCAATCCCACACCAAAGTATTTTGTCAAAAATTATGTTTTCATAGACAAGGGAAGGAACACTCAAAATTAGACAGAGCAGACTTAGACATGGTACCTTTTTCTTAAAATCAAATATCATCAGAAATACACCAAAATTCAAGGTCCAAACTATTGCAAAAACACATACACATAATTAGTATTGTTGCAACTTGTTGAGTCAAGTTAGTCTTATTATGTCTTGATCTTTGCAAGTCATGTTCTTACGCATCTCTAGGATGTCCACAAGTGATTTGGAGATGCCATGATGGTTCATGACTTATTTTTTCTTTATTTTCTATTTGTGTAATGTTCTTCGTGAAGTCTTAAAAGTTCAATCTGGGTGTTTGTGATACAAGCCTTCACATCCATATACAAATATCCAATTTGCAACATTGCAATGTATACTTTGGTTATGATATGCCACACATACCTCAACTTTGAATGCTTGACCTAGATGGATTGGCCCACATTCCTTGTCTATCCAGCATGCCTATTTTCAATGGATGAGGATAATCATACCTAGATCTTTCATATCTTGTTAGGATGGTATCCATTTTTTCTATAATAATAGTGGCTCAAAGATGATAAATAAATATCTCAAATTAGTTGGAAATCAAAAGCATGGTTATTAAAGTATTAAGCTCTCTACTTACTATAAACTAAGGGTTTCAATCGAGAATTCATGATCATTCTTTCATCCCCTTTCCACCATCTTCTAAAGTTTCTTTACTAACGATTCTTCTATCAGTCTAATCTCTTCTATCACTCAATTTATTTTTTAAAATGGTCGAATCAATTTTCAAATCAGTCAAATCAATTGGTCATTCATTCCATCATCATTTGTCTTATACATGGTAGGTCTTCCCTAAAGCCAAACATTGTAGCTAGTCTTATACAGGATGGGTCCTTCCTAAAACCAAACATGATTCTTATGAACAATTTCTATGTCCAATATCAATCAAACAGTCATCAGAGCCTACCAACATTCTTCACTTCTTACTAACTACTCTTTTCTTTCATCATTTAATCTAAATCTTCTTTCAAGAGATCGTTCATGTATTTCTGGTACAAATAATCTCTTGAGGGGGCATCATTTACCTCGTTGTCACATTATTCCCATTGGGGCATACCGTGGCACAATTTTTATTATTCTTTGAAACAACACCTAAAATGCATTGTATCAAAGAGGGGCAAAATGTAGACACTTAAAAATGGCCTATTTCTCTAATGCAATGACATTACTAACATTCCTCCTAATTATTAAATAACCTTTATTATTTAATTAATCATGTCATTCAATCATATTCTAAGATCAAAATCATCATTTCTCTCTAATTCCATAGTTAAGTGATTTTAACTAATTACTTTTATTATTGAACTTCTAAACAATTAATTCATCGTCTATTCATCTATAATATAATTAAATAAATAACCTTATTTAATTATAACCTATCTTATAATTATTAATTAAATAGCCAAATTTAATTAATATTCCCCCTCCTAATTATTACATTTCTATAATAATTAAATCAAATTCTATCCCATGATTAAATAAATGATATTTATTTAATTAAACTAATTATTCCCCTCTCATGATTAAATAAATTATATTTATTTAATTACAACTAACAATCTCTCTCATAAATAAATATGTAATTATTTATTTGTAAAATATGCCCACATGTGCAAATAAATAATATTTTATTTATTTAAATCACAATTATCCTCCTGAATCCTAACTCACACTCACTTTGAGTTAGCTTTTCAATCAAAGCTCTTCACCCCACAATTCTCTCTCCTAATTATTCAATCCACATTGTCAATTCCTCCCTCATCAATCAGTTAAGTCCTCCATCAATTCAGTCTTCTAATCCATGCAATCAAGTAACTCATCAATCTATTTTGTTATCTCACAAGTCCATTCAAGTCATCTCTCCAATCTATTTGGTGACAGATCAATCAATCTTATTAAGCCAAGTAATCAACTTAGTTGAACTTTCACTCACTCTAAGTTCAACTCCTCAATCACAATCAATCATCCCTTCAATCATGAATTGTTGGTTGAAACCCCTAAAATCTTATAAATAGAGAGCTAAACCTTTGATTTTGGTAACCACAATTTCTTTGAATTCTTATGCTAGAGCGATCTTGAGCTCAATTCTGAGAGCCCAAATTGTATGAGAAGGAGAACACCAAGGAAGGATTTTATGGTTTGCATATTCATGTTTTGGATTGATTTCATAATATTTAATTGATTATGCTTATTATTTTTCTTGCATCCTTTCTTGAATATTGGAAATACTAATTGCTCTAACAATCTCTTTGTGGTTGAGATTTTATATGTTATTGCAGGTTTCTATTGATCCTATTATTACTCAATTACAATGTGAAGACATTCTTTTCTTGGTCTTCAGGTGCTATTTTGATCTGATTATATCTAGAGAAACCATCTGTAAGATAGTACATTTCATAGCCCACTTTCATGTCCACTATCGTGTCTATGTTAGGGAGTAGAAAGTCATCCTTAGGGCATGCTTTATTAAGATCTCAAAAATTTGTGCATACATGAATGGACTTGTCATGTTTAGAAACAAGAAAAATATTAGATATCCATTCAACATAGTCAATAGCCCTAATGAATCCTTCACTCAAGAGATTTTCCAGTTCTTCTTTAACCAAAAGAGCTATATGTGGATGCATCTTTCGTAATTTTTTTTTACTGGTTTGATACTAGGATCTATAGATAGATGATTCATAATGATATTAGTGTCAATCCTTGGTATGTTTGAATATGTCCAAGAAAATTTTATATTTTTTTCTTTGAAGAATTTAGTGAACTGTTGTTTCTCATCTACTGACAAAGACTGAGCAAGATGTATAGGAAAAGTTGCTTTAGTGGTCCCAAGATTTACAGCTTGTGTGGGTTTTGTAATCACCTAAAAATAGACAAAGATAATTTAACAATAATTCAAATAAAATCAAGTCAAATCAAAGAAAATTAAGGACAAAATTGAATCAATTAAATCACAATGCACAATTAGCCAATCAAAATTAAAATCAAGTCTTAATTCAATATCAATCAAAATTGAGAGCATTTTAATTAAGTGCAATCAAATCAAAATACAATTAATTCAATTAATTGTATAGTCTTGGATTAAATTAAATTCAACCCATTCAAGGGGTACATGGCTAAAATAAATCAATTAAATGAATTAATAAAAACCAATTACTCTCGACAAACCAAAAGGAGAGAAAATCAATCAACCAATGAGATTTGATGAAAGGCATTCACATGGATCAAACCAAATTGAATCTCATTCACTCAAAGTGAAAATGAATCTCAACCATCCATCTTGTCTACTTGTTCCAAGCTTTGAGGACACAAACTTTGCTTTGTTTTCAAAGGGTGGAATCAAAGACTTAACCCCAACTCAATCATGATTAAACACAAATACACCCCATACCATTGGAAAATCTATAAAAGGAAGGCTAAAATCCTTCATAATTCATCAACCACCTATCTGAGAATTGCATCAAACCTCTTGCAATTTGAATTTAGAAAAGCATTTAAGAGAAATTTTAGCATTTATCTTGATAATTGTTAGCTTTAGCATTGTTTTATCTTCATCATTCTCATTCTAGGACTGTCATTAATGAGAGCTTGCTGAGAGCTCACTCATTAACATCTTAGTTAGAGAGCCATAGGATGCTCAATTAATCATTGATTTTGTTAAATATTTTCTCAATTGTGGTTGTATTTAGTTATTATTTCACTTATTGTTGATGATTAACCCTAATTCTATGAAGGTACATTTATTTGTATACAAAATGGCACCCACTGTGGGGCTGCAAGCCTCATTTTATCATTTCTATCATTTGGATAATCTTTTGTATGCTTGTATCTGCTATTTTCCATGGAATTTTGCAGGAAATAGGTTAAATCATGCCTACAATCAATTTAGTCATGCCTACAATCATTTGGATGATGCATGTCAGCTCTTTATCGATGCTTATTTACTGAAAGTTTGCACCTGGTGGATACTTTCTATTTTGTCTTACATTCTTTGCTATCACCTGTAATTGAAGACATCACGCATGTGTGATAAAGTCATATTTCCTTTGCCTAAAGAAGCCATGCCTGTGAGTCAAGAAGTGTCACCTGCCGATAATTCATTGTCGCTTGTGATCGAGCTTTGCGAAGCATTTTGGATAACAAGTCACGCCTAGTATCATTCTCTTACGCTTGTCATTTTTAAAGTGTCGCTTAGACTTAATTAGTTCACACATCTTTAAATATTGTTTACGCTTATCAGTAAATTGTTTACACTTGTTAAAGTTTTTGTGTCACCTGTTGCACTTTTTAGTGTCGCTTGCTAATAATTTAATAACTTACGCCTGTAAACAATTTAATATCGCCTATTTGTTGGACAATGTCACTTTCAGTTTTCTATCTTAATTTTCTTTCAGATTGATTAATTCTATCATCTAACTTTCTATTTGTACGTTTCAACTGTAAATGATAGGCATCAAAAAGTGCGGAAGCTAGAAACCAGGTTTAACAAAGAAGGGAAGGCACTAGCTAAGAAGATAAAGAAGGAAAACATAGCACATATCAAGGCCATTCTTGAGTTAACACAAGAGGAGGACAATTAGGTATATCAAAAATACCTTTCTGTAATTGAAGCTTACAAACAGAAATTTGTCTCTCTTAATTGGATCTTTAGTCCTTAGTTCAAATTTTTGTTTAAAAATTTGCAATTAAAGTACTTAAAATTCATTACATAAATCTTTTCTTTGTCAAGTTCGATTTTGTTTTCCCCTCATTGTGATTGTTAGTGTTGACTAACTTGCTGGAGGACAAACACACTTGGAAGGACCTATTGCCAAGGTGAGATGAAAATAATGAAATCCCTTAAAAATGCCCCTAACTTTGGTTAGCTACAAGAAAAAGGTATTTCTCTATTCAAGCTTGCACTTGATTAAATTGAACCATTCCTTTTGATATAAGCTTGAGATAAAATAGGAAATAAATTTCACACTTCAATTTTAAGAATCTCCTTGTTAAGAGATTGGGAAAGAAAAAATGTGTGTCTAAGTGTGTGGAACAAAGAAAGACAATAGGGATATGCTCTTCACTCTTTGAGTGAACCAAACTCCCAAACTTGTCGGCCTAAGTTCATTTCTTGTTTTTCATATATATGCTAGAGCAATAATGGGCTTGCCTCCCAAGTTTTCCTTAATGAGGCCAATGAGAGGGACAACCCAAAGTGGGATACGCTCACTTTTACCATAGGAATCCAACCCACTTTAAAATGAAATGCATGTATCCTTAATGGGGTGCATGAAAAATGGATTTTAATTTTTCAACCTTCCTCTAGTAGTCCTCACGGATTATGCAAAATCATACTTCGGTGCATGTGGGAAGCCTCCTTGGAGGATGAGAGATTGAAGTCTATTTGAACTAAATATATATTAAAACCTTGATAAAGTAGCAAAGACCACCTTCTAGAGCCATGTTTATGATCCAAATCTTGTGCTAGGTAGGTGCTTGAAGTGTTTTCTTTTGAAAAACCCATGACAACGTTCTACAAATCAAACATTTTGTGTTTAAGTGGGTAAAAGAGACAAGTGAATGTGTGGTTGTTGTGTTTGAAATACATAAAACAAGTGAGAGATATCCATTGAAAATCATCTTATATTTTTAAATCTCCTCAATAATAAAATCAACAACTCTCATATCAAGGATAAATTCCAAAATGAACCCTTGTTGGATGCCGGTTTCCACGCAGTCACAAACATATAGGGGATCATTACCAGGAGATAGCACTATCTTTGCAAACCCAAGGAAAGAAGTGGAGTACCAAAGTGAGTTCAAAGATCCCAATCAAGAAGAAATTTTCACGAATCTATTTGAACCAAGAATTGAAGAGATGGGTGATATGAATTCAGCCTATCACAATATCAACAATGCCAACTATAACCCTGAGGAGACACTTGAGGAAACGGTTGAGAAAGCTGCCCAAGATAATGATTTCCTAGAGGTTATGGAAAAATTAATAGACAAAGATAGGGAGAACTTCTTCCTAAGCCTAGCACAAAAGGGGGTAAAGCTGCCCTATGACTTTGATATTGACCAACTTAGGAAAGACCAACACCAAGATGATCCTATGAATGTCATGACTAGGCAGATTAAGGCCTTTCAAGAACAAATTGATACCATGAAGAAGGCAACTGAACCTAATGCCTTTTCCATAGAAGATTTGTGTCCTTTTCCTTTCGACAAAAGCTTAGCAATGGTATCTTTTCTTTTAATACTATCTTTCCCAAATACGATAAATACATGGGTAAAATAGACCCACAAGACCATTTAAGGGAATTTTGCACCCTAAGCATAGAGTTCATGCACAATGACACTTATCTAATGAGACTCTTTCCTAGAAGCTTAGGAGGTCCCGCAATGGAGTGCTTTTCAAAACTAACTCCCGGAATAAAGTCTTTTGAGGAGTTAGCTTCCAAATTCATAACCCATTACTCTTACAACATTGAGCATGAGATCACTATGCTCAAGTTATGTGATACCAAACAAAAAGATGGGGAGTCCTTCTTAGGATTCCTACAAAGGTGGAGGACCATTTTCGCAAGGTACCCATGAATTATCCCAGAGAAAGAGAAGATGGAGATCTTCACCAATAACTTGACCGCTGAAATGAACTATCAATTACAACTTCAATGTCCTCCAACATTTGAGAAACTTATTGAAAATGGAGTTAAGATTGAAGATGTTTTGGTCAAAAGAGGTGAGATTAAATTATTTAAAGACAATAAAACCCAACAACAATAATAACAACAACAACAACAATAACAATAATTATGTTCCTAAATATTTTAATCAAGGGTCCAACAATCACAATGATAAATCAAAATCATGGAATAAAAATAACAATAAAAATCTTGTGAATGATGGGGTTGTGGAGTCACACAACTTGAAGTCTACCCCTTTTATTCTACCCTATGGAGCGAATTCTTCAAACAATGTTAATCAAGCAAATAAAGGTCCATATAGTCCCAATAATTATAACAACAATAATTCTAATAATTCCAACAATAAGACTTGGGATAAGTCAAAATCAAACTCCAACTATAATAAAATGAAATTCACCCCCTTGGGTGAACCCTTGGAGAATGTACTAAGAACCTTGTTGGCCAATCAAGTTATCACGCTACCTGACATATCAAATTATGAACCCAAAGTCAGACCTCATTGGTGGAATGCATCTCATCATTGTGAATACCATTGAAAAAGAGGTCATCCAACCAACGAGTGCATGAAATTGAAGCACTTAATGAAGATTTGATTAATAATGACATCATCCAAATTGAAGGACCTCGAAACAATGGGGATCACACGGTCTACAAGAACCCCTTTTTGAATCATGAAAAGGGGGAGTCATCTAATACAAATCAAAACCATAAAAAGGGTAATGATAAAGTGAATTTTCCCCATACTTATGATAAAACAATAAATACCATAAGTGAAGAAGATCAAAGTGTAAATGTTGTTATAATAAAAGGCAAATCAAGAGAAGCATCAACAAATGTGATCACTAGGGGGAAAACATCAAAAATTGTTATACCTAATAATGCTCCAAAGGTGGTGATATCAAACCAAGCTTCCACTTCATCATCAAAACAATACAACTTGGTTGACCAATTGCAAAGAACTCCCGCTCAAATCTCTATTCTTGATCTGCTCAAACTATCACCAATCCATAAGGATATCTTGGAAAAAGCCTTGTTGGAAACAAATGTTAAATTTGGAGGTAGACAAGTTCCAAAACATGGTGGGGCATTTAATTGCACCTCATTTCCTATCATTCTCTGAACAAGATGATATGTCTCTTAATCATCCTCAAAATCTGCCCTTACACATAGAAGTGTTGATCCACAAGCATAGGGTGAAAAGAGTCCTTATAGACGGAGGTGCTGGCCTAAATATTTATACCCTTATCTTGGTAAAAGCCTTAGGATTTTTTGAGGAGGCTATTGACCCAAATAAAAAGATAACCATAAAATCCTATGATGATGAAGAAAGAGCGTCAAAAGGAGTCATAGTTTTTCCCATAAGAGTTGGTCCTATGCAAAAAGAGACCATATGCCAAGTTTTGGACCTAAAATTGACTTATAATATTTTGTTAGGAAGGCCATGGATCCATGAAATGTAGACTATTCCTTCAACTTACCATCAATGCCTAAAATTCCCATATCAAGGGCAAGAAATAATGGTAAGTGGAGACCGCAATCCCTTCCAATATTGTAATAACGTCAAACCTATAAATGACTCATTGGTTCCATACAATGCTAAAAGGTCTATACCCAATCAAATGGAACAAGGCCAAAGTTCTAAAGACATCCCTTTGCTAAAAGGAAAAGAAAAGATAGAAGAAGAAATTGTTGTTAAAGAAACTCCAAAACTCATTAACCAAACTACATCGAATAAAGGAAAAGAGAAGGTTAATGAGGATGATACTATTAAAGAAGAAAAAGAAGACTCTATCAAAGCTGTCCAAAAATATATTAAAGAAGCCCATTATCAAAAGATGGATAAAATGATGAAAAACTTTGATAAATAATGCAAAATTAAACAACAAGGAGTGGGTGAATACTCCTTATCAATGATGGACCTACCCTTATCACCAAAGTCCTTTGGAAAACCTCCAAGTCTACCTCATAAATATAATGAAAACTTTGTAAGGGCAAGTACATCATCCACCATGAGTGAAGAGGATAATGAAATTTTGAATTGGTTATACAAGGATGAAGAATCAAGTGCTCATTTCAAGCACATTCAAAATATAACCATCCCTACTCATCAATATGGTAAAGGTTTTGCAATCATGAAAAAGATTGGGTACAAAGGTCAAGGACCTTTAGGCACAAGAAATGAAGGGCTAATTGAACCCCTAGAATCCACATGGCGAGATTCCAAGGAGAAAATAGGTTTAGGATATCTTGAAGGAGGATATACGCAAAAACATTATCCCAAAGTATATGATCAAATACTACAATTAGAATCTCATAGTGATGAGGATTATAATTAATGGGAATGGGAGACCCTATTAGATGAGTCATGCCAAGACAAGGGTATTGATGTCATTCATACCTATGCTTCTACCAAAAATAAAGGACTAATGGCGGAATCAACTTCAAATCAAGCATCAAGTTCTAGTCAAGAGGGTCCAAATGATGTACCAAGCATAGAAATAAAAATAAATCAATGGGTAGGTGAGCCATATGTTCCTTCATGGAGACCTACTATGGAAGAATCAAACACTAGGTTTAATCCCCATGAGTTTTATCCAAAAAAAACCATAGTGGAGTCTAGTGAGGAGGATTTTGATCCTTCTTCTTTAGAGCATTTAGAGGAAGCCCATGTCCGAGATCTTCAAGATACAATGTATGAACCCTCCAACAATTAGATATACACTTTAAGCCCAATCGAGACAAATCCAAGTGTTGACCCTTTAACTCTCATTCAGCTGGATCTAATTGAATGGGATACCATTGAACCCGATACCTTGCCAACTTTCTTGAATGACAACACGATGTCCCAATACCTCCACATGGTTGAACCTTATTTTACCAAGGATTATCAAGAAGAAATGATCAAAGGGAGCATCCAAACTCTTAATCTAAGAAAAAAAATTAAAAAAATAAAAAAATAGAAAAGGAAAAGAATCGAGTGTTGAAAACCACTTTGTGGCAACATTAGATCCAAAAGAAAGGAAAAAAGAAATAAAGGATGTTTCTAAAGGTGAAAACCCAAGTGAGGCACCTATAGAAGGGAGTTTGGATGTTTTACCAGATCACTATGAAGAAAGGTCTCCAATTCTAATCGAGCCAACAGAAAAGATAAACATTGGAACAGAAATAGAGCCAAAGTTCATCCACTTAGCATCATCCCTATCTAGCGAAGAAAGAACAGAGTTTATCAAGTTCTTTAAGGAAAATAAAGTTAACTTCCCATGGTCTTATAATGATATGTCGGGGTTAGACCCAAATTTGATAATGCATCATCTCAATATAAAGGAAGGAGCCAAACCGATCAAGCAAAAACTAAGGAAAATGCACCCTCATATAGCCCTACTTGTCAAAGTGGAATTAGATAAGCTATTAAAGGTGGGGTTTATAATAAGCATTGATTATGCATAATGGATCTCCAATATAGTGCCGGTATCAAAAGTGGATAAGTCAAGTAGAATTTGCACATATTTTAGGGACTTAAACTTGGCATGTCCTAAAGATGATTTTCCACTTCCGAGCATTGATGGCATTGCAGACCTAATAGCGGGACACTCCATGTTTTCACTCATGGATGGATTTAGTGGCTATAATTAGATCAAGATAGCACCTGAAGACCAAGATAAAACTACCTTTACATGTGCATGGGGTACATTTTGTTGGAATGTCATGCCTTTTGGCTTGAAAAATGCAGGAGCAACCTATCAAAGAGCAATGACTACAATATTCCATGATATGATTCATAAGTTCATGGAGGATTATGTGGATGACATACTAGCTAAGTCACATTCAAGAAAAGAACATCTACCTATCTTGGCGAAATTTTTTGAAAGGTTAGAGGAGTTCAAAGTAAGGCTTAATCCTAAGAAATGTGCTTTTGGAGTTCAATCTAGTAAACTTCTAGGTTACATTGTATCTGCCAAAGGGATAGAGGTTGATCCCACTAAAGTGAAGGCCATAATGGAAATGGAAGCACCTAAAACCATTAGTCAGATGAGATCTTTACAACGAAGGACACAATCCATTAGGAGATTCATCTCTCAATTGGCAGAAAAATGCCATAATTTCACCCAACTCTTGCATAAAGATACTATCTTCAAGTGGGATGAAAAATGTGAAGAGGCTTTCAATCTACTAAAGAAATACCTCATGAATCCACCAATATTGATGCCACCTATCAAAGGCAAGCCCTTAATCTTGTACATTTTAGCAACAGAGAATTCATTGGGGGCACTTCTAGCACAAGAGGATGAAAATGGAAAAGAGAAAGCAATCTACTACATTAGTAGAACCTTAGTCAAATATGAGCTGAACTATACCTTCATGGAAAGGGCATGCTTGGTTGTAGTTTTTGGTTCCCAAAAATTATGCCATTATATGCTAGCCCACAAGATAAGGCTCATTGCCAAGATTGACTCTTTGAAGTATCTACTAAGAAAAACAACATTAAATGGAAGATTAGCAAAGTGGGTGATGATCCTAAGAGAATTTGATATAGAATATGTTGATAGAAAAGAAATTAAAGGACAAGTCATTGTAGACCAATTAGCAAAAGCACCACTTCATGATGATCATCCTATATAAGTTGAATTCCCAGATGCAGAGATTGTGAATGTTGAGGCAAAAACATGGAAGCTCTATTTTGATGGTTCCTACACTCACCATGGGTCAGGAGCAGGGATACTTCTAATCATGCCTCAAGGCTCCACTATCCATAAGTCATACAAATTGCTATTTCCATGTACAGACAATATTGTAGAATATGAAGCCTTGGTTATTGGAATCAAGTTGGCATTAGAATGGAAAGTGATAGAATTAAAGGTATATGGAGATTCACAATTAGTCATAAATCAAGTCAATGAAGAATATCAGACGAAAGATGAAAAATTAATACCTTATAAAACCATGGTGGATAATCTCAAGAAGTATTTCATAATCATCACATTTGAACAAGTGCTGAGAGAAAAGAATAAGGTAGCAGATGCCATGACAACCTTAGCATCACTTTTACAGATGCCTGATCAGAGTGATAGATACAAGTACTTGGTAGAAGAAGCGATTCAACCCGCGTATGACCCAACCCATCCTTATACCATTTGCCTCCTTACTACAACTAACTCACCTTGGTATGGACCAATTTACACCTATTTGAAAGACCAAACCCTTCCTATCAATCAAACCAGAAACCAAAAGAAAAGCTTCATTAGACAAGCCTCCAAATACACTATAATTGCTAAAACATTGTATCGAAAAAGTCTTGATGGAATGCTCCTTAGGTGTTTAGAAGAGGAAGAATCAAACTTAGCCTTACGAGAAATTCATGAAGGAATTTGTGGATCACACTCAAATGGATTATCTTTAGCTAAGAAACTTCTTAGGACAGGATATTTTTGGCCTACCATGGAAAAAGATTCTTGTAATTTTGCAAAAACTTGTAAGAAGTGTCAATTCCCTGGAAATTTGATACATGTGCTGGCGCAAGAACTTCATCCAATGATCACACCTTGGCCATTCTATCAATGGGCTCTAGATTTAATAGGAATGATTCATCGACCATCTTCAAATGGGCATAAATTCATCATAAGAGCCATAGAATACTTTACTAAGTGGGTGGAAGCTGTACCCCTATCAACTTCAATAGGCAAACAGATATCCTTGTTTATCCTAAATCATATAATTTGTAGATATGGTGTACCTCATGCCATCATAATGGATAACACAAGGCATTTCAAGAACAAAGACATAACGAAATTATGCACCAAATTTCACATGATACATCATTCATCTTTAATCTATTACCCTCAAGGTAATGGACAAGCCGAAGCAACAAACAAAAACATATTGAAAATCTTGAAGAGAAGGGTGGATAATTCTGGTAGAGATTGGCATATCAAGATAAACCCGACCTTGTGGGCTTATAGAACAGGCATAAGGAGGCCAACAAGGGCTACACCTTTGTCCTTAGTCTTTGGAATAGAAGTAGTTTTGCCTTTGGAGGTAGAACTTTCATCCTTAAGGATATCTATGCATGGATTGATAAATGAGGAAGACTATAGGGTTGCTAGACTACAAGAACTAGAACTTTTGGATGAAAAATAGAAAGAAGCCTTTGATCACTTAAAGGTGTACCAAAATAGAAAGAAGCCTTTGATCTTACAATAAACACATCAAGCCAAGGACATTCCAAATAGGTGACCTAGTGTTGCGTGAAAATCCCAAGAACCAAGCAGAAAGAGAGAAAAAAGGAAAGTGGGAAGAAAACTAGTTAGGACCATTTCTCATTGTTGAAGATTTTGGGGTCGACACATACAAGTTATCAGATTGTGATGGTGAAGAGTTACAAGAACCCATAAATAGCATACATCTCAAGAGGTTCTATACCTAAGGTAGCTGAAAGAGTATAAAGAGTATCAGATGGAGAGCATCATATTTATTGTACATAATTTAAAAGAGATCTTGAAAAATACCAAAAACATTAGAAAAGCTTAAAATATCAAAAACATTTGAAAAAGCACAAAAGATAAAAAATAGTGGAAAATTGAGCATGAAGAAAGGAAAAAAATTCAAATATGATCCTCAAAAAGATGTTGTCTTGGTGAAAACCTAGCAAATAGGTGCCTTGATAATATGAAAAAAAATTGAAAAAGAGAAAAATACAAAAAAATTGGAAAACTAGAAAAAGTGCCTTGGTGAAAACCTAGCAAATAGGCACCTTGGTAGCAAAAAAAAAGAAAAGCTTTAAAAATAGAAAAAAGAGCTTGATCCATTCAATCGACGAAAACTTGGTAAACAGGCACCATTGAAATTCCAAGTCAGTTGCATACCTAGAAGGTCACCTTGTTAATATTGCATTCACCAGCATTTGTATATATTGCATAATAAAACCCCACAGTTGCATTTGCAAGTACCTTAAGATTTTGGTCATCTAATTGAAAAATTTCCCTAAGTCCCATAAACAAAATCAATATCAAACTAGGAGCAATCTACTCTCAAGGAGCAAGGATTCATCAACAAGCTTTATTTAATCAAAGAATCAATTCATCACACTTGAAAGAGGAACACTTAATCAAATCTACGTCCCAACCTAGTTTGAGCCTAAAATGAAAATTTGATCCAAGAACTTAAATAACCTTATTCTTTACTAGGATTAAAAGTATGAAATGGATGGAACTACACTTGAACTATGGATTTGAATCGATGAAAGTTTTAGACTAGACAAGCTATGATGAAAGGATGATATTTTCTTGATTTCTGAATGACTGTCTTAAAATCAAAGTTTTAAATCATGTATTATTTGTCTAAGGACGTGATCATCAAAGAATCATCAAGGACTTGTACATAGGATAAAATAGAGATTTCTGCTAGTTTATGCAAACAGATACCTTGGCTATTTTGATTTTCAATATCATAATACCAACATCCACTTGCAACATAGAATCTGACAAAATCAGTATTCACACTCTCATGATTGGCTTCAATCAGTGATAGTCGTACCGAAGAGACCAATGGGAAATCAAGGAAAATGCAAAAGTATTCATATCATCATAGTTGAACTAGTGATGATTGTACTAAAAAATGGGATTCCAAAAATGCTCAATCATGATTATAAGCTCTAAATCTTGAATAATGATAGTTAGTTGCATACATGTTAGATTAAGTGCATTGTATATATTTGTTTTTCCTTTCTTAGCTTAAATTGCAAGGGGAAAAATGAAATGGGAGGGTTCAATTCAAACATCATGATTCTAAGATTCAAAACAATGAAAATGAGATTATATTTTGCATTCATGCATAGCATTAATCATTAGTCATTATACATAAATAAACAGAAAATAGAAAAAGAGAATCATTACTCATACATCATTTGTATACATATATTTACGGATAGAATTGCATACATTTGAAAATACAAAAACATAGGTTCATCCATATCCATATGACCATAAATTTTTTTGCATCCATACATTACTAAACAAAAAACATCTCATAATATCCATACATCAATGCATCCATCTATCTATATCATAAAAATAAGATACATTACATCCATCACATAAAAGTAAATGCATCATAAACATCATATAGCTTCATATAAAGATAATCTCATAAATCAACTCATCAATAGAAATGAAGGAATAGATCATCATATATCATCAAAAGAATGTTTCTCAAAGGATCCAGTACATCAAAGTATATCCAGATACAATCTCATGAAACTGGTACATCAAAGATTCAGACCAATCAAAAAACATGAAATGTGCAATAGAGAAAATCAATGATAAATGAATCTATCATCAATCAATCATGACTCCATAGCACTAGAACCACCTAGATCTCTATCATCCTGTGGAGGAGGAGCCTAAGAAGTGCTTGCTCTACTTGGTCTCTGAACAATCACTGCTGAAAGAAACTGTTGCATCAAGGTAACAACCTGATCTAAATGCCCCACAATAGTAGACATATCTATCCTCATAGACTGCATATCCCAGGCTAAAGAACCAATAGTGGGAACATCCTATGCATCCTATCTATGATCCTCTGGCTGCTGAGCTGGTGGAGGTATCTACTATGCTGGAACTTGCTAACCTTGAACCTACTAAGCATCATCATCCTGATGTACTAGAGAAACTCTCTGTAACTGCACCAAAGGATCTAAACCCCCAGGAACCTGCCTAGAAGCCTCAACATGAGCCTGTCTCTAAGCTCTTTGCTGTCGGTGAACTCTATCTTGTCTAATTGCTGCTCTAGGATGAACTATTTGGACTACATCAACCTGCCTATCTCTAGCTCTATCTTGACCATGTCCATCCCTCACCCATCCTCTACCTGTAATAATTGGAGGATCTCTACATCCTCTATGCCTCCGATGTCTACCACCGCCACGCCCATCATCACCACCACTGCCACCATGAAGCTGATCTAGAATAGGCTCTAATGGATCTGTGAAATGAATAAACCTATTCTGAGACCACCAGTCTTGATACTCATGGGACATCCCTGCATCAGACATACCCATCAACATCTCCCATCTGCAGAAAGACATACCAGCAATCCGAGCCAAGGCAAACTGATAATCAATACAAGGGCCCCATAAAGATCTCGGCCTGAACTCGTGCATATAAGGCATTTCCCAGAGGCATATCCTGTATCCTACCATACTGTCTATAAACTTGACCAAAACAAAACCACTCAATAACAGTATTAGATTGGCCAATCATCCAATGAGGACTAAACATATATGGCAACTCATCATCATCCTCCTGCCAGAGATCACAATCGAGGTAGGGATGCCATGTAACCTAATCAAGATCATCAATCTGATGTCTCCAATAATCCAGATGACCTAAATGATGCTGAATCACCATACCAGTATATAGAAAAGCATAAGGATATCCACACGGCCGTCTCCTATCAGAAATAGGCCTGGTAATCGGAAGATGCTCCCAAATCCATAACTAAAGAATAATAGCATCTATAGATAAAGAAGAACTCTCTCTGTACACCACCTCATGAAGATCTTGATATAACTGAGCTAGCACACAAGAACTCCAATCAAAACATTGAGGCTATGCTAGTAAATCCTCTAGAATCCTACCCCAACCAACAGAAAAACTATGACCTCGTCGGTCAGGAAGAAGTAGACCACCAATCAATGCACCAAGAACTGCAGGCAATGTAGGGAAAGAAGAAAACTATGGCCATGTGATCGTATCATCATCAATCAAATTGTCCCTGAACACTCATTGGTAGATAGTAGAATCATACACAGAATCATAATAAATAATCTCTCCTCGACAGGGAATCAGTAGCAAATGATACACGTCCTCAGGCATGATCGTCATCTCACCATGTGGAAGATGGAAAGTATTATGGTTGGAGTGCGAACACTCCACCACAGCTATCAATAACCCATGGTTCAACTAGAATCTAGGAAGATTGAGAAGGAAGCTCAAACCACAAAGCTCTATAACACGGTACTCAGCCGCAGTAAGTGTCTACCCAAGGTCAATAACCCATGACGGAATTGATCAGATATATAATATAGGGAAGTCAGCCTGTTCGGAAAAGAACAAGAGAATCATATCAGCATATTATATCAAGGAACATCTAAAGTTGATCAAGGTATTCTAAAATCCATTTGCTCATCATGAGCGCATCAAAACTCCTAACTCTATATCTTGAGGAAGGAAAATCATTGTTTTATCTCTCTAGATCTTGAGAGTAAAATATTAGATCATCACCCTATCATAACAGATTGACAAATCAACTTCGTTGGTATTACTATATTGATATCCTAATCAATTGTTTAGTTCAAATGTAACTAACCTAATCATATTATTCCAATCAGTCATCTTGATGTACTAAATATTTCAAAAAAGAAAATTAAAAATAGAAACAGTCAAGTACAAGTGAAAATTTTGAGAAAAATGTTGCAGGTGTGATTTTATTCATCGCAAGTGACATTTCCTTAAGCGACACATAATTTTTGTCAGGCGACAATACTTTTGTCTTAGGTGAAAAATGTTTCACAGGCGACATTGAATCGACTTAAGCGACAGTAAAATCTTCCTAGGCGACATCAAAATGCTAGGGTTTCATAGGCATAAAATGTTATGAAATTTGGCTTTTAAAACCTAAGTTTACACGTGAACCATTTAACCGTAGGTGAAAATGAAAATTTGATAAGCAACATTAAAATACTCACAAGCGACACTAAAAACCATGGAAGTGACACCTAACAGTGTTAGGCGACACTGAAATTTTCATAAGTGTGACTTAACTATTTCAAAGCAGCGATGAAATTGGAAAATTCAATAAATGCTAATTAATGAGCAACAAATGCAATACCGAGGTTTGAAAAGCACTTACCAGAGGTCCATAGTTAGGTGGCCTTGCATATCTTTGACACCGCTTGAATCAATGCTCTCAAATAGGCACAACCATCTCAGAAAGCAGAAGAGAATAAGAGCAAAATCACATAAGAGAAAAGTAAAAATGAATAGTAAATCTAGGTTTTTCAACCTATTTAAGCTAAATTGACCTAATTTGGAGGAGAGAATTGACTTTGATCTATATTAATATTGCATTAATCAGGGTAAATTGAGAAGTATGACATATCATAAAGTGTTTTTCAGAAATGAAAACATATCAAACAATCATTTAAACCTATCCATTGAAAACAACAATATGTTTCATTTCTGAGGGGGCATACCATTAGATAATCAGATCAACATCATCAGTAACATCAATGGAAATTAGAGACCGATCATCAAATCAAATTGAAAGTTTTTATTAGAAAATTTTCATAATCAATTGAAAGGGGCATCATATCAAATCATCAAGAGAATTTCATATTGTAGACTATGATTTTGAACCTGTTACCTGTCTTGAAAGGCTGAAACATTCAAACATTAGACTAATCTAACATGTTTATGAACTAAAAAATAGCATAAGACATGAAAAAAAAACCAAAGCCACCTCAAAATTGTTGCTAAAAACAAGTGCTATAAAGCAAATGTTTGATTTGCTTCAATTAGAGGGATGTGGGTGTGCTCTCAAATGCATGGAGAGGGATTTATGGTGATGCATAAATGATGAGAAAAGCTTGAAATATGAACTAAGATTAATCCATTAAGCTATTCTAAGATGTGTTAGAAAACATGAAAAACATGAAGAAATCTAACAATTAAGATGTATGCTAAGATGATCTAGCTAAAAATGCTCATGATAACAATGCAATAAATGATAAAAACTAAGCTAATAATTTTCTCTTGGAAGGAGGAGTATTTATAGGATTTCCTAAGGGCTTGGGTTAGGAGGATAGGTTAGAGTTTGGGATAAGGTTAGGGGTTGAGTCAAGGGGATAAGGATGAAGACTTTCTAGAAGAGTCTAGGCTTTGGATGAGGATGAAGACTTTCTAGAAGAGTCTAGGCTTTGGATGAGGATGAAGACTTTCTAGAAGAGTCTAGGCTTTCTAAGGATAAATATGGAATTTAGGAGATAAATAAAGATTTATTTATCTCAAAAGCTTTAATGAGTTTGAGGCTCATTAGGGGAAGGGTTATCTCCTTGTGACAAGTGTCATAAGGGGATTGGGTTGAAAGATGGGAGGAATGTGCACAATTTGGGAAATGTGCCTAAGGTCAAAGGGTGTAAGAAAGGGGTGAGGGGCTTCTTAAATGCACCATAAATGCATGTAAGAGGGATAAGGAGGCCTTAAATGCCTTCAATGCATTTCAAAAAGGGAAGCCCTCTTTGTTGACTTTGGGGTAAGCTTAAGAGTTGGCTAACCTTGTTTAGGGAATGTGACAAGGTTAGGGGGAGGATTAGGGGATTTTAGGATTAGGATGGGTGAAGAGGTTGGGTTGAGAAGTTTCTAGAAGAGTCTAGAGTTTTCTTAGGTTTTATGGAATAAATGTTTATTCATTCCAAAAGCTTAAGTTTTGGGAATATTTATTGAAATATTTTCAATAAATATGAATTTTAAATATTTAATCTTAATTAAATATTTAGCCTTGGGATTAGGGTTAGAAAAGATAGGATTAGCCTTTTAATCGAGATTAAGAAGGAATTAGAAGATTTGGAAGAGGTTAGTGGTCTAAAGGAAATTGGCCAAGTTTTGGGCAAAAAATAAATAAATTATTTATTTTGGGATTTTTGGTCAATTTATTAATTAAATAATTAATAAATAAGGAGAATAATGTTTAAATAAGATTTAAACATTTTTGGGAGGGATTCCTTAATTAAATATTTTTAATTAAGATAAAAGGATTTAATGACATAAAAATAAATTAATTAAATAAATAATTAATTAATTAATAAATGATGATGTCATCAGGGATTTTTCAAAAAATAAAAATACTTTATTTTCTAAAGGATTTTTAGGTGTCTACATTTTGCCCCTTTTTGATGCGATGCCGCAAGTGGCATGGCGTCAAAGACAAGAAAATAAGATGCCCAAGGCTAGAATTTGGAGGAATAAGAGATTGTGCCCCCTCGAGAAAATAACACAAGGAGTAAACGTTGTGGAATTTTCTCAAAAGGAAACAGAGAAGGAACGACTGAGGAAGCAGGGGAGATAAATTACCAAGATTCCAAGAGCAAAGATGGGTGAATGCAAGATGAGATGGAATGCAAAATGCAGGATGTAGCTATACGAGGATGCAAGATTAATCTATATGATGCAAGATGCAGGGGATTTGGGGAAGCTCCATGCTTTAGAACTTTTAGAGAGCACAACCTAGTTTAATATAGCAATGCTAGAGACCTGCCAAGGATACTAGGATCACGAGGCCTTGTCACTAGTGTTGCATAGGACTGACGCTAAAAAGACACACAGGGTTGCCCCAGCATCATGCATGAACCCAAGAGGAAGCATGGTGGAAACGATGTTGAAGAAACCACAAACACACAACTGACTCACAGGCAGAAGTAAAAGATCAAAAGACCTTGCCCTTGATTATCCTCATTCGCAGCGCACCGTGATATAAAGGATCATGGTGACTTTGAGTAGAGAACAACGAGAAGCTGTAACAGATTAACAAGACCCAAAGGACAAAATCCAAGGCCAAAATGATAACTCCAAAAGACAACCTTTACCAAGGAGAGAGATTTGAGTTGATTGATGGCGGGAAGATTGGTCTGAACGTGTGGAAGGATACATCGACACGGACCTAGTGTGCTTGGTGGAAGATTAAGTCAGACAGGGAGGATACAACTGAGGTGACCCGTGATTAGGCTTAGGTCAGACAAAACAGAAGCATACATCTGTGTGGACCCGATGCTGATGGGGAGAATGTTGTGTTGTTGATTGGCAAATGATGCAGTTCAAAGATGGTCATGATGATCAAGGATAGTCGATAATTGATATTGCTGAAGTGCGAGGTTGGATAGGACAAGATTTCTGATCAAATGCTATTGCAGGACTAACAAGGATATGTACAACAAGACAACAACAAGGGATGTCAGACACAAAGGATGGGACCTAAAGACACATATGTACAAATGAGTTTAGGTGGAGACACGACTGACACTATGGTACAAGACTCAGGATTAGGGTGTACAAAGAACTTGGGGATGAAGCTGAAAACTCCAAAGATATGCAAGACGATGCCCCAGTTGGGCTGGAAGGCCAAGATGGACTGGTGATGGATGATGTGTCTTGAAATGACATAGATTTGGGAAGGACATATCCCAACGATGATGATTGGATTGAGATCAAGGCTTGCTACAAGACTAAGGATGTGATTTGATGGATTGGTTTGATCTTGGATGTTGGATAGCTAGAGGATGTGGATAGGATTGGAAGATGGCTAGAAGACTGCTAGGAATGTTTGGATAAGGATGAATGGCATTTGATTACAATGAGGTTAGCCTATAGCTAGATACCAATGACAAGGGAAGATACTAGGTGATGGAGATATGGAGGAAATGCTGAGGGATGAGGATGATGGAACTACTAGGAGATTTGGATGGAGGAAGATTTGGATTTGGATGGAAGAACACTTGAGGATTGGATAGAGGAAGATTTGGGGAGGTTGGATGGTGGACTTGCTTGAGGTTTGGAAGATGGAATGCTGGAGGAACCGCTGAGGGATATGGATGGTGAAATGCTTGGGGAGATTGGATGGTGGATTTGCTTAAGGATTTGGGAGATGGAATGCTGGAGGAACTGCTAAGGGATCTGGATAGAGGAATGCTTGGGGAGATTGAATGGTGGATTTGGTTGAGGATTTGGGAGAAGGAATATTTTGGATGAAAGATAGTCTCCAAGGAATATGCCACCAAGGAATAAGATGCCCCCTGCTTAGGATAGTTCATGTATTTTCAGAGGTATGGGGTATGCTTGGATGGACGATATGCTAACAAGAGGATAAGGAAGGTATATGGAAGCTAGGATGAATGGATTGGATAGAGGATATGTAGCTGAAAGGTGTGATGGATGCCAAGAAGGTGCCCAAAAGCATGTATACATGGTAGTCTTTGTTTTTTTCATCAAGATCCAAAGCAGGATGAAGGGGGTGAGAGACAAATGGGATGGAGGAGATGTTGGATAAGATGGAAGAAGGGAATGGCCCCCAACTACAGAAAGGAATTGGGGGGACCTACGCATGATGCCTGTTTGCCAGGTTTTCACCATGGTACTTGTCCAAGGTGCTTGAATTGCCAAGTTTTCACCATAGGATGAATGTTTTTCTCTTTTTCTTTTCTTTTTTCTTTTTTTTACTTTTCTCTTGATTTTTTCAATTTTTATGGATTTTCTAATTTTTTGCTGACTAGATGCTAACCTTCTGATATTTCTGATGTGTTGCTATCTTTCTTCACTGATCTTCTGACTTGTTGTTGATGTTTTCTGATTTTTCTGACCTACTGATTTCTCTGATTTGTCACTGACTTTCTTCACTGATCTTTCTGATGTGCTTGGATGTTGGTACAACTTTGTTAGGATGGAGGAATTTATGCAAAAAGCACAGATTGGATGGGGTAGATGGGATATATAGTGGTAGAAATTATTTGGATGGAAAGATGGAAAGTGATCATGATAGGGAGATGCTGTCAGGACCAACATTGGCACATGTTGTGAGGAAGGTGGATGAATCAGATAGGATGTGGAAGATAGAGGTGAATGTGATGGAGGATTTATGCTAGGAGATTTTGAATCTTTGGGACCCAAAATAGATTTAGGAGATGGAGGAGAAGACTAAATAGCTGGGGGATTAGCAACTTTGGATGCCATTGTAGATGTTTCTTTTAGATGCATTACATCTTTTTGCTTTGGGATCCACATCATTTTTGCTTTAGCTTTGGTGGGCCTTTGTGGCCATTGGTATGCATCAGATTTTGCTTTTGCTTTGCTGGGCCTTTGTGGCCATGTAGTGGATTTTAATTGTGCTTTGCTGGGCCTTTGCGGCCATTGGGATGCATTGGATTCCTTGATTGGATTTTTCTTTGGTTGACCATGTCGTTTAGACTAGACATGACAATCTTTGGGTTTTTGTGGATATTTCCCTTTATTCATATTGGATATGGCATCCAAATTGTGGGGAGCATCGGAGTGAATATGAGGAGATGTGCGGGATGGAGGAAATATGGATGGAGAGATGAAAGGAGATTGGTAGATAGGATATGTGGGAATGTGCCTTTGTTGATCCCGACTAGGGATGCTTGGATTGTGGATGAAAGACTGAGTAGGATAAGATGGGGGATGATATTTTGGGATATAAGGTCCCAAAATGGATTGGGTATGTAGAGGATATGTGCTAGAAGATTTTGGGACATAGGGACCCAAAATGGATTTGGAGGATGAAGGAGGAATGTGATAAGTTGTCTTTGGTTGTAACGATGGAGGAGGAGGAATAGCGTTGTATGCTTTGGGAGATGTGATGGTGGGTTTGGAAGGATGCTTGAATTTAGCTTTAGTTGTACCAACCTTTCTAGAGGAAGTGTCTTCTTCTGATGTGTGACCAATGCCACATAACTTTGGATGTTTCTTATCTTGGATAGGCTCCAAATTTCCTTATTCATGGATGCCTAGGCCTTTGCCTTGATAATTCCATTTTTTGAGCATTTTATCCAAACAAGGATATTTTTGACTTGGGGAATATGATAAACATCCAGTTTCTGGTTCCCTGATGGAAGATATAGAACTTATTGCTTCTGCTTCAAGTGGGCTGCCTCTGACAAACGTAAGTGGACCAAGAGGATAGAGTGCTGGCAGCTAGATAGTTTGGATTAGAGGATCCTCAAGAGGAGAGGATGGGATGATGGGATCTTGACTGGGATTGGGGGATGGTAATGGATCTAGAGTTGGAGAAACTGGGATGATAGGATCTTGGATTGGAGGAATTGGGATTGTAGGATTTTGGATTGGGGGTGATGGAAGCAATAGAACATGTGATGGGGGAAGTGAAGGGATTGGATCTTGATTTTCTTCTGCGAGTATTTCAACATGCTTTTGGACAAGATCTTGACATGGTAGGATTTGTGTGGATAGAGTGATGGGGGATGTATGGATGGACTCTTCAGATGGGGTGGATGGAAGGATGGGATATTCTGTGGCTGTGATGTCTGGAAGAAGGAAGAACTCTTCAAATGGTATGGATGAAAGGATGGAAGATTCTGCAGCTGTGATGGTTAGGAAGAAGGGTGAATTCATCGGGCTCACTGGATGTGCTTTGGATAATGCTAGGAGGAGGTGATGTTAGTGGGGATTGGATGGAAACTTCAGATGGAAAGGACTCAATGATGCTAGGAGATGGAAGAGGATCAATGTATGGAAGATAGATGATAGATGGGAGTGATGGATGGGCCTCATCAATGATGGCTTCACATGAAGTTTTGAGATGGTTTGGATCTTCAACTTTAGGAGTGGGATTTGTTGTTGGCTTCCTTGTGAAACTCCTTGGAAACTTTCGTGGTGAAGAAGGATTGGAATGTGGAGGAGATGGAGAGATAGGATAGTTCTCATATGAAGATGGGGTGGAAGATTGTGAACTTTCTTGAGGGGATGATGGTGTAGACGAGGAGTTGGAGGATGGTGGGTTGGGAGAAAGGATTGGAAGACTTGGTTTTTGGTTTTGAGAATGATTTGGAGGATAAGTAGATGGAGGGTTCAGATAAAGGATGGGAAGACTAGGATTTTGGATTTGGGGGTGATTTGGAGGATGAGTGGATAGAGGTTTTAGATAAGGGAAGTAGCGAGATGTGTTTCTATGGGATGATGGTGATTGGGATATGACCATAGCAGGAGATGGAGGTATGAAGGATGCATATGGAGGATGTGTAGGTTTAAGATAGGGATAAGGTGTGGATGGATAAGATAATGGATTTGCCTTGCCAAGGACATGAAAGGGAGTGCTAGTGGATAAGCATGAAGGCATGATAGGATATTTTGGAGGAATGATTGGATGCTGGGGGATGTTTGGAGCAAACTTGCTAAGATTTTCAAAATATGCATCGTGATCTACAAGGCTTTCATCATGTTTGGGATAGGATGGATTGAGGGGAGAGACATAATAACCAAACTCATCATAATAGTTTTGAGACATGCTGACTTGTGGATGAGTTGGATAAGGATGGAGGATGATGATGGGTTGGAAGACTAAGACTCAGATTGGGATGACTGACAGGATCAGACTGGGATTGGATTTGGCTCAAGATTGGAAGATGACTGACTCTAGAGGAAGACAGACAAGGGGATGGGGGATGACCAAGATGACTCTACTAACCTAAGATAGGAGGAAAGGATGACAAGACTGGATTGAATATGACTGGAAGACCATGTTTTGAGATTTTGAAAGCTTTGGACATTTTCTGGATTTTGGGAGGATTTGGACTGACATGGCTATTTTGAGTATCTTTGAACCAAGTTGTAGATCAGTTTGATGTTTTCCAATGGAAAAGGATAGATTTCAACAAAGATTTTTGAAAAAGCAATCTCCGCAAGGGACAAAGCAACCTTGCGGGATACAAGCAGGATGACTGACTCTGATAAAGCTTTTGAAAGTGTATGTTCCAACAAGTGTTTTCACAGAGTATTGACTGTCAAGCAGTTCAAACAGATCTGCCTAAGGAAGGTGAGTATCAAAATCACTTGCCCACAGCTTGATACCCCCTAAAAGGGAATACAAATGGTGAGTAATCTTGAGGTGATCCGGTAAACCCCTTGGATCGGTCCTTGCACAAGGATTTTGATACTTTCGGATGTAGATAGGGTAGCCTCTATTTTATTAGGTTTTTAATAGTTCTGTGGAGTCTCCATACCCGGTTATGCTGACCGCCTGTGACTCACTTAAGAGCCTAGCCAACAACGCTGGGGGAGGAATATTTACCTTTCCCCAGACATTTGCATTTGGCACAAAACGCCCGTGGATTAGGAGATATAAGTGAGTACTTTTTGCCTTCACTTTATTTATATACCAGCCGGGGGGGATACCGGTTTGAGGTCATTCTCCGAGGAGGAAGCACTTTTCTCCCTGAACAGGCCTCGCTAAAAGTAGATCAAGTGAACTTGTCCAAGTTCAAATGTTGTACGTTGCTTACTTTAACAAGGATTATACAAAAAATGTAAAGCTCCTAGATGCACATCAAGTAAGTTGTTCTTTTTTTTTTTTCAAATTGATTAAGTGATATTTGAAAAAAACCTTTGAAATTGAAGACACAAGTGCTTAAGGTTTGATTTGTTCTTTCTCCAAAAGATAAACGATTTGAGCGATTGCAAGTTCTTTCCTTTGAGCATTCAAGATTGAGTGAGCGTGTTGATTTAGAACTTTGAAAGTGCTTTGTTTTAACCTTAGATCATTCAAGATTGAGTTTGTTTGAACTGAAATACAACAAGGAAGGAATAGGGATGCTTTTCTTTCCAATTTAGATAATTCAAGATTGTGTTTGATTTTCAAAATGAAAATGACACTTTAGGACCTAAGTTCATTCTTTTAGTTTCATTCAAGATTTTGTTTTGACTTTTTTTTTTTAAGACCCCAAGGCAAAGTTCCTAGATTTAGTTTGATGCATGAATTGGAAAAACATTCAAGATTTTGCCACAAAAAGATGTTAGAATTTCTAGGACTAATTTTCGGAACCCATTTTAGATTTTAAGATGCAAATTTGAGATTCTTTTTAAGTACCCAAAGCTTTCAAGTGTTCCTAATTTTGACATGAATGCATCTAAAAGCTTGATGTTGCAAGGATGCAAATGCTTTGATTAATTTTTCTTGTTTATTAGAACAAATTTTGAAAATTTTAGTCCTTAATGCATTCAACAATGATTTGGGGATTCATTTTAAGCACTAAACAAGGTGTGTATGATTTTGCTTCCTTAAACATTTTTATTTTTATTTTTTTGTTTTTTAGACAAATTTGCCATGATCCTGCAATAAGAAGAAGAAGTAGATAGAATAGAAGAAGAATATAGACAAGAAGAGGAAGAAGAATTCAAAGTGCTTCATCCACCTATAAGCTTGAAAAATCAGAATGTTTGCAAAGAACCCGTGAAGTGGCTCCCACCGGGCGTGCCAGAATGTGGACTATGATTTTGAACCTGTTACCTGTCTTGAAAGGCTGAAACATTCAAACATTAGACTAATCTAACATGTTTATGAACTAAAAAATAGCATAAGACATGAAAAAAAAACCAAAGCCACCTCAAAATTGTTGCTAAAAACAAGTGCTATAAAGCAAATGTTTGATTTGCTTCAATTAGAGGGATGTGGGTGTGCTCTCAAATGCATGGAGAGGGATTTATGGTGATGCATAAATGATGAGAAAAGCTTGAAATATGAACTAAGATTAATCCATTAAGCTATTCTAAGATGTGTTAGAAAACATGAAAAACATGAAGAAATCTAACAATTAAGATGTATGCTAAGATGATCTAGCTAAAAATGCTCATGATAACAATGCAATAAATGATAAAAACTAAGCTAATAATTTTCTCTTGGAAGGAGGAGTATTTATAGGATTTCCTAAGGGCTTGGGTTAGGAGGATAGGTTAGAGTTTGGGATAAGGTTAGGGGTTGAGTCAAGGGGATAAGGATGAAGACTTTCTAGAAGAGTCTAGGCTTTGGATGAGGATGAAGACTTTCTAGAAGAGTCTAGGCTTTCTAAGGATAAATATGGAATTTAGGAGATAAATAAAGATTTATTTATCTCAAAAGCTTTAATGAGTTTGAGGCTCATTAGGGGAAGGGTTATCTCCTTGTGACAAGTGTCATAAGGGGATTGGGTTGAAAGATGGGAGGAATGTGCACAATTTGGGAAATGTGCCTAAGGTCAAAGGGTGTAAGAAAGGGGTGAGGGGCTTCTTAAATGCACCATAAATGCATGTAAGAGGGATAAGGAGGCCTTAAATGCCTTCAATGCATTTCAAAAAGGGAAGCCCTCTTTGTTGACTTTGGGGTAAGCTTAAGAGTTGGCTAACCTTGTTTAGGGAATGTGACAAGGTTAGGGGGAGGATTAGGGGATTTTAGGATTAGGATGGGTGAAGAGGTTGGGTTGAGAAGTTTCTAGAAGAGTCTAGAGTTTTCTTAAGTTTTATGGAATAAATGTTTATTCATTCCAAAAGCTTAAGTTTTGGGAATATTTATTGAAATATTTTCAATAAATATGAATTTTAAATATTTAATCTTAATTAAATATTTAGCCTTGGGATTAGGGTTAGAAAAGATGGGATTAGCCTTTTAATCGAGATTAAGAAAGAATTAGAAGATTTGGAAGAGGTTAGTGGTCTAAAGGAAATTGGCCAAGTTTTGGGCAAAAAATAAATTAATTATTTATTTTGGGATTTTTGGTCAATTTATTAATTAAATAATTAATAAATAAGGAGAATAATGTTTAAATAAGATTTAAACATTTTTGGGAGGGATTCCTTAAATAAATGTTTTTAATTAAGATAAAAGGATTTAATGACATAAAAATAAATAAATTAATTAATAAATGATGATGTCATCAGGGATTTTTCAAAAAATAAAAATACTTTATTTTCTAAAGGATTTTTAGGTGTCTACACATATCAATCAACAAGATCAATCAATCATCATATCGAGAATGATCATCAGAATCACATTAATCAGGAGAGTTTCATATCAATCATTACTTGCAGCAATCTCATATAAAAAATCAGAGAATCAACCATCGAAAGACCATCAAATAAATATCAAAGATTGACCATCAATGAATCAGGACCTATCAATCAAGCAAGATCAGAGTATTCTTTGAATCGACATGCTTCGCACGTCAACTCAAAGAGGGGCATTTGTAATCACTTAAAAATAGACAAAGATAATTTAATGATAATTCAAAGAAAATCAAGTCAAATCAAAGCAAATTAAGGACAAAATTGAATCAATTGAATCACAATGCACAATTAGCCAATCAAAATTAAAATCAAGTCTTAATTCAATATCAATCAAAATTGAGAGCATTTTAATTAAGTGCAATCAAATCAAAATACAATTAATTCAATTAATTGTATAGTCTTGGATTAAATTAAATTCAACCCATTCAAGGGGTACATGGCTAAAATAAATCAATTAATAAAAATCAATTACTCTCAACAAACCAAATGGAGAGAAAATCAATCAACCAATGAGATTTGAGGAAAGGCATTCATATGGATCAAGCCAAATTGAATCTCATTCACTCAAAGTGAAAAGGAATCTCAACCATCCATCTTGTCTACTTGTCCCAAGCTTTGAGGACACAAACTTTGCTTTGTCTTCAAAGGGTGGAACCAAAGACTTAACCCCAACTCAATCATGATTAAACACAACTACACCCCCTACCATTGGAAAATCTATAAAAGGAAGGCTAAAATCCTTCATAATTCATCAACCACCTATCTGAGAATTGCATCAATCCTCTTGCAATTTGAATTTAGAAAAGCATTTAAGAGCAATTTTAGCATTTATCTTGATAATTGTTAGCTTTAGCATTGTTTTATCTTCATCATTCTCATTCTAGGACTGTCATTAATGAGAGCTTGCTGAGAGCTCACTCATTAACATCTTAGTTAGAGAGCCATAGGATACTCAATTAATCATTGATTTTGTTAAATATTTGCTCAATTGTGGTTGTATTTAGTTATTATTTCACTTATTATTGATGATTAACCCTAATTCTATGAAGGTACATTTATTTGTATACAGGTTCTATTAAGACTGATAATCTTTCCTAAAAATAACTAGGCAGGATACCAAGTACCTCATCTTCAGGTGCCTCAAAGAGGTTTTCACCCTTATATACATCTTTTGTTTTTGCTTTTTTTGGTTTTGACATTGCCACAAAGTGGTTTTCACCATCAGAACACCTAATCTTTTTCATTTTTCATTTTATTTTGTGACTGAGGTACTTGATATCTATCTCACTCATATTTATTTCTAGTTCACTAGTGAAATAAACCATATATTCAATGTTATTAAGGTAACATGCATTTTCATAGTCGTTCTGAAAGGTAGGTAATGCAGGTTGTAGGTTTTGTTGTGACCAATCAATTAAGTTACGGTATGTAAGTGGGAGGGAAAAGATGGGATCTAAGGTATTGTATGAGGGGAATCATCTTTGGGGACAATGTATTTAGAGCTCCTTCAAACGTACCTAGATCAATATGATTCCTAGTGTTGTTAACTTGATCAACAAGAGCGACATGTAAGTTTGACTCACCAGGCCTTATGGGTGACTCATCTACCAATTTGATTTGGCTAGTATAGGTATGGATCAAATCTATCCCCAATTCTATTGAATCAACTAAGAGAGAGTCCAATTTAAGCTCTTGTGTTTCAATATCTTTATCTCTTTGTAGTAGTCGTGTGATGTTTCTATGGATACACTCCCTATTAGGATCCTCAACTTCTTATTCTTCATTATGGTGAGATGCACAAGTTTCATCATCATGTTCAAGTGAGGGTCCTTCTTAATTCTAAAGGATAGTAGTAGAAGGAACAAAAATTTTTTCATCTTGATAAAAAATGGGAGTAGACAAAGTTCTTCTTCAAATTCACTATTTTCAAGAGATGGGTCAAAAACTAGTTGTGTATTGGAAAATCCTAGTCCAATCTTATCCTTAGATTTTCTCCCATTATTATGACTCATAGGTTCAATGAGAGCATGTTTCTTGTCACTTAGAGGGGCATGACTAGGATAACCCATTTTAGTTAAGAATTCATATCCTTTTCCATATTTCTCAGGAGGTATTATAGCATTAAGTATGCTTTCTTCAAGTTCTTTTCCTCTATAGATCCAATCTCTGACAACTTGTTCTTCTCTTTCATCTTCTAAGTGTACTGAGGATTGAACAAAAGTACCATACAATTTCATGGTAGAACATGAAGGTTTTTTATTTTCTAAGGGTTTCTCATAAGAGCGAGGGGAAACTAGGAGTGTAGAAATAGAATCAAGTTGATATTCTCCCATTCCAAGGTTCATCATTTTCAATTTTCTCTCGCAATCAGCAAGAGTGGTCTTATTTTCATCGACAACCCTATTGTTTGGTACCAAGGAATCAAAATTAAGTGCATTAATGGACATGTAATTATCTCTTAGGATAGATATCTCAGTCTCATTGAAAGGGAATTTTATGCCCTGGTGATAAGTAGAGGGGATCATTTGCATGTCATGAATCCAAGGTCTCCCTAGTAGTATGTTATAGGCAAGACGAATATCAAGGAATTGGAACATCACCTCTTTTTCTATTGGACCAACCTTGATGGGTAACATAATCAAACCTTTAGAGGACCTCTCAACTTCATCATAAGCCTTGATAGTGATCTTATTCCTAGAATCAATAGTGAATTATGGCAATCCCAACTGCTTGATTACATTAAAAGAGAAGATATTCAACCTAACGCCATTATCTATCAACACACATTTGACTTGGGTTTGATAGATTTGAATCTCAATGTGTAAGGAAAGATTATGTGGATGGATTAAGGATTTTTCATCTTCCTTTAAAAAGGAAAAGTAATGTGAACAAGTGATATGGTTGACCATAGTCTGGAATTGATCAGTGTCAAATGTTCTTAGGGACATTAGCTTCTTGTAGAGCCTTCTTTAAGATTTCCATGTGCATAGGTGATAGTTCTAGCAAGTCAAATTTTGAAATTTGAGTGAGAGTTCACTCAAGTTGATCCACTAAATTGTAGCTAGATTTGTTAGAAGTAGAGATTTTCTTAAAAGAGGTTTTCAGTTTGAAATTTTATTATTTTGAAGATTTTGTGCCTCTAAGCATAACTTTGGGTTGACTTTTGGTAACAACATTGCAAATTTCCCTAGATGGAGGGTCAAAACCCCTAATAATTATCATGTGACTAGACTCACTGGAGGGTCGGGGTTGCAATGAAGGATTAACACTTCTTAAGATGACCTTAGGTACCTCATCAAGATTTGACTCATAGCTGGGTCCATTATCTCTCACCATGTTAATAATTTCATCTATTGGTTTGAGCATGTTGATGAAATTGTCATTGTTTGTGTAGGTTTAGTTGATCTTGGCTCCTTCATCTTTCTTAGATGTTGATTCCTCCCCTTTATCGTATTTAGGGAGTGATTCCTTAAAACCTTTGTGATCAGGATTATTGACAAGACCGTCCACTCCAACTTTCCCATTGTCAATAAGGTTTTGAATTACATGTTTTAGCCTTATGCAATTATCAGTCTTATGTCCTTTGTTCTTATGATATTTACAATAATGGTTATCATTCCACCATTTAGGTTTCAACTCTAGTTCATAAGGCTTAGTGAATTCTAGTAATGTGGTAATTTTTTTGGAAAGAAATGTCTTGAGTATCACATCATATGAGTCTCCCAAAGGTTTAAAATCACGCTTAGGCTTAGGTTCCCATGGAGGTATATTCTTGTTAGAGTCATTGGTCTTTGTAGCCTCTTGTTGTTGAGTTGTTAATATAGCACTGACCAAGTTGAAGATGGGCTCCTTAGACTTAGCTTCATCAACAACACTATCATTAACCATATGCTTATTTTTGTTCGAAGGCTTGTTCTTATATTTGATGTACCCATTGTTAGTGTTGGATTTCTCTTTGCTCAAATTGATTTCTCCTTTCTTGACCAAGACATATTCTATGTGAAAGACACTTTCAATCATGTTGTTAAAAGTGAAGAAAACTTGCTCTCTAAGATCATAGTGCAATTCAGGAATAACATTATTGACAAAGATGTCAATCTTTTCATTTTCAAGGAGTTGTCATGGATATATTGAGTGCAAATTTATCCATCTTTACAAGAATGTGTCAAAGGGTTCACCTTTCTTTCTCCTGATATTGCATAGGTCAAACATAGTTACTGGATGCTTAATATTATAAGAATATTATTGTATGAATATTTTCACAAGCTTGTCAAAAGACTTAAGTGGAGGGGTAATCTTTGTAAACCATTCCATGGCTTGGCCACTTAGACTCCTAGGGAAGAGTCACATAAGATAGCTGTTATCATGCATGAAATCCATACTTAGAGCATAAAAATGTCTGACATGATCATGTGGATCTCCATTCCCATCATATTTTTTAAACTTAGGAATCTCAATATCCCTTGGGAAAGGAATCATATATAAACTCTTGTCAAAAGGTAATGCACATATAGATTCCACTAAAAATGATGATTTAGGTTTCTCTATTTATTTTCTTAAGTTTGATATTTCATCTCTCAAACTTTGTATTTCTTTCCTGGTAACCTCTAATTCTAAGCATTCTCTTTTCCAAATCAACCCATCAACATCAAATTCATGTGGAAGCTTTAATCCTATAGAGGCTAGATGTAAAAAGTATTGGTCACCATTTTTCTCTAATTTCTTTATCATAAGCTTTTGGTAACGATCATCTTGTTGAAAATTCAGGAGTTCTTCTTCAATGATTTCTTGCTTCATATTCCCTGTTTGAGAATGTGAAAATCTCAGGGGTGAATCAGATCCATTGTGTCGAGATCTTGGAGGAGATCTTGGTGGTGAATTATTTCCATTGTTTCCATTGTTGTTAAATTGTTGACCTAATCGGGCTTCTTATTCTTCCATGTAGGATTTTCTTTCTAATTCCATTCATGTTAATCTTTCATTTTTCTCAAAAGGCTCATTAAATAGCTTTGTTAGCCCATTTTCCTGTCATAGCCAAAATCCTAAGAAAATGGTCTTATCCTACAAAAATCTTGTGAAAATTGTCATGCCCTAGCTGCAACTTGTTTTGATCTACGAATAAAATATATAAGGTTTCATAGCTTGCGCCCTTAGCCATGGATTAATCAAGATGTGACCAAGCTCCAGTTCAGATCACATGCGCTCAAGTGTAAAAACTAGGGAGATATACTAATTTTAAGGTCTGAGAAATAGGGTTTATCCATGTCTTAGGGCTTCATAAAATTTTTCTAAGTCCAAAAACCCTAGCCAAAGTCTATTTTCTCATTACCTTTTCAGGCCACTTAAGTCCCCTTTATGCACATGTCTTATTTCCTTTCCTGAGTAGTTATGTTTCTATTCAAAAAACTAGCGACTGTAGTGTTCACATGTTCTCTTGTTCTTAGCGGCTAAGTTCCTAACATCCAACGATTCAGTGAACAGTTAATATTTCCTTCAGCTATTGAATCTCCAAATGATCCAATCAAGTATGCTAACATTCAGAGATTGAACAAGGACCATTAATGTTGATCTTGATCAATAGCTAGCACATGTTCTAATAATGAAACCCAAGGTTAAGCAAACATCTAGTGACTCTAAGTTTTCTTTAGTCACTTATTCTCTAGATAGCCTGGGTTAAGTCAAGGGTTAGCATCAAGTCTGGGCATGGAGGTTAAGTTATAGATTTAGCAACTTGGTGACTAAGTGTTCACATGTTCTCTTGATTTTGGTGGTTAGTGCCTAAACATTCAGTGAATTGGTGAACATGATTGTCTCTTGATCTCCAAACAAAATGACTAAGTCATGAAACATCTAGCGACTTAGCGATGACCATAGATAGTGAACAAGATCAATGGCTAGCGCTTGATCTCTTAATGGAACTCAGGGTTAAGAAAGCATTTGGAGATCTAGCGAATTCTTTATTCGCATATTCTCAGGATTAAACTAGGGTCAGGCCAAGTATTCAATGATTATGAGAATGCTTTGGTCATTGGATCGCCAAATAGATTTGGGTTAAAATTAAAGGTGTCAACATAGAATCTGAGCCGTAGATGTGGATTTGATTGGGCGATAGTCATGTAATCTCTAGTTTAAAACTTTAGGTTAAGAAAGGACTCAGCAATGACACAAATGTTTCATTCACATGATCTCTAGATAAGATCCCAGTTAATTAAAAGGTTTTGAGATACAACGAATGCCTTAGTCGCATGTTCTCATAATAAAATGTGGGTTAAGGTTGAAGACTTTGAGACTCAGCATGGACCATTGATAAGCACATGATCATACGGTGATTGCTGAATCTCTAAATGAAACCTCAGGTCAAGGAAATGTTTAGCAATCATGCAAATGCCTTTGTTCACATGATCTCCAAACCAGACCATGGTTAATAAAAATATTCCAAGATCAGGAGATAGCCTTCAGTCACCAGTTCGCTAGATCCAATGTGGTTAAGGTGCTTACCATGGTCAAAAGAAAGTGGGTCCATTTTCCAGGTGTGCTGAGGTGCTCATTTCTGATTGGATGCTGAGATATGATGACATGGCCAGATAATTTTAAAAATCTTAGTTGACTATTGTGATGATTTTTGAGAGCCACCCGATGTGCCGGGAAAGACTAAGATCAATGATCGTGTTTTAAATTTGATCAGTTAGCTGTTGAGCTGGAAATTAAAAATTATTTCAGGTTTTTTTGTAGGGTTTGAAATAGCGAGCTGAAAATCCATAAAGCTAGATTAGATTTGGTTATGTTTCCACTCAGTTGTAGGTGAAAATTTATGAGTAGGATCATGGTGGTCGTCACGTGCTGATTTTGTGTCCTAAGGTGATTATGCCAAGGATAAATTGATATGAAATTCATGCCACCTCTGATGAAGCCTAAATCAATGGGGTTTAAATGATAATTTCTCTATCCTTGTGAGGTACATAGCTAGAGTGTTGCTATGGTTGTTGATCAGTTTGATCTTGATGGCATTGTGCTGGGTGGCATGTCTTGTTTGTAGTAATTCAATTGATTGAAAGTGGTTGGGTGTTTTTAATTTTGTCCTGAATGATCAGATGCTTGTTGCAATCCTTGTGATAAAAGGATTTTTCATGATCATTCATAGGTATTGGGAGTTAGGTGTTTGAAATGCATAATTTGTGAACCCTAGTCTTAGTCAGGATTGTAAGAATTTTTGCTTCAGTGCTTGTTAATGGAAGATAGAAAGTTGCATATCTAAGCTATTATTTGCAAGCTTGTATTTTGAGATAAAATATATGCACAGGTAGGATTCATCATACTTAATACAAATATCTAGTTCTTTTATCTCCTTTGTGTCAAGTTTTATGAATTTTGAACTTTCTAGTTTATTACATAACTATTATGTGTGTATCTTCATTCTTGAGTTCTGATCTAGCATTAGATTAAATATTGCTCTAGGTGGGATATGAATTCATCCTAATTTTCACAAGGATTCTCTGTAAGTAGTAAGGATTGTGGTAGATGTATTTATGGCTATGAATCTTGGATATTTTCTAGTCTTTGCATCTTATGTATCTTGGAGTTCTTGCCCAATGGATAATGTACTGGTCTAAATGAGTAGATCTCCTATTAACTGATGTAAGAGACCTTGTTGTATATTTTTCCTAGGCTCTACTAGAATCAATGAGGCTAAAATCCTAGCCTTTAGGGTACTATCCTAGTCCCCTTCTAAGAAGTCTCAAATTCCTTCTTTTCCCATTCAGTCCGTGACACCAAAAATTTGATATAAGTTCACTGCTCTAAGAACTTTTCTATTTTCTTCTAGCATTGATCATCCCTACATGAAATAGAAATGAATCCTAAAATCATCATCAAGTGGAGAGGAGGATGTTTTATAATCCCAAAATGGTTTCAATCCATCCATAACCTCATCATGATAAAAAATAGTCCTATCGCTAATATAATTAGCTTGTTGTTTGGCCTAAAAAGGCTACAAGGATTTGGAGGCCTAATTGACCTGTTCTCCCTAATAAATCCAAACCTTTGCAAACAAGACACCCAAATAATCATATATTTGAGTACCCTTTTGGAAGGGCTTGAAGATTCTATAGGTCTTCCTTCCCCACACTATCTGTACAGGTCCTGCTCAAAATGAGGCTACTTTTAAGGGTTTCTAAACTCACTGTCTGAACCAGTGAGGGTTTACTAATATCCCTTATTTATTCCTTCCTCCAAAGCTCCTTTTTGTTGGAAATGCTTGGAAATTTATCTAACCTCCTTTCCACATCATTTGATTGAGGCTTTGAATGCCCTCAATCACTCCATTTGCACTGCAATAGCACACTGACCCCTAACCAAACACTGATGGCTTGCCTAGGGCATCAGTTTATAATTGCATCCCAAGCCTTTTAGGTCCCCTCCTTTGCACAACATATGTTACAAGAAGTCTAGACACAGATCCTGACTCATACAGATTGTATGGTGAGAGAGTGATCTAGCACTCCATTATTCAAAGCTCTGTTAGGACCAACCTTAGACAGGCCAAAACAAGGAAAACAATGAAAACTAACCTAGAACTAAAATAAAATACAAAATAACTATTCTAAGAATCCCAATACATCAACAAAAAACACATGCAACCATTACATTGGATTATTCAATCCATTTTGAAGCTCTGTCAACACAAAAATCTATTCACTGTCAAAAGTTACACATAGTCTAACTCATGCTAGTCTTGATCTCTGTATTGCTCTCATCCCAATGCTTATAATTAGGGGTTTCAAGGCTTAAATATCCCCCTCCTTGGTGTTAGGGCCCTTATATCAGGCTAGACATCTTTTGATTCGGTTACAAGCTTTTTCAAGAAAGATTGTCATGACAACTTTCAAAGTTGTCAAGCAATATTTTGATGGATTGCTAAACCACCAACTTAAATCTCTTGGGAAATTAAACCTTATCCATCTAGGGTCTTAAAGACCATCAAATCCTCCTAAAATATTAGAGAGTCCATTTTTTTCAATTCTAGCAACACTATCCTATGATAGGCAACCTAGCAAAATTAGCTTATACTGTTGCAACCAGGCTCAAAAAACACACCTACAATATAGGAAGAACAAGACAAGAAGGCAAAAAATTGACTAAGACACAAAAGGGACTAACTAGTCCACTCCCTACTCTAGTGGCTTGGCTATGGCCACTACAAGCCAAAATTTAGGAACTCTAGGTACCAAACAACCCTACCTAGGTGCCCTCACCATAATCCCCCACAAGAAAAGAGCTTAAGTCACTCTTGTGACTAGTAGATCCTCTGAGATGCCCAAATTCTTGAAGTCTACTACCTCCACCCAAGTAGCCTCAGATTCAGGCATGTCCTTCCATTGAATAAGGGGTTCCATGTACACCTTGTGCCAAGTAGTCTTCTTGACTCTTGAGTCAAAGACCTTGGTTGCCTCAAGTTTTGTTTTGGGAGGTAGGGCCTGATGTTTTACATCATCACACATGTCTACATCATTTTTATCCAACTCAGTGAGAGGACATTTGTACTTGATCAAATCAGATACATTAAAGACTGGGGAGATGTTCAGTTCACTAGGCAGGTCTAGTTTGTAGGCATTGGCCCCATATTTGGCTAAGACATTGCAAGGACCAATCCTCTTCATCTGCAGCTTAGTAGACATACCCTTCTACAACCTTGATTTTTTTAGATGAACCATGACACTATCACCTACCTCAAACTGTAGATTCTTTCTCTTCTCATAAATCTTGGCCTTCAAATTTTGGGTTGAGTCAAGGATGTTCTTCCTCACTTGTTCCTAGATCTCTTTCATTGTTTGAGTAGTCTTCAGCATGACCACTCTTGTATTCCATAGCTCCAAGGTCTCTAAGGTCACATACACCTCTTGGATGCATCCCATAAATAATCTCAAAGGGACTCTTTCTTGTAGTCCTGTTCATACTATCATTGTATGCATACTCTGCTTGAGGAAGAACCGCATCCCATGTCTACCCATATTATTTAGTTAGACACCTCAACAAATTTCCCAACACTTTGTTAACCACCTCAGTTTGGCCATTAGTTTGAGGGTGGTAAGCTGATCTAAATGGGAGGTTGGTACCCAATCTACTCCACAATGTTTTCCAAAAGTGACTCATGAACTTAACATCCCTATCTGAAACAATGCTGAGGGGTAGTCCATGGATCCTTATAATTTATTTAAAGAAAAAATGAGCAATGTTACTAGCATCATGTGTAGTCCTACAAGGTATGAAGTGTCCCATCTTACTAAATATGTCTACCACAACATAAATTTTTTCATGACCATGCTTAGTCTTTGGTAAGCCCATAATGAAATCCATGCTCACACACTCCCATAGTCTATTTGGCATTGGTAGAGGTTGGTATAAACCTACATTATTGGATTCTCCTTTTTCCTTCATGTATACTACACATTGATCCACATATTTGGTGACATCTATAACCAACTTGAGCCAATGATAGAATCTTTGCACAAGATATATGCTTTCGTTAACCCCAAAATGACCACTCAAACTACCATTATGCTTCTCCTATATGAGATTTTCCCTCATGGATCCCTTGGGCACACACAATTGATTTCCCCTAAACAAAAAACCACTTTGCAAGGTAAAATCAGAAAACTTACTATGGAAATGATTCTGAAAATCAAAGCATACCTTGTAGGCTTCACCAAAATCTTCATCATCTTTGTAGAGGTCTTTGAAAATCTCTATTCCAATGCTACTTAGCTGCACTGGTTAGAAGCCTTCTACTAAGTGCATCTGCAACCTTGTTTAGCTTCCCTTTCTTATGGTTGATTGTGAAAGTGAATGCTTGAAGATACTCCATCCACTTTAGGTGTCTATTTATCAACTTCTCCTATGTATTTATGTAGCTAAGGGCCTGGTTGTCAGTAAACACCACAAAATCCTTTGGTAGCAAGTAGTGTCTCCATTTTCTCAATGATTGTACTAAGGCATACAAATCTAAGTGATAAGAAGAGTATTTCTTCTTAGCTTCATTTAGTTTCTCACTAAAGAAGGCCACTCATCTACCTTCCTGGCTTAACACACCCCCTACTACCAATCCACTAGCATCACACTCTATGATGAAAAACTTCTCAAAACTAGGTAGCCTAAGGATAGGCTATATTGCTACTTGTTCCTTCAGCCTTTTGAATGCTTGATCTAATGTAGGATTCTATTTGAACTTGGAATTGAGACCTCCTTTAATGGTATCCACCATCGGTGCAAAAATACCACTACACTGCCTTATAAACTTCTTGTAAAATTGAGCCAAACCATGAAAGATCCTCACCTCTGTTGCTATTGTTTGTGTAGCCCAGCTCAGGATAGCTTCCACCTTACTTGGATTCATTTTTAATGATCCATAGGATACTACAAACCCCAAATAAACAAGCTCTTGTTTGAAGAATTCACACTTTTCAAGATTTATGGAGAGCTTCTCCTCTTGCAATCTCTTTAGGACCATCTCCACATGTTTCAAATGCTCTACTATTGTCTTACTGAATATGAGTATATCATCTAGATACACTACCACAAATACACCTGTGAAGTCCTTAAGCACTTCATTCATGATCCTCATGAAATTGCTAGGTGCATTTGAGAGGCCAAATGGCATAACTCTCCACTCATACAACCCATTAGTGGTCTTAAAGGTTTTCTTCCACTCATCACCATCCTTGATTATAATCTGATGGTATCCACTTTTAAGGTCCAATTTGGTGAAATACATTGCCCCTCCAAGAAAATCCATCAAATCTTCAGTTCTAGGTATTGGGAACCTATAGCAGATTGTAATCCTATTTATGGCTTTTGAATCTGTACAAAGCCTCCACTTACCACCTTTCTTGGATGCCAATATAACTAGGACTTCACATGGCTTATGCTCTTCCTAATAAGCCTTTCATCCAATAATTCGTGTACTTGTCTAGCCACTTCCAAGTTCTGTTCTGGAATGAGCTTGTAGGCTACCTTATTGGGTAATGATGCACTTGGTACAAAGTCTATTTTATGACTTATTACCTTTCTAGGAGGTAAGTTTTCTGGGGTACCATCACTAACTATCTCCTTGTATTTTTCAAACAATTCTTGAATGGCTAGTGGCAATGGATCTATTTTGGCTTTTTCTTCCTCCTTGGGCTTGAGTAAAATAGCATACTCATCACTATCTTTGTCCTTAAGAGCTTTGATGAACTCCCTTTTACCACTCATTAATATGCTTGGGGTCTTGGACTGAGATTCATCCTCTTCCAACAAGGACTAAATTTTGAAAGTTTTGTTATCCTTTTTGAAGGATATGGAGTTCTCCTTGCCATCATACACTACACTCCTATCAAATTTCCAAGGCTTGCCTAATAGCAAGTGGCATGCATCCATGGGTAGCACATCACAAAGTAACTTATCTGTATACCCCGAAATAGAGAACTCCACCCAAGCTTGCCCATTTACCAATACACTCTGCCCTTTGTTTAGCCATGTCACCTTGTATGGGTTGACATGAGGAATCTTTTCTAGTTTCAACTTGTTCACAGCCTCCTCTTCTATGATATTGTTAGTGGAACCTGAATCCATAATCACCTTTCAGACTTTACCAAGAATTTTACACATCATCCTAAACAATGCTCTCCTATGCTTGGGCTCATCCTTAACTAGCTATCTTATCAAAACCCTTTTGAACATTATATTTTCTCCCATTTTTTATTCAATATGGTCCACCTCAGGTGTTTTGTTGCTTTTTGTTTCCTCATGGGCATAGGCAACTCTTTTCCCACTATTTGATGAAGAAGGTTTATTAGGGCATCTATAAGCCAGGTGACCCAATTGGCCACAGTTGTAACATTTCATGCTTGCAAAGTAAGAATTTCTCTTGCCTATACATCTTCCTCTATTTGGACCTCCTTGTGTACCTCTACCTCTAGAATGGCCCCCTCTTAGATTGGTCTCATTACTATGCTCAGTCAACTTGCATTCTCCTTGGTTCCTTTGCTCATTACCCCTACCTTGGTAAGCACCTCTGTGACTTATGTGGTCTCTACCTCTGCCTCTACCCTTTTTATTGGAGTCTCCCTTCTTTCTATTTCTCTCTTCAACTTTGGTAGCTAGCTCATGACATTTTTGGACTGTGGTAGGAGTGCATAAACTTCTCTCCTCCTAGATGTTCCATTTTAGATCACTTAGATATCTGGCCACCTTAATGGATTATTCTTCTTGGATCTTGGACCTAAGGCATAGCTTTTGAAACTCCTCTATAGACGAGGACACATCTAGGTCATTTTGCTTGAATCCCTATCTCTTTTTATGAATTTGAACTTCATAGTTTTATGGCAAATAATTTTCCTTTACCTTATTCACCATGGCTTTCCAATTTTCTATAGGTAAATTACCCATGCTAACCCTATCATCTTGTAGGTATTTCCACCATGTCAAGGCTGATCCTCTCAATCTAGATTTGGAAACTTTAATCTTTTGGGCTTCTGTAACACCCTCACATTCAAAATTATTTTCCATTCCTTCAATCCACTCCATGACTATGTCAATGTCCATTTTCCCACTACAAAGTGGTAGTCCTTCAAAATCCTTTGCATTCATAGCCTTGATGGCCTTTAAGAATGGTTCTTCACTAGTTAAGGGGTTTGGTTTAGGTATGATGTCATCTACATAAATAGTTTTCTTTCCTCTATCACTCATTTCAGCACCCCTGTTTAGTTCTTGTGCTCTTTGATCAACCACTTCCTATAGCTTGATCCTCATCTCATCCATAGAATCCTCAAGGAGTCTATTTCTATCCTTTTTCTCTTCTACCTCTCTAGCTAGCTCTGCATTAGTGACCATTGTGTTCTCCCCTACTGATTCGCCAGTATATAGAGACATGCACTATCCTCCAAATCTTTTACCATGCTCTGATACCAATCTAATGTAAGAGACCTTGTTGTAGCTTTGTACTAGGCTCTCCTAGAATCAATGAGGCTAAAATCATAGCCTTTAGGGTACTATCTTAGTCCCCTTCTAAGAAGTCTCAAATTCCTTCTTTTCCCATTCAGTCTGTGACACCAAAAATTTGATATAAGTTCACTACTCTAAGAACTTTTCTATTTTCTTCTAGCATTGATCATCCCTACATGAAATAGAAGTGAAGCCTAAAATCATCCTCAAGTGGAGAGGAGGATGTTTTATAATCCCAAAATGGTTTCAATCCACCCATAACCTCATCATGATAAAAAATAGTCCTATCGCTAATAGAATTAGCTTGTTGTTTGGCCTAAAAAGGCTATAAGGATTTGGAGGCCTAATTGACCTATTCTCCCTTATAAATCCCAACCTCTACAAACAAGACACCCAATTAATCATATATTTGAGTACCCTTTTGGAAGGGCTTGAAGATTCTGTAGGTCTTCCTTCCCCACACTGTCTGTACAGGGCCTGCTCAAAATGAGGCTATTTTTAAGGGTTTCTAAACTCACTATTTGAACCAATGAGGGTTTACTAATCTCCCTTATGTCTACCTTCCTCTAAAGCTCCTCAATGTTAGAAATTCTTGTAAATTTATCAGACCTCCTCTCCACATCATTTGATTAAGGCTTTGAATGCCGTCAATCACTCCATTTGCACTACAATAGCACACTGACCGCTAACCAAACACTAATGGCTTGCCTAGGGTATCAGTTTATAATTGCATCCTAAGCTTTCTAGGGCCCCTCCTTTGCACAAAATATGTTAAAAGGAGTCTAGACACAAATCCCATTGACCCCTATAGATTGTATGGTGGGAGAGTGATCTAGCACTCCATTATTCAAAGCTCTGTCAGGACTAACCCGAGATAGGCCAAAATAACGAAAATAATGAAAACTAACCTAGAACTAAAAGAAAATTCAAACTAACTATTCTAAGAATCCCAATAAATAAATAAAAACACATGCAACCATTACAGTGGATTATTCAATCCATTTTGAAGCTCTGTCAACACAAAAATCTATTCACTATCAAAAGTTACACACAGTCTAACTCGTGCCAGTCTTGATCTCTATACTTCTCTCATCCCAATGCTGAGAATTAGGGTTTTCAAGTCTTATATATACCCCTCCTTGATGTTAGGGCCCATATATTAGGCTAGACATATTTTGAGCCAGTTACAAGCTTTTTCAAGAAAGACTATCATGCCAACATTTAAAGTTGTCATGACAACTTTCAAAGTTGTCAAGCAATATTTTGATGGATTGCTAAACCACCAAGTTAAATCTCTTGGGAACTTAACCTTGATCCATCTAGGGTCTTAAAGACCATCACATCCTCCTAAAACATTAGAGAGGCCATTGTTTTCAATTCTAGCAACACTATCCTATGACAGGCAACCTAGCAAAATTAGCTTATACTGTTGCAACCAGGCTCAAAAGACACACCTACAATATAGGAAGAACAAGACAAGAAGACAAAACATTGACTAACACACCAAATGGACTAAATAGTCCACTCCCTACTTTATTGGCTTGGATAAGGCCACTAAAAGCCAAAATTTAGGAACTCTAGGTACCAAACAACCCTACCTAGGTGCCCTCACCATTAACACACACTGATCAGGGTTATTACAATCACCAAATTGAATCAAGAACTAGTTTTAACCTTTTAAACTTTGGTTCAGGATTTGTTAGCTTATCCATAACAATGGAGATTAAATGAATGTTTGGTTGACATTTAGTACTTTCTTTCTATCATCTATTATTCAAATCGAGTCTTGGTGTTGTAAGAGTATTGTTTTTACTAGATTAGGTATACCCACCTTGGTTTTACAGAGCCAAAAGTGCAAAGGGCAGTCATTTCCCTATAGTTGGTCCAATTACCTTAAGCCCTTTATACATTTTGGAACTAACCACTCCTAAAATCTATCTGAAGGTATATTGATAGCCTAAGAGTGTAAGCCATTTTGAAACACCAACACGCTTATTATGATCTTCTCTAGACATGGTAAAAGATAGACTATTTTCATATTTTGATGAGGCAATAGGTGTCTCACAAGTGCTACCAAAAGTGCTTCCAAAAGGATTGAACCAGATTTAAGTATTATCCTCTTCCTTGTCAAAGATAACTTGAGGGTCTTTTTCATGATGACATTGACACCTAGTGGGAAAGGGTAATTCATGAAAGTTGATTGGTGGTTTCTTTCCTTGATCAATTTGGTATCTATTTGTTACTGGCATGAATAAGAGTGTAAAGAGCCAATTATGATGACACAAGATGAATTCATGTCTATCCTAGAAAAGAAAAGTGTTCGCTCATCCAAAAGAAAGAAAAAGAGAATGAGATAGATCAAGATGACTTATCACGAAGTGCCCACACCATGGGTAAGATCCATGGGTATGACACTCATGAGTCAAGTCAAAATATAAAGTCAAGATAAGATAAGAAAACCAAGAGGAATTAGACAAGTGAAAAAAATTACTAATCAAGAACATAACTAAGGAATATAAGTAATCCTTTTTAGCTAGAAACAACTCATATTATGTCAATTTCAGACTAAGAGATCAAAATGAGTCAAATGTAAGCTCCCTAAACCAGCTAAGAGAAAATTTGAACCAAGCCCACTCAAATCAGAATCTGGGTGATATACCTCAAATAATTAGGCAATACTTAAGTAGGAGACAAAATCCATACGACATACCCTAGTGAAGTAGGATGATACTTTAAGGTCATGTGATACTTCGTATGCAGGTGAGGCGATATACCCGAATGCAATAGTGCAATATTTTGTTGAACTGTAGATGACACTTTAAAGTGTCATGCAATATTTATCACTAAATGTAAATGAAATTTAATCAAAAAATAGCGAAGGAATATTTTTGACTTGAAATCCTTGTTTTGATCAGTTGTTTTGACTAATTCAAAAAAATGACGATGTATAATAGCAAGTTCAACAACAAGCCTAGTGTTTTTAAAGAAATTTTTTTGCATAGAGTAGTCTTAAAATAATCGAGCAAGGGACAAAGCAACCTTGCATGATACAAACATTTGTGAGATCTCAAAGGAAAATACCATGAATAGAATCGTAATGTCTATGTTCAAATAATTTCTACTGGTTTTGCACAAATTGAAGACACATCAAGCAAGTTATACCTAAGTTCAAGAGGGTAGTGCTTCAACCTTTTCCCACAACTTGATGTTCTTAGCCCCATGGTTAGGTGGTTAAATAGAATTTCCTAGGTCTATGCAAGTTATGGATCTGATGCAAGAGCATCTCAGGTCCTTTGCAATCCTGTGTCACCAAAAATAAGTTTGTGTTATCCTGTGTTGCTCAAATCCTGCTTTGACTGAGTTGGCTTGGTAGTTACTCAGTTTCCTTTGTTAATTGAGTTGGTCGGTTAATTCCCTAGTGCTCGGTTATCTTTTCTTGGTGCTCAGTTACCCTTTCTTACCAAGTTGTTTGTTTTAGTTTCCTGTTGAGGCCGACTTGAGAAATTAATTATGGTCACATAATTAATGTTGGTATCTATCATTTGGAAGCATGTGGACCTAGATCTAATCATTCCTTCCATTGATGGTGGATATGAAGGCTGACTTGTTCAGTAGCCTCTTGTATATATTGTAATCTTTGGTTATAGTTTAGGAGTCAGTTTTGGGGGATAGAAGATACAAAATAGAAGATTAAACAGATAGTTTTAGATCCTCACATGTTGGAGGACTTATGTACTTGAATTGTAATATTTGGCCCTAACTAGGAAGGCCTTACAACTCAGCATGTATGAATCAATTTGAATAAATATAAGAAGATGATCTACATTCTCTCTCTCTCTCACTCACTCACTTGTGTGTTATTTTCTTCCACACATGATATTTGCAAGGTGGATTTGGTTAGGGTTTTTCTTTGTCCCCTCTCCTCATCCTCCCTTGCATCAGGTGGTATCAGAGCAAGGTTAGATATGGATCTAGGTTTTCAAATCTAGGTTTGAGGGTTCCTTCTTGTCAAACCCTAGTTTATTTGTTGTGGGGTAGTAGATTGTGATCTACCCTACAATTGTAGAGGGTTTCAAGATGGTTCATAGGAGGTGAGATGCGGATCCAAGATTGGCATACATGTTGAGACAACTTGCTGCTAGATTAGAAGCTATTGAGATAGCTTAGAGAAGAGGAAGACATCTTGAAGATGTTAGTGATGATGAAATTGAGGAAGAAAAAGGTGATGTAGAACCTACACTGGCAATGGATCAAGGTGAGGAAATATTATTGAAGGCTTTAACAAATCTAAAGTCTACACCACACTTTAATCCTCCTGATTATAGTGGAAAATTAGATTTGGATTAATTGATGGATTGGATCACTCAGATGGAAAAGTACTTTGAATATGAAAATGTTCCAGAAGAAAAGAAGGTGAAAACTACAAGCACAAAGTTGAAGAGTCATGCATCCTTGTGGTGGGAACATTTTTAGTTTGATAGAAAGAGGAAAGGTAAAGACAAAATTAAGGTATGAAATAAGATGGTAAATAAGTTGAAAGAAAATTTTTTACCTTGTGATTGTCAGATTAACCTAGTTAGGTGAATGCAAAGTTTGAGGTAGAAAGATAGCTTAGTAAAAGATTATACTGAGGAATTCTATAGATTATATATCAAATCTGGACATGATGAAGATGATGTGGAAAGAATGGCTAGGTACCTAAATGGATTGAGCATTTCCATCCAAGAAGAAATCAGTTTGGTTAAATTGGAGAACATTGAAGAAGCCTATCAGTTTGCCTTTAAAGCTGAGGAGAAATTAAACAAAAGACATCAGTAAAGAAAAAGAGGTAGAGGTGGTAGATTTCCTAGGGGAAGAGGTAGATCTTATGGTGAAAATAATAGATCTGAACCAGAAAAGATAAATATGGATAAAGGCATGACCGAGTGGAAAGGTGAAAGTTCATCTAGAGGAAGAAGCAATAACTACCGAGGTGGTTTTAATAGACGTGGTTTCCAAGGAACTTGTTACAATTGTGGAGAAGAACATAGCTCATTTGAGTGTACAGATGTAAGTAAGAAGGTCAGTAGTAGTAGAAATGCTTTGGTGCAAGAAGAGTCACTGAATGAACCTGAGAAGGAAAAGAACTTGATGGTAAGGAGAGCACTTTGGAGTGAAAGTAATAAGGAATATCCGGTAAGGAAAAGTTTGTTCAAGACCAGATGTAGAGTTTCTGATGAAGTATGGAAGGTAATCATTGATAGTGGAAGCTCAGAAAACTTGGCATTTGAGGAAATGGTTACAAAGTTGCAGTTGAAAAGGTTGGAACACCCGAAGCCAAACCAAATTTCATGGATCAAAGATGAGCATACACTCTTGGTAAGTGAACAATTTTATGTGAATTTTAAAATTGGAAAGTACTATGATAAGGTGTTATGTGATATCATGCCTATGGATTGTTATCATATTTTGTTGGGTAGACCTTGGCAATATGATAGACATGCTATATATGATGGGAGATTCCATAAATATACTATTTGGGTTGATGAGAGAAGGAAAATCTTGTTACCTTTGATTGAAGAACCTGTTAGTAGTGTTTGTACATATGTGAAATTTTTCTTGATGGAAGGAAGAAAGTTTGTTAAGGATTTTAAGAAGAATGATGTATGTTTTTATGTGATTCCTAATAAACTGAGTAAGAAAACAAAAGATAACATACCTGAAGAGATTGATAAGTTACTCACCAAGTACAAAAAGATCATTTCTAATAATCTATCTAATGGTTTTCCATCGAAGAGAAGCATTGATCATTGCATGGATCTAATCCATGGACCTACTTTACCGAATAAGGAACCACATCGGTTGAAACCTACCAAGAATCAGGAATTGAACTGACAGATTCAAGAATTGTACAGTAAGGTTTGATCCGAGAAAGTTTTAGTCCTTATGCAGTACTCATTGTATTGGCACCTAAGAAAAAAAGAGAATGGAAAATGTGTACTAATTTTAAAGAAATCAACAAGATAATAGTGAAATATAGGTTTCCTATACCGAGAATGGATGACATAATGGACAGTTTGACTAGAGCAAAGTATTTTACCAAAATTAATTTGAAAAGTGGGTATTGTGTGTGTGAAAATTGTACCTAGCTATGGACACAACACTTTAGTAAAACATTAGAGGTTAGCAAAATCAAAATATGCAAATAAATGAAACTAAGCTAACCAGGCGATTTACTACCTTCTAGTAGGTGCAAGTATGGTATTCTCAAATTCGACTGAGATTAGTGATGATGCAACACCTAAATGAAGGATTTAATGCAAAAAATGAGTGTAGAATGAATGTAGATTAATCTATTTTTTTGGATTTTGAATGCAATAAGATGAAAAACTATATGAATCTAATCTAGAATTGAATTGGAATGATATGCAGATTATTCTAACAATGATATGAAAAACTATGCAAAGCTATGAAAAATTATGAATTTTCTCACAAAATTGCCTATTCACAAAAGCTTGATTCTTTAGATGCAATTTCGCCAGAGAAATTGTGCAAATTCAAGAGATCTAATTGTGAAGAGCTGAGCCTTGATTTTATAGAAATCCAGGGCTTGAGGATGCATTGAGAAAAGCCATAAATCACTCTTGATAAACTCAGGTTAATTTTTGAGTTAACAAGAAATCAAAATTAATTAACTCACAAAATCATGCAAAAATAGCTTTTTGACTCAAATCACAAGTTTAGATCAGCTTTCAACTCAAAATAGATGTTGAGTTTCAAAAAGATAACAACTTGAATTGATTTTCTGATTTAAAGTTTAACTGCTCCTTCAAATGTGCATATATAATTATGAATTAATAAAGTAAATAAAGTGATTTATCTTCAACTTAACTGATTTTGAATTAAAATAACTGATTGATGGGTTAATTAATTATTAAATCAAACTTTTATTCAAAAACTATATCATTAAATATTGACAATTGACATTAATTAATTAAATAAGAATTTAATCAATTATTCATAAATTTTTTGATTTATTGTCAAAATTAAATAATACAATCTAAGAATAAATGTAATTAAATAATTAAGTGGTAGAATTAAACTTAATTAATTAAATATTCATCATATTCAATTAATCAACTTTAGGATAAATAATGACATTTATCACCAAATAATATTTAATTAAAAATAATTAGGATATTCAAGGAATATTCTCTGATGCAGAATTAAGATAATCAATTAAGTTTTTGATAATTTCATGTGCAGATGTGCCTTAGATTAGGACTTTGATGTTGGTTTTGTTCGATTTTAAGATGTAGGAGGTTAATGAACCTATAGCCCATTTTTGGGGTATTACATTTTGCCCCTCTTTGAATTACTATGTGAAGCACAGTGGTTCAAAGATTAGTTTGTTTTTTATGTTAAAATTGATTTGAAAGATAAACCAATTATGAGACAGAAACCGATTGAAAGATTTGGAAAAGCTGATTCAGGTCTTGGTTGACCAAGAATTGTGATGATGTCAACTATAGTAACAATTAACCAGTGATTATGAAAAAGTATCAAAACACCTCATTTTGAACCTTACGATTATGAAGAAGTGAGTGACCTGATTCCAGACTTGATTGTGGGTATGTGCAAGATCACGAGGGGCCAAAAAGTGGCAATGTGAAAAATATTCACTTTTCACTCGTCCAAAAGCGCATGAAAATGCTCATTGACTTTTTAGTAGGCCTAGGTGTCAGTACACCTGGGAAACCTGACACCAAAGCACAATCCTTATCAGGTACCTAAAAAAATTGGGTATCTGAAACCTGTGGCATAAATCAAAACCCGCAGGTCATGTTTCTCATTTCTCTCATTGTTTTTGGTTTGTAAAATGACTCCATATATTCGATACTCAATTTTTTTGGGTATCTAATTTCCCCAACAAAAAATTCGACTTTGCAGTATATATGGTAAGTAAATTCTTTGTATATTTTGATTATTTTATTTCATTTTGATGCTAAATGTAGTTTTTTTTCTTGAAATAGGGTTTTGTATTTATTTTTGTAATAATATATTAAATCAAATTGAAATTTAGATTTTTTTTAATTTAATCAGGCATGGCTGACAACAATGAAGAAAATAACCCTCTCGCACCAAATAATGATCCCCAAAATAATACCCCGTCTCAAAACCCTTGATCTTTAGAAGATTTGATACAAGATAATTTGAACACAATACAAGGTTTCCAAAACACATATCAGAATATACCTACATTAGGTCCCATGCTTACCACCCTAAATACTATTATTGAAAACATTAACACACTCACGCGACAACATAATGTTTCTCTTCATTGGCATGATGATATGCACACCCAATTTGATGACGGACTTGACCATGATGGGATTGCGGCTCTTAATATAGCTAAGGAAGATATAGCCTTCCTTTTTGTGAATCCTAAAATTGGATTACAAGTTGACCCCAAAAAGCCCAAATTATCAATAAAATGGTGCACAAATGAAGCAATGCGCATACACTTATGGGATCATTGGTGGATGGTTTTTGATAAACCACCCCATAGCAATTTGGAGCTCCCTTTCTAGTTCATAAAAAAATAGTATGCTGAGTTTGTTCTTGGTCACAATGTTAATTATTTTAGCATGAGGCCCAACATGGGTGTAGGCAGAGGAGCTCCTTAGACTAGGCCATTTGCCCAGCGCAAAAAGGCCACTACCTTCATCCCCCCCACTAATGTCGCACTCCCTCCTCTAGTGCAACATCCTGATATAATTGCAGAGGCTACCTCATAGACTATCAGGGCCATTCATTTGTTGAGTAATTAGTTGACCACGCAGACTAGGTCAGTATTGCCTCCTAGTGTGGATGATGTTGGTGCATCGACATCTCACCAAAGTTCACATGTATGCGAGCCCCATATTTGTATGATATGTAAGAATATGTGCCTCAGACCACTTACTGATGGTGATACACATCGGTATGTTATTGATGAGGAGGATATAGGAGATGCAGTTGCAGAGGCTGCAACGCCTCATGGAGCTTCTATATCTCATGAGAGTGCTCAGGAGGTGTACACATAGCCATGAACTCTTGTTGATATGGTAAGAGTAAACATTATAAATAAATTTGTCACATGACTTATTTAATTTAAAAATAATTTATTTATTTATATTAGTTTTAATGATTGCATGCACTTATGTATATATATTTTTTCCATTTATGTTCAGTAGATGACAGTGGAGGAGTTGAGATAGGTGGATGACTCCACACTTTTGGCCATTTCATTTGGCCTTGATGCCTATACGGTATATTATAAATTATGTACCCATTAGTTTTTTATATATCATTTGGTGTACATGCTTAAATCTCTATCAATTAGAGAAATAAAATTCACACATTTACTAATATATTGTCATCTTATTATACTCTTGCAGGATATAGGTGATGTCAGTGGGGGGCATGAGGGGGTTCCTTCATCAGGTGTCGAAAAAGGAAAGGTAATTAATTGTTTAAGATTAATTATTCATGCATATGTATGCCACTTGTGTGTAGTAATAAATATTTTACTTGCACTTTATTGTATAGGGTGTGGCTCTTGATGATGTCTTGACATGGGTTCGGGAGCCTAGGCTGTCAGGCATCTTGATTTAGAGTGATAGCCCAATTGTACGTAGACTTTTACATATTGTTATTTATATTTTGTAACTAGGGTTGCTATGATGAATTGTATTTATATATAATTGACAATATTTTTACTCTCATAGGTTACTCCCAGTGTGAGGGAGGGCCCACGAGAATCCTTCATATCTTAGTTGACCCAGCCCACTATTCCAGAGGAGGGATCAACAGATGTAAGTTTTAATTTTAGTTCAATCAATTTGTAATTTTATTATGCTATCATCCTATTTTGTAGATTTATTACTCTATGTTGCACCACTCTACTAATCTCATTATTGCAAATATATATTTATAGGTCGGAGTTGGTTATGGTGGCATTGTCCCTTCGCTACCAAAGACTTATGTTAGGACACCTGATCATGGTAGGCAACCAAGAGGCTAGGTAGAGATGTTTGTATTTAGTTATAATTTTAATTAAATTAGTGTTTGAATTATGAATTTTATATATATATATATATATATATATATATATATATATATATATATATATATATATATATATATATGTTCAAATCATATAAATTAAGCAATCTAACTTGGGTTTGAACTCATTTTTGATGTAGGATCAATCAGAGCCAAAAACTTCTTCAAAGAGGCGATATTTTGATGATCCCCCTACGACATATGATGTAGTTTTAGTTTTGTGGTCATTTAGAGATGCCACTTGGCACATTTTTAGATGGCATATGTGCCACATTGTACACCTTGAAACATTGATTTTGTAGACATTTTGAAATGGCATGTGCCTTATTTGTATATGGAGATACTTTTGATACATTTGATACTTTCTATATATAGAACATGTTCATTTTTATGTTATATTTGCATCATCTTTTGTATACATATTTATTATTCATGTTTATGGAATTGAATGGTGAAGTTATATCTTGACTATGATTATCATTATAATTTAAATTATATCTTGTTGAAGTTACATTACAAAGACAAGTGATGATATTATACTCTATATACCCACTCTACTACATCACAGATCCCACGACCCTTAACCCAACTTGTAATCCCACTTGAGCCACTTAGTACTACATTGTTTCAATACTATGTATATACTCATTATGTATATAACTCATCATATTGGGGTTTACTAAATCCATAGAGAAATGTAGCACTTGTGCTGTTAGGTCACTTGGGTCGAGCATGGTCACGAGTGTTCCAGTGACTTCATGGGTAGAATGGGGTTGTCACTGGTGTTTACCCAACCAACTAGAGCTGATGGAGTAGATGTTTTGATGCTAGGATAGATGGTTTGAAAGATACACTATTGAGCTACTTTCAACTGACCCTCACTGCAAGTTTTGGCATCGACTGAGATCGCCTTGCCAAATGCAAATAAATTCAAATCACCCAAAACTAAGAGAGGTTATTGTAGACCTCAGAATCATGATCATGCAGCCCCTAATAGTTTTTTGATACCTCTCATGAGGTCTAAGATACAAGCCTTAGAATATCACTGCCTAGTCGTGCTTAGTGCACCTTGGGGTCACTTGGGTCGAGCATGGTCGCGAGCATTCCAATGACTCCATGGGTAGAATGAGGTTGTCACTGGTGTTTACCTGACCAACTAGAGAAGATGGAGTAGATGGTTCAATTCTAGGATAGATGGTTTGAAAGATACACTACTGAACTACATTCAACTGACCCTCACTGCAAGTTTTGGTATCGACTGAGATCGCCTTGCCAAATACAAATGAAGTTGAATCATCCAAAATTGAGAGAGGTTATTGTAGACCTTGGAAACATAATCTCATAGCCCCTAATGGTTTGTTGATACCTCTCATGAGGTCTGAGATATGAGCCTCATAAGATTGCTGCCCAATCATGCTTAGTGCACCTTGGGATCACTTGGGTTGAGTGTGGTCGCAATCATTCCAGTGACTTCATGGGAAGAATAGGGTTTTCACTAACATTTACTTGACCAACCAGAGCTGATAGAGTAGATGATTTGATGCCAGGATAGATGGTTTGAAAGATACACTGCTGAGCTACTTTCAACTGACCCTCATTGCAAGTTTTGGCATCGACTGAGATCACCTTGCCAAATGCAAGTGAAGTCGAATTGGCCAAAACTGAGTTAGGTTATTGTAGACCTTAGAAACAAGATCTTGTAGCCCCTGATGATTTGTTGATGCCTCTCATGAGGTCTAAGATATGAGCCTCAGAATATCACTACCTAATCGTGCTTAGTGACCCTTAGGGTCACTTGGGTCAAGCATGGTGATGAGCATTCCAGTGACTCCATGGGTGGAACGGGGTTGTCACTGGCATTTTCCCGGCCAACTGGAGCTGATGGAGTAGATGGTTCAATTCCAGGATGGACGGTTTGAAATATATGCTACTGAGCTACTTTCAACTGACCCTCACTACAAGTTTTGGCATCGACTGAGATCGCCTTGCCAAATGTAAATGAAGTTGAATTGCCCAAAACTGAGAGAGGATATTGTAGACCTTGGAAAAATGATCTTGTATCCCCTAATGATTTGTTGATACCTCTCATGAGGTCTAAGATACAAGACTTGGAAGATCACTACCTAATCATGCTTAGTGCACCTTGGGGTCACTTGGGTCGAGCGTGGTGGCGAGTGTTTTAGTGACTTTGTGGGAGGAACAAGGTTGTCACTAGCATTTACCTGACCAACTGGAGCTGATGGAGCACATGGTTCAATGCTAGGACAGATAGTTTGAAAGATATACTACTGAGCTACTTTCAACTGACCCTCACTACAAGTTTTGTCATCGACTAAGATCACCTTGCCAAATGCAAATGAAGTCGAATCACCAAAAACTAAGAGAGGTTATTATAGACCTCAAAAACATGATCTTGTAGCTTTTGATAGTTTGTCGATACTGTTAGCTCATTTTCATGTAGAATTGCCAATACAGTTTTCAAACGTGACTCACGGGTTCTCAACTCTGGATTCTCATAGGGAAAAGGCTAATTGTTAAGGACCACATCCTTCTTCTACTTCGGGCTCCATAGACCCAGGCGGGTGTACCTATATTCAGACTTAATGCTCCATGATGATATATTAATGGAAGCAGACATTTATTTGCAGAAAATGTCAAGTGTGACAAGGATAAACTCCTTCTTTTCGAGCTTTGAACTTGGGCAGGTTAACCCCTTTTAGATCTACTTCTTGAAAGGATCACAACAATAGTTTATATTCTTGATATAAACTTTATCTTCTCAGTCACTCAAAATATACACAAAAGTAAATTATTATTTGAAAATTGTTGAGGGTGAGATCTCTACAAATCGAGGATAGACCAGTGCCTTATCTTCGGGTTATAGAGTCAAACAGTGAAGTGTATACCTACAGAAATCTTCTAAATGAAACATAAATAAATCCCAGATGAAGTGCCTTACAATTCATCTTCTCTTAAACACGTTTGATCATCAAATTCTTGCTAAATTCCTAAGCTCTCAGAAATTAACCTAAAGACATTACCCTTTCCTTGAAAGGAGCTAGAGATTAAAATCACAGATACCTTGTAAATGGTATATCAAAACTACCTTATAGATTCAATACACAAAAGCCATATAATTCAAACAAGAAGACAATTGAAATCATGCAAGGGAATTCTTTTATATTCCAATAAAATCTCACTGCATTAATACACTTCAAAATCTGATAAAATATTCTAAGATTTCAACAATGGCGTTAAGCCTCCATAGTATATTTCTCAACCTCCTCTGAATGAACAAAAGACTTACTATTTATAACATAGCCATCTTGGAATCCTTGAAAGGATGCAACAAGCTTGGGATGGCTAGAAAAGGTCCTATACTAGAGACAAGATTACAAACTAACAAAAAAATTGTAACAACACATTACAAAGATCTTTTTTCAAACAAATCCACAGGTGGCATCTTTGTCCAAAGATATTTCAGAGCAGGTGCTGAATTCGCTGCATGAATGATGACCGCAATCTGGCTAATTTACATCATCCTTTGTTTGAAGCTTGCTCTCCCTCATTTACTAGATCAGATGCCATCTACAATTCTATTCCTCCTCTTCCTCAATAAGTTGGACAACTGGCCTCTTTTTCTTCTTTACTGTCAGCTTCTCCCAAGCCGCTACTTCATCATCTGCTGGCAAGTTGTAAGTCTACAATTCTTGTAACAAGCTGACTTGCTTGTCCCACATGGAATTAGTTACATTCTTGGCTTCTGCCACAAATCATATGCAATCATTTTCAATTTTAAATAAACTATCAATGATGTTATTACACCTTTCAAAATCTAGAGTATTATCATTATTAAGGAAAACATCTTGTGTAATCACCAACTGATCCATTGACAACTTCAATTCTTCCAACTTGATCAGGCTTCCATTGTCATCACATACCATAGGAAAATACTTGCTATAATGTTTATCAAACATTAACAACTTAACCCTCACCTGGTTAGACTTACCTTTAGAAAACTTTGAAACAGCATTGATTAAGCCAATCTTCTCAAAAACTTCTGTAACTACTCCAGGGATCTCAGGCTTATGCTCTTGTAAGCTATCAAGTTTATCAAACAAAAAATTTCTTCCAGACCAAACACTATGAAGTGGCTCCAAAGCAGCTAATGATTCATTTATCTTTCTATTTGTCTGGTGTAATTGGCTGACTGACTGATAAACTTTATCCATTTTGTCTATTATTTTATCTTGCCTGTATTGTATAATCTTTGACATGGTGTCCAAAGATGCCTCTATCCTTACCTTATCTGAATCTTCATTAGGTCCCTCAGGTACTTCTTCATCAATTTGAATTGGGACCTCAATCTGCACAGGGGGAACAACAACCACCTTCAAAGCTTCCTCTAGCTTAACTCTAATCTCTGCCAATTCATCTTCCAGCTGCTTGATCTTCATCATCTTTAAATCTCTATCCTTGGCTACCAGGTTTGCACTTTCAAACAACTTTGAGTACCTTTTAGATAATTGAACTATTTTTGCCTCATTCAGGTTATCCCAATGAGTCACTGCCTTAGAAACTTCAAGGTCTGTTGTATTCTGCACAGTCCAAATAATCTGATTCCCTTCCATTTTATCTTCAATACTTAATAGGGATGGCTTTTGAGTCCTAGGGGCCATGGACCACATTGCAACAGCTTGAGATTTAGGGTCATAGCCACTTCCTCTTATCATATCACCAATGTCAACCTCATATGACAGGCTGCCCGGTGGTTGCTTTCTTATTTGATTTATGATGAAAGCAGAGGTCAGATCCCATCTTGGAGTCAATAGCATTCCACTTGACTTGACCAATTGTCTAGCCTCATCTACAGTTATAGGATCAAGGCTAGGATCATATGAATTTAATGCTCTCAAAGTCTCTTCACTTGGCTCCATACCTTCAGGCAGAAGTTTCCTCACTTCTTGCTACTTATTCCAAATAAGAAAACTCTTGAATTCATTAGTTTTAATAAACTGGTCATCACTCAAAAATTCCTCCTGGTAGACCAATCTGATATCCCTTTCTGACCACAAGGATTTTTTCCTTATCTGCTTCATCAGAGGCCACCTTCTTTCCTTCTCTTATTGCCTTTCTCAATTGGTGATGGTAAACCCTATCACCTGGCACTAGAGCAGATGCTCTATCAATTGTTCTCCTCTATTTTTCCTGCCTTGAAGGCTCTCCCACCTCAAGCCTCTGTCTCTTCAAGGGTGGCTCTGGAATATCCCCTATTTTTGGTTGGTCTTCAAAAGGCCTAACACTTTGTACATCTTCCATTTGTGGTGGGCTGTCTCCTTCCTATGATTCATCAAAAAAATCCTCTTGATCAGAAGATGAATACTCTTTTTTTTTCTTTGGTTGACTCTAGTTAATCAACTTCTCCAACTGATTTGATAGAGTGTCATGCATCTCTATCATCCTGTCAATTCTTTTCAAATATGGAAGGTCAGGGAAGAAACCCTCAAAAGGAAGCTGGGCTGCCTTTACTTGTATTGAAAAGTCTATTAAATCAAAGTACCTGTTCCATCTCCTCTTGACCTCATCATCATCGATGATATTTTTGACTACATCTTCCTCGTCCAAGCCTTCATGTTCTTTGTTCACACTAATGTTTGGGATATACAGCATCCTGGCAATTTTGATAAAGTCCTCAGGATCTACATGCCTACAAGCACCAGTAGCCATTTTGAACTGATTTAACCATGCAGTAATATGAGGAAATTCCCTCTTTCCTACCAGGAAGTCGCCTATCTTGAATTGCCTAGGTGTGAATGTACCCTTCCTGTGAGGGGCTAGAATTTCCCTATCTATCCACATTAATGACTGGACACCTTTTATGTTCTTTGTTGGAGGGACCTTTTGAATTGCTTCTACTCTTTAAGGATCAATCTTGACTCCTTCTTTTGACACTATGTGCCCAAGTAACTTCCCCTCTGTCACAAAAAACTGACACTTTTTGGGATTCAAAGACACACCAAATTCTAGGGCCTTAAGAATGACCTTCTCCAAATGGGAACAATGATCCTCAGCTCTCTTGGAATAAGCAGTGAGATCATCTTGATAAACAACCATTAAGACATTTATCAATTCCTCAAATGCAACATCCATGGCTCTCTGAAATGTTGCTCCAGCATTTTTTAAACCAAAAGGCATGCGAACATATACATATGTTCCCCATGGGGTTGTAAAGGCTATCTTGAATTGTTCTGATTCTTTGACCAGCACTTGATTATACCCAGAGAAACCATCCATCATTGACAAGAGTTCACATCCAGTCACCCTATGCAGCATAGCCTCCATATTGGGCAATCCATAGTTATCCTTAAGTGAAGCTACATTCAGGTTCCTGAAATCAACACAGAGCCTAATATCTCCATTCTTTTTCCTTACTGGCACAAGATTCGAGACCTAAGTTGAGTGCCTAATTGGTTCAATAATACCAGCATCTCTCAGTTTTGTCAACTCAACTTGCATCATGGTAGCCAATAGAGGGTTAATGGGGCTCTGCTTTTGTCTAAAAGGCCTAGTTTCTTCTTTTAAAGGAATTTCATGCTGAAACAAGTCAGCCCTATAAGCTTTGAGATCATCATAGGACCAAGAAAATACATGCTTGTATTTTTTCAGAAGTCTTATCAGATTTCCTCTGATCTCTCTACTCAGCTTCTTGCCAATGTATACCATTTGGGGGGAGTTTTCTGAACCCAGGTTTATTTCCTCTAAGTCCTCCATTTTAGTGTTATACTTCTAAGACAAAAAACCATCATTTATTTTACACATTCCTTCCAATTCTATTAACCCTTTAGGTATGTGGTTGGATGGCAACTGCACTGTCTCATTCCCCATGATGCATTCTTTTCCCTCAACACACTGTTGTATCTCATTGAGATCTATTTGTTGACCACCATATTGATCAAGGCCTTGAAGGAACCTAAGGATATCTAAGTCATCCTCAAAAACTTGCCAATTATATACATTGTCAGGCACTGCAGGCCTAGATTTGACTTCTAACATAGACACACCAGTGAGGGTTATATCTTCACTTTTAAGGGCAATATTTGCAAGAAAATTTTCCATGATATTATTGGATCTTTCTACCCAAAGCAGATTGAAAGCATCAAAAAATTCTAGCCTATCCCAAATAGCATGTTTATACAATTTCAGTTTCTCATCTTTAGAGGCATATTGAGATCTCACTTGGGCTATAATCAACTGGGAATCACCATGAACCTTTAAAGATTTAATACCATGTTTTATGGCCACATCTAACCCCAGTATCAAAGCTTCATACTTAGCAGTGTTATTTGTACACTCAAAAGTTAACAAGAAAGAGTATTTAAATGTAATACCTGATGGGGAAATGAACACCACACCAGCTCCTGATCCTTCCTTAGAGCACCCACCATCAAAGAACATTTTCCAAAGCCCATCTTTCTGCAAAAACAACTCATCCACAATTGGGTCTGTGTTTTTTTAACTGAGGTACTGTTTCTTCAATCACAAAATTGCTCATGTCAATATCTACAAAGCAATTTAGATCCTCTGGAGCAACCACTTCAATCATGACTGAAGAACGGGGCTCCCTATACAACTTTACCTCAGTTCCATTTATTGGGATGGTAGCATAAGATAAATCTAGTTGCAATTTTCCACCCACTGCTACAGCCCATTGTCTTGACAATAACATGCCATAGTGAGGTTTTGTATCAACAACCACCACATCCATTTTATATGTGGCTTCTGGGAATGCAGAAATTTTCACCTCTATTCCAATCAGGCTCCCTACAATAGGCACTACCCTATTGTCCATGGCATAACACCTTCCCTTGGATGTATCAACTTGCAATCCTAACTCCTTCATTACTTGGTAAGGCATTACAGTTGTAGCAACACCAAAGTCAATCATACAATTTTTTAGCAAAAAATTATTTACAAGCAAAGTGACATAGAAAGGATTGATAGAAGAGGGTTCATGTGTCACAATTGTCCCAACACATACATCAAAGATGTCATCAATTGCTATTGGCTTGTCTAGGGATTTCCCTTCATCTTGTAGAACAAGAGTAGTTCTCTGCTCACTTATGAGAGCCAGGGCTGCTGCTTTGTGCTCTTCTATTTTCAACATTTCAAGCAGAGGAATGGAAACCTTCATTTGGGACAAAGCATGTCTCATATCAAAAGTAGGGGAATCAGTACCAAAATCAGGGTGATCTTTTGACTTACCAAATTTCTTTTTCACCTTGTCGGCAGTAACTTCTTGTTTCCCTTTCTTTTCAGCTTCAAACCCTTCATCTTTATTGTTCACAATATTGGGCTTTGGGGAGTCCTTATTCTGAGGATTACTTTTGACAACCACTGATCTAGGGACTCCCTGATCACCACCTACCTTTTTGTTCCTCAAATTGTATGAGGATTTTGCTTGTGTAATAGCAGCCACAGTTAAACTCTTAATTTCTTCTTCACTGGGCTTTCTCCATTGTCTTTAATCTGATCCGGATTCTACCATATGAGTCTTATAGTCATCATTATCAAACTCTTCCTGATCAGACTGAGTAAATATTTGTTGTTCATAATCAGAGAAAATCTTCCTCTTATGATCAACATTAGGGAAAATAAATTCATCATCTGAGGACTCAAGATCCTCCATTAGTTCAGTAGTAAACATGTTAATAGCAGGCTTTTTAGATCCTTCATAATCTCCTGCATATGAGTCAGTGGCCTCTTCTCCCAGAGCCTGAGCAACAGCACACTGGAATGGTGAGTGAGGAATACTACAAGCCACACACCAAGGGGTACTTTCCACATTATGTGCTATATTTTTCTTTAAAGGATCTGGTGTATCCCTTCCCTTTTGGGGTTCATTATTGTCAGGAATAGGCCTCCCATCTTTCCAGTTTGTTTTGTAAGGCATATCTCTCAGATTAGGGGCTTTTTCCTGCCTTTGATAAGGAGGTCTCACATCTTGAAAGTTTCTACCACCTTTATCAAACCTTGCTGGGAAATCTTTATTGTTACTAGGCCCTTTGTCCATTCTATCCTCCTCCTTGGATGGCCTTGCAGGTTGTGGCCTGGTTTCTTTCCACAATCTACTTTCATCCCTTTTATACATTTGGCCAGATGCCTTTCGGTTACTTTCAATATTTATAGCTAACTTGAAAGCATCTCTAAGGGTACAGGGATTCTTATCTCTCAAAAGGTAAGACATCTTACCATCCATAGAATTGAAATAAGTTGTCATGCAGACTGCATCATCTAGCCTCAATACTTGGAATAGTTTATACATAGCTTTTTGGAATCGGCTATTAAACTCTGACATGCTCTCATTGTAATGTTTCTTGCTATTATTGAACTCATTGAGCATGTAACTAGAGTTCACATGTTCTACATATTGCTCCTTAAAACATCTGACAAATTCTTCCCAAGATGCAATACTGTTCTCAGGTAACCCCCTATACCAATCCCTGGCATCCTCAATCAATGATTGAACAAAGAGCTTCATTATGACATCTTCATGTTCAATTTCATAATCATTGACTTTATCTGTAAAAAACTTCAGATGCTCTTCACAGGTAATAACATTATTCCCAGTAAATAATGGGATCTTCTTTCTGATTTCATTGGGGATAGCATTAGGTTGGCCAGGAATACCATCAAAAAACAAAGGCCTATATCTGTCCAAATGAACTGGTCATCTTTGGATAGTTGGTTGATTCAGAGGGGTAGTTGCAACATTTTGACAGGGTATAGTTCCCAATGTACCACTAGCTATGATGGGAACTTGATTGGGAACCGGTCCAGGTAAAGTTTGTCTAGGGTGAAAGGCTTGAGTATTTGGAAGTGAAGTATTGGGCTGACTGGAAGGAGTTGTTCCTATAGTGATAGGGACAAAGGTACTAGCGGATGTGTTCATGTTAGCATGTAGGAAGGCAATCTTCCTCTTCATTTCATCAGCAGCAGCCTCCAACTCAAGTTTCTCCAGTTGAATAGCCAATTCTTCCTTTGCTTTTCTAGCCTTCTCCAAGTCTATACTTGTGTGAGAACGTATATTAGGAGGGACTACAATTTTCTTGGGCTCATTAATATGTATACCCACCAATTTCTATTTTCCCTTATCAGGGATTTCTTTGTGAGCATTTATAATCTCCTTATTTCTCTGAATTTTAGAGGGATTCAATTGCCTTAAGACATGGCCTGTTCCTTCAAATTCACCCTACTTTGGTTTATTATCCTGGGCCTGCCTTCTCAAGTCTTCCATGTCACCAAATAAGTCCCTATTTAAACCTTGAACATCTTGGTTTAAATCACTAACTTGGGTTTCATTTTTCTTGGTTCTCTTGAGAAGTTCCTGCCTCTCTATGAGTAAATCACAGATTTGTTGTTCTCTTGCTTTCAACCTATTTGCAATCTCAGCCAGTTGTTCACTCTCCTTTTTTCTTAAAGCAACCACCTCTTCTCTCAACTTGTTAGAATCATAGGAGGTGGCCTTAGTAGTAGAGGTTTCTTCTAGTTATTCTAGAATTTCTCTTGAAGGGAAAAAAATTACTTATGTGGCCTCTGTGATTACTTCTTTCTGCATGTGCACCCCTAGTGTAACCCTCTTGACATGTTCAGGATCATCAGAAGAAGATGAAGAATCATGAGGGAGTGGGACATAAGATCTTTCTTGAGAAGGGCATTGGGAACTAGCAGTATGTTGACCTCTCCTAGACCATTGTTTTCTACTTGGCGTATGGAGCTCATCACCCATGTTCTCTTCGGGGTGATCCTTGTAGTAAGACCTAGTGTACTTTGGTCGACTCATGGTATAGCAATATTAGCAAAGTTTACAACAATTTAGCAACTAGTAGCATAGAGTTTAGAGTCGCCACCCACTTTTATGCGGGAATGAAAATATTTTATACTGGTCTACAAATGCACAAAAGATAATATTTGCACTAACCTTTTGCACGCTATTCAAAAAGTTATTCCCCAGTAGAGTCACCAATTTGTTAGCTCATTTTCATGTAGAATTGCCAATACAGTTTTCAAACTTGACTCATGGGTTCTCAACTCCGGATTCTCATAGGGAAAAGGCTAATTGATAAGGACCACGTCCTTCTTCTACTTTGGGCTCCACAAACCCAGGCGGGTGTACCTATATTCAGACTTAATGCTCCATGATGATATATTAATGGAAGCAGACATTTATTTGCAGAAAATGTCAAGTGTGACAAGGATAAACTCCTTCTTTTCAAGCTTTGAACTCAGGCAGGTTAACCCCTTTTAGATCTACTTCTTGAAAGGATCACAACAATAGTTTATATTCTTGATATAAACTTTATCTTCTCAGTCACTCAAAATATACACAAAAGTAAATTATTATTTGAAAATTGTTGAGGGTGAGATCTCTACAAATCGAGGATAGACCAGTGCCTTATCTTTGGGTTATAGAGTCAAACAGTGAAGTGTATACCTACAGAAATCTTCTGAATGAAACACAAATAAATCCCAGATGAAGTGCCTTACAATTCATCTTCTCTTAAACACATTTGATCATCAAATTCTTGCTAAATTCCTAAGCTCTCAGAAATTAACCTAAAGACATTACCCTTTCCTTGAAAGGAGCTAGAGATTAAAATCACAGATACCTTGTAAATGGTATATCAAAACTACCTTATAGATTTAATACACAAAAGCCATATAATTCAAACAAGAAGACAATTGAAATCATGCAAGGGAATTCTTTTATATTCCAATAAAATCTCACTGCATTAATACACTTCAAAATCTGATAAAATATTCTAAGATTTCAACAATGGCGTTAAGCCTCCACAGTATATTTCTCAACCTCCTCTGAATGAACAAAAGACTTCCTATTTATAACATAGCCATCTTGGAATCCTTGAAAGGATGCAACAAGCTTGGGATGGCTAGAAAAGATCCTATACTAGAGACAAGATTACAAACTGACAAACAGATTGTAACAACACATTACAAAGATCTTTTTTCAAACAAATCCACAGGTGGCATCTTTGTCCAAAGATATTTCGGAGCAGTTACTGAATTCACTGCACGAATGATGACCGCCATCCGGCTAATTTACATCATCCTTTTTTTGAAGCTTGCTCTCCCTCATTTACAGGATCAGATGCCATCTGCAATTCTATTCCTCCTCTTCCTCGATAAGTTGGACAACTGGCCTCTTTTTCTTCTTTACTATCAGCTTCTCCCAAGCCGCTACTTCATCATCTGCTGGCCAGTTGTAAGTCTGCAATTCTTGTAACAAGCTGACTTGCTTGTCCCACATGGAATCAGTTACATTCTTGGCTTCTACCACAAATTGTATGCAATCATTTTCAATTTTAAATAAACTATCAATGATGTTATTACACCTTTCAAAATCCAGAGTATTGTCATTATTAAGGAAAACATCTTGTGTAATCACCAACTGATCCATTGACAACTTCAATTCTTCCAACTTGATCAGGCTTCCATTGTCATCACATACCACAGGAAAATACTTGCTATAATGTTTATCAAACATTAACAACTTAACCCTCACCTGGTTAGACTTACCTTTAAAAAACTTTGAAATAGCATTGATTAAGCCAATCTTCTCAAAAACTTCTGTAACTACTCCAGGGATCTCAGGCTTATGCTCTTTTAAGCTATCAAGTTTATCAAACAACAAATTTCTTCGAGACCAAACACTATGAAGTGGCTCCAAAGCAGCCAATGATTCATTTATCTTTCTATTTGTTTGGTGTAATTGGCTGACTGACTAATAAACTGTATCCATTTTGTCTATTATTTTATCTCACCTGTATTGTATAATCTTTGACATGATGTCCAAAGATGCCTCTATCCTTACCTTATCTGAATCTTCATTAGGTCCCTCAGGTACTTCTTCATCAATTTGAATTGGGACCTCAATCTGCACAGGGGGAACAACAACCACCTTCGAAGCTTCCTCTAGCTTAACTCTGATCTCTGCCAATTCATCTTCCAGCTGCTTGATCTTCATCATCTTTAAATCTCTATCCTTGGCTACCAGGTTTGCACTTTCAAACAACTTTGAGTACCTTTTAGATAATTGAACTATTTTTGCCTCATTCAGGTTAGCCCAATGAGTCACTGCCTTAGAAACTTCAAGGTCTGTTGTATTCTGCACAGTCCAAATAATTTGATTCCCTTCCATTTTATCTTCAATACTTAATAGGGATGGCTTTTGAGTCCTAGGGGCCATGGACCACATTGCAATAGCTTGAGATTTAGGGTCATAGCCACTTCCTCTTATCATATCACCAATGTCAACCTCATATGATAGGCTACCTAGCAGTTGCTTTCTTATTTGATCTATGATGAAAGAAGAGGTCAGATCCCATCCTGGAGTCAATAGCATTCCACTTGACTTGACCAATTGTCTAGCCTCATCTACAGTTATAGGATCAAGGCTAGGATCATATGAATTTAATTCTCTCAAAGTCTCTTCACTTGGCTCCATACCTTCAGGCAGAAGTTTCCTCACTTTTTGCTGCTTATTCCAAATAAGAAAACTCTTGAATTCATCAGTTTTAATAAACTAGTCATCACTCAAAAATTCCTCTTGGTAGACCTCTCTGATATCCCTTTCTGACCACAAGGACTGTTCCTTATCTGCTTCATCAAAGGCCACCTTCTTTCCTTCTCTTATTGCCTTTCTCAATTGGTGATGGTAAACCCTGTCACCTGGCACTAGAGCAGATGCTCTATCAATTGTTCTCCTCTATTTTTCCTGCCTTGAAGGCTCTCCCACCTCAAGCCTCTGTCTCTTCAAGGGTGGCTCTGGAATATCCCCTATTTTTGGTTGGTCTTCAAAAGGCCTAACACTTTGTACATCTTCCATTTGTGGCGGGCTGTCTCCTTCCTGTGATTCATCAAAAAAATCCTCTTGATCAGAAGATGAATACTCTTTTGTTTTCTTTGGTTGACTCTAGTCAATCAACTTCTCCAACTGATTTGATAGAGTGTCATGCATCTGTATCATCCTGTCAATTCTTTTCAAATATGGAAGGTCAGGGAAGAAACCCTCAAAAGGAAGCTGGGCTGCCTTTACTTGTTTTGACAAGTCTATTAAATCAAAGTACCTGTTCCATCTCCTCTTGACCTCATCATCATTGATGATATTTCTGACTACATCTTCCTCGTCCAAGCCTTCATGTTCTCTATTCATGCCAATGTTTGGGATATACAGCATCCTGGCAATTTTGATAAAGCCCTCAGGATCTACATGCCTACAAGCACCAGTAGCCATTTTGAACTAATTTAACCATGCATTAATCTAAGGAAATGCCCTCTTTCCTACCAGGAAGTCACCTATCTTGAATTGCCTAGGTGTGAATGTACCCTTCCTGTGAGGGGCTAGAATTTCCCTATCTGTCCACATTAACTGCCACACAAATTCCAAACAAGCAACCCTTGGAGGCACATACTTTGGTAACAAATGTGGGGGCTGGGGGAAACCGTAGACTCTCAAAATTGTAGCATTCTCCCCTAAGTAAAAATCACCCCAATTGTGATCTCCCTCCCAATTGTTTACAAACTGCACTGGTCGTAGGAGCCTGAGGACCCTTGGGGATATCCTTTTAGTGTTGATCCCTAACATCCTTACGAGAGGATACACAATGAAATTCTGAAAGAGACAAAAATTCCCCTCATTGGAAGTAGAATTCCACATCCTCACCCATAACTGCACTGGATTATACTGGCCTTCAAAGTTGAACCTTGGCTTTAGCATGTTCGAATCAAAACTACTAACATTGAAGAACAAAATTAAATGCATTAGCAAAGAATAATGCATGAACTTGATTGGGCTCTTACTGTCCTTGACAGAAATCAGACCTTCATGCATTCTATCAATGATGTACTGGATATAATCATAGTCAGTGTTAACCAGAGAATTCTGGATGTCCAAGATAATCATCAAAAGGTCAGCTGGTAAAAACTATGCATCTCCATCAATTCCCAAAACCCTACACAACCCATAACAAGTTTGTTTCAGGTAATGCTAAAGGGACTTAAATTGGTAAGGGGCATTCATGTGAGTAGGGAGGGGAGCTATATACTTATCCTATTTCGAGATATGCTTCGTTATTTGGTCCTTCACTATCCCTATATTCTTCTTATACCTCTCCTTTTCTTTGCTCAAATCAATTTCAGTAGATGTGGATGTATAAACATTAAAAGCCTTCATGAACGAACCCCTATCAAGAGTAACCAAAGTTGACTGGTCCTCTTTCCTAATAGTCTTAGAAATAGGGTCGTAGCGCCTAGCTAGAGCAACAATTAAATCCGCATCTAGGAATACATCAGGCACTACTAATTTCCCTAACCCCAAAGCCCAACCATTACATATAGGTATATGACTATCTCTATTTTTATAAAAGAAATTGAAGATAGTATAACCTGTTGTGTTTGGTGTGATAGGATCTCTGTAAAACCCTAGAACATCTTCAAAAACATCATCAGGAGCTCTTTTGTTTTGATTGGAACTAGGTAGCAACTTCAAAAACCCATCTGAATAATTAGGCTTGCTCTTATCTTCACCACTTTTAGCCTTTGCTTCATTGCTGGAAGATACTGCGCTTCTCTCAGGTTGACTCATCCTGGCTTCAGAATTACCTTCAATCTCTGCAAAATGGATTCACTTGGCCTTTGAAAATCACTTCAGAATGACACAATTCTCTTCGAATAATTTTGGACACAGGAAACAATGAGGCTTAACTTATTTATCAACGCAGACAAGCTTGTACAACTACCACAATCATTGTAAATCTCCTTAACTGCTCCCGCATTCAATTTCGCATGTCACCAATTTTTAAAATGGAGTTAGCCGATGTACAGATGTTGACAGATAGATTTAAAAAAAACTTGAAAACAAGACAAAGAGGCAAATGATTAAGATCTTGTACTTTACACCTGTTTACGTCATACAATCTTCCTTCCAAACTGATTGGATGGCTCATTAGTTCACTTTCTAGCTTGATGTTTTACTTTATCCATGCAGGCAACGGTCCCTTTCCCCTTTTTTATTACCTTTTCCAACTGGGCCTATTTAGCGAATCCACGACTGAAAGCTTCTCATGATCGCTGAATGCAATGCTCACCCTAGCATATATTTAGAGAACTAGTGACCAAAGCCTTCACAGGTTCTCGAAATGCAACCCTTAACTCATGATACTTTTCATGAATCAGTGAACACAGCAACACCCTTCAAGCACTTGACTGCAGTTATTATTCAGCGAACCAGTGAACAAAACCATCTCGCATTCTCTTAATGTTGCAGCTAACTGTTAAATCTTTTGGAGATTCAGCGAACAAAGGGTTCGCACATTCGCTAAATGGATCACCTAACCACTAAAATACTTGGAGAACTGGCGAAACCTTCAATCTCTGAATCGCTGAATCTTTCTTAACCATCACCTTTAACTCTGAGATTCTGAATGAATCGTTGATCTTGTTGATGATCTACAGCCGTCACCAGTTCGCTAAAACATTTGATTACAAGATTTAGCGAACAAAGGGTGCGTTGAATCGCTAGATTATATTAAACACTGAATATCTCAATCCGCGATTAAGTGACCGAAAACTCAAAAACTTAGCCATTCCCTTTATTCGCGCATTCACTAAATGATTACACCCTTTACTTTTTCCTTTTAGAGAACCCGTGACCACATGACTTGCTGAATCACTAAATCATTTAGCTTCTGACTAACTTATTTCGAGAACAAGCGAACACTTTAAAACATCCATTCCACGAAATTCTTCATATCAAACTGTCGGGGCCGCCAAACTTTGAAGTCTTCATACATTCGCTTATTCACCAAATGAAACATGTAGGACCCAACAATACCTGAGATTAAACCACTACCATCGATCTTGACAATGATCTACGGTATTCGCCAAGTCGCTCAGTTATTTTGCCTTTAACCGCTAGATTCAGAGAATGAGCGATAACCATTGTCTCCAAGTCGCTGAAACATTTGCAAAGAACCACCAAGGAATAGGAAAATTGGAGATAATGCATTCGTTGAATCGCCAGATGTTTTCTGATAACCACCGGATACTTGGAGACTATGCGAACAAAGATGACACTTAACACTTTTAACACATTCTCCAGTTCGCTGAATAATTGAGGTGTTAACCGGGATACTTGGAGACCACGCGACTAAACTGGCGCTTAACATAGGATTGACTTGTTCGTTGAATCGCCGAATAATACATGAGACATGCTATGACCTTTTTCGATTTAGCGAACACAAAATTTAAGCACGTGCACAACTTAATCCACTCAAGTGACTTAAAAAGGTAACAATAAAAGAAAACTAAGAGGCCAAACATGAGGATTTTTGCATGAATTCAACATTTTTCAAGGACAGGACCTAGAGTAAAGATTTTGAAATAAGGCTATGTCAAATTTTTGAAGAACTCTGACACCTGGACCTAGGAAACTTTACAGACCAGAGGATTAACCCATTAGAATGGACAAAAAACCTCAGAATTTTAAGAATATTCCCAACAGATACCTCTCATGAGATCTGAGATATGAGCCTCAAAAGATCACTTCCTAATCATGCTTAATGCACCTTGGGGTCACTTTGGTTGAGCGTGGTCACGAGTGTTCCAGTGACTCCGTAGGTGGAATAGGGTTGTCACTAGCATTTACCTGGAAAATCAAAGCCAATGGAGTAGATGGTTTGATGTTAGAACGGATGGTTTGAAAGATATGTTGCTGAGCTACTTTCAACTGATCCTCATTGCAAGTTTTGGCATTGACTGAGATCACCTTGCCAAATGCAAACAAAGTCGAATCACCCAAACCTAAGAGAGGTTATTGTAGACCTTGGAAAAATGATCTCGTAGCCCTTGATGATTTGTCAATACCTCTCATGAGGTCTGAGATACGAGCCTTAGAAGATCGCTGCCCAATCCTGCTTAGTGCACCTTGGGGTCACTTGGGTTGAGCGTGGTGATGAGCATTCCAGTGACTTTGTGGGTGGAACGGGGTTGTTACTGATGTTTACTCAACCAACTAGAGCCAATGGAGTAGATGGTTTGATGCCAGGATAAACAATTTGAAAGATACGCTACTGAGCTACTTTCAACTGACCCTCACTGTAAGTTTTGGCATCAACTGAGATTGCCATGCCAAATGCAAACGAAGTCGAATCACCAAAAACCAAGAGAGGTTATTATAGACCTCAAAATCATGATCTCATAGCCCTTAATGGTTTTTTGATACCTCTCACGAGGTTTGAGATATGAGCCTCGGAAGATTGTTGCCTAATCATGCTTAGTGCACCTTGGGGTCACTTAGGTTGAGCGTGGTTGCGAGCGTTCCAGTGACTCTATGGGTAGAATGGGGTTGTTACTGGCATTTACAATGTCATGAAAGTGAACCACCAACTTATAGTACACACCATTTTTAGTAACAAAAAAGTTAACCCTTTTACTCTCTCGTGCAAACTTAGAAAGCACGTCACTTGCAAACCATAAAACACACAATGCATTGTGGTACACTGGGCAGCTTGCAAGCAGTTGTGTTTAATAGATTGAGTAAGTAGTCCTTGCGAACATGTCCTTGTCTATATTGGAAATAATTAGGTTTTCATTCTGAAACAAGAGAATACCCAAATGGGAAAGCATGCACACTTCTTTTCTTGACCTAGTTCTGTTGCAATGACAATTAGTGGTATGTTTGAAATTTGAACTATGAAACTAATCATGATTAAGCCAGTCAGCACTCTACTAAAATTCAATTATTTTTAATATTTTTCCACCCCTCCCGAAACCCAATAACAAAGACTGAATACTAGGACATTTATTTTTCTTTACACTGGAATACCCTATTCATGGAGCTTATTATGTTTGAGGTTTAACTTCTATAGATTGTTTGAAATGATAAAAAATAATATCCTTAAAGCATTAGAAACAACAATCAAACATGTAAGAATTCAAACCATGAAAATAACATAAGTAAATGACATGTAAGATCATTTTCATTCCCCAAGTCTACATTTTCATTCTCCATCTCTATATTTTCATCTTCACTCCATACATTGTTATTCACAAAATTAATTTCCATATTATTTTCAAATTCAACATCCTCTTCACTTGCAACTACATTTATGGGGTCACCTTGATTAATGTTTAACATAACTTCTCTCCTTCTTCGGTGATTTTAATTATATTTTTCCCTATATGCTTGAATTTCTTCATCTGTCACCTTCCTCTTGCATTTAGCCTTTCGACGACTGTTGCTTCCCATGATGAGACCACAAGTTGACAAAAAATAAAAAATGGGCCCCAAATCACTTTTTTTTTTCCTACAACCCTTGTAAAAAGTCTGAAATCCTGTGCTTCTCTGGTCTGTGGGGATAGGGAATATTTTGGTCAAAGTTATACAAGCACTTAATCGGGTACCTGATATTTCCAAGTACATGAAAAAATGGTGGGAATAAATGAAAAAATTGAACTTTTATATATAAAAATAGGTATATAATATATATAATGTATTATATATTAATGTATATAATATATAAAAATATGTATATAGTCTATAATACATATTATACAGTTGATTTGATGATAGACAGTTTTAGGCCAAGTCCTCTTGAAAGTATCCACTATAGGATTTTTCTACAGACTCCTTGTAATTTCAGCGGTTTGACTATACTGAATAAGTAGATGTCATCATCTATTTTAGAAACTAACAGTGGCATAAAAATTGATGTAAGAACATTTAAGGTACATTGTCCCCATGACCCCTTTTGATACATTTGAATTATCAAGTGTGTTTGAAGTGGTTGTAGGACCCCTTAGAACACACTTGAGCATTCCAATGTGTCAAAAGGGGTCATGGGGACTTCCTAGGGGTCCTAACGCATGTTAAGGCATACTAGGACCCCTAAGAAGTCCCCATGACCCCTTTTGACACATTTAAACCCTCAACTATGTCTGAAGGAGTCATAGGACCCCTTAGGACACACTTAAGGGTTCAAATGTGTCAAAAGGGGTAATGGGGGTCCTAACGTGTGATAAGGCATACTAGGACCCCTAGGAAGTCCCCATGACCCATTTTGACACATTTGAATGCTCAAGTATGTTCGAAGGGGTTGTAGGAATCTTAGGACACACTTGAGGGTTCCAATGTGTCGAAAGGGGTCATGGGGACTTCCTAGGGGTCCTAACATGTGATAAGGCATACTACGACCCCTCGGAAGTCATCACGACTCATTTTGACACATTTGAATGCTCAAGTGTGTCCGAAGGGATCATAGAACCCCTTCGGACACACTTGAGCATTCCAATGTGTAGAAAGGGGTCATGGGGACTTCCTAGGGGTCCTAACATGTGATAAGGTGTACTAGGACCCCTAGGAAGTCCTCATGACCCCTTTTGACACATTTGAATGCTCAAGTGTGTCTAAAGGGGTCATAGGACCCCTTAGGATGAACTTGAACATTCTAATGTGTCGAAAGGGGTCATGGGGACTTCCTAGGGGTCCTAACACATGATGAGGTGTACTAGGAGCCCTAAAAATCCTCATGACCCCATTTGACATATCTGGATGCTCAAGTGTGTCTGAAGGGGTCGTAGGACCCCTTAGGACACATTTGAGGGTTCCAATGTGTCGAAAGGGGTCATGGGGACTACTTAGGTGTCCTAAGGTGTGATAAGGCATACTAGGACCCCTAGTAAGTCCTCATGACCCCTTCCGACACATTTGAATACTCAAGTGTGTCTGAAGTGGTCATAGGACCCCTTAGGACACACTTGAGGGTTCCAATGTGTCGAAAGGGGTCATGAGGACTTCCTAGGGGTCCTAATGCATGATAAGGCATACTAGGACCCCTAAGAAGTCTTCATGACCCCTTTTAACACATTAGAACCCTCAAGTTATTCTGAAGGGGTCATAGGACCCTTTAGGAAACACTTGAGCATTCCAATGTGTTGAAAGGGGTCATGGGGACTTCCTAGGGGTCCTAACACATGATAAGGCATACTAGGACCCCTAGGAAGTCCTCATGACCCCTTTTGACACATTTGAACACTCAAGTGTGTCTAAAGGGGTCGTAGGACTCCTTAGGACACACTTAAGGGTTCTAATGTGTCAAAAGGGGCCATGGGGACTTCGTAGGGGTCTTAACATGTGATAAAGCATACTAGGACCCCTAGGAAGTCCTCATGACCCCTTTTGACACATTTGAACACTCAAGTGTGTCCGAAGGGGTCGCAGGACCCATTAGGAAACACTTGATGGTTCCAATGTGTCGAATGGGGTCATGGGGACTATCTAGGGGTCCTAATGCATGATAAGGTGTACTAGGACCCCTAAAAAGTCCCCATGACACATTTTGACACATTCAAATGCTCAAGTGAGTCCAAAAGAGTCGTAGGACCCCTTAGGACACACTTGAGGGTTCTAATGTGTCAAAAGGTGTCATGGAGACTTCCTAGGGGTCCTAACACATGATAAGGCATACTAGGACCCCTTGAAAGTCCCCATGACCCCTTTTGACACATTTGAATGCTCAAGTATGTCTAAAGGGGACATAGGACCCCTTACGACACACTTGAGGATTCCAATGTGTCGAAAGAGGTCATGGGGACTTCCTAGGGGTCCTAACGCGTGATAAGGAATACTAGGACCCATAGGAAGTCCTCATGACCCCTTTCGACACATTTGAATGCTCAAGTGTGTCCAAAGGGGTCGTAGGACCCCTTAGGACACACTTGAGGGTTCCAATGTGTCGAAAGGGGTCATGGGGATTTCCTAGGGATCCAAAGGCTTGATAAGGCATACTAGGACCCCTAGGAAGTCCTCATGACCCCTTTTGAAACATTTGAATGATGAAGTGTGTCTAAAGGGGTCATAGGACCCCTTAGGAAACATCATTCCAATGTGTTGAAAGGGGTCATGGGGACTTCCTAGGGGTCCTAAATTGTGATAAGGCATACTAGGACCCCTAGGAAGTTCTAATGATCCCTTTTGACACATTTGAATGCTCAATCATGTCCGAAGGGGTCGTAGGACACCTTAGGACACATTTGAGGGTTCCAATGTGTCAAAAAGGGTCATAGGGACTTCCTAGGGGTCCTAGCATGCCTTACAACCCCTTAGAACACACTTGAGGGTTCCAATGTGTCGAAAGGCATCATGGGGACTACTTAGGGGTCATAACACGTGATAAGGCATACTAGGACCCCTAGGATGTCCTCATGACCTCTTGTGACACATTTGAATGCTCAAGTGTGTCCAAAGGGGTCTTAGGACCCCTTAGGACACCCTTGAGGGTTCCAATGTGTCGAATGGGGCCATGGGGACTTCCTAGGGGTCCTAACACATGATAAGGCATACTAAGACCCCTATAAATTCCCCATTACCCATTTTTGACACATTTGAACAATCAAGTGTGTTCGAAAGGGTCGTAGGAAATCTTAGGAAACACTTGAGGGTTCCAATGTGTTGAAAGGGGTCATGGGGACTTCCTAGGTGTCCTAATGTGTGATAAGGCATACTAGGACCCCTAGAAAGTCCCCATGACCCCTTTTGACACATTTCAATGCTCAAGTATATCCGAGGGGACATAAGACCCCTTAGGACACACTTGAGGGTTCCAATGTGTCAAAAAGGGTCATGGAGACTTCCTAGGGGTCCTAACATGTGATAAGGCATACTAGGATCCATAGGAAGTCCTCATGACCCCTTTTGACACATTTGAATGCTCAAGTGTGTCCAAAGGAGTCGTAGGACCCCTTAGGACACACTTGAGGGTTCCAATGTGTCGAAAGGGGTCATTGGGACTTCATAGGGGTCCTAAGGCATGATAATGTGTACAAGGACCCCTAGGAAGTCCTCATGACCCCTTTTGACACATTTGAATGCTCAAGTGTGTCTGAAGGGGTTGTAGGACCCCTTAGTACACACTTGAGTATTCCAATGTGTCAAAAGGGGTCATGAGAACTTCTTAGGGGTCTTAAAATGTGATAAGGCATAGTAGGACCCCTAGGAAGTCCTAATGATCCCTTTTGACACATTTGAATGCTCAAGCATGTCCGAAGGGGTCATAGGACCCCTTAGGACACATTTGAGGGTTCCAATGTCTCAAAAAGGGTCATAGGGACTTCCTTGGGGTCCTAGTACACCTTACGACCCCTTAGGACACACTCGAGGGTTCCAATATGTCAAAAGGGGTCATGGGGACTTCCCAGGGGTCCTAATGCATGATAAGGTGTACTAGGACCCATAAGAAGTCCTCATGGCCCCTTTTGACACATTTGAATGCTCAAGTGTGTTTGAAGGGTTCGTAGGACCCCTTAGGACACACTTGATGGTTCCAATGTATCAAAAGGGGTCATGGGGACTTCCTAAGGGTCCTAAGGTGTGACAAGGTGTACTAGGACCTCTAGGAATTCTCTATGACCCCTTTTGACACATTTTAATGCACAAGTGTATTTGAAGGGGTTGCAAGACCCCTTGGGACACACTTGAGCATTCCAATGTGTCCATAGGGGTCATAGGGACTTCCTCGGGGTCCTAACAAGTGATAAGGCATACTAGGACCCCTAGGAAGTCCCCATGACCCCTTTCAACACATTGGAACCCTCAAGTGTGTCCTAAGGGGTCCTACAACATAGATGAGGGTTCCAATGTGTTGAAAGGGGTCACGGGGACTTCCTAGGGGCCTAGTACACCTTATCACATGTTAGGACCCTGAGGAAGTCCCCATGACCCCTTTTGACACATTTGAATGCTCAAGTGTGTTCGAAGGGGTCATACGACCCCTTCAGACAAACTTGAGGGTTCCAATGTGTCCATAGGGGTCATGGGGACTTCCTAGGGGTCCTAACAAATGATAAGGCATACTAGGACCCCTAGGAAGTCCTCATGACCCCTTGTGACACATTTGAATTCTCAAGTGTGTCTAAAAGGGTCGTAGGACCCCTTAGGACACACTTGAGCATTCCAATGTGTTGAAAGGGGTCATGGGGACTTCTTAGGGGTCCTAAAGCATGATAAGGCATACTTGGACCCCTAGGAAGTCCCCATGACCCCTTTCGACACATTGGAATGGTCAAGTGTGTCTGAAGGGTTTGTAGGATCCCTTAGGACACATTTCATCATTTCAATGTGTCCAAAGGGGTCATGGGGACTTCCTAGGGGTCCCAACACATAATATGGTGTATTAGGACCCCTAGGAATTCCTCACAACCCCTTTTGACACATTTGAATGCTCAAGTGTGTTCAAAAGGGTCGTAGGACCCCTTAGGAAAAACTTGAGCATTCCAATGTGTCGAAAGGGATCATGGGTACTTCCTAGGGGTCCTAATGCATGATAAGGCATACTAGGACTCCTAGGAAGTCCTCATGACCCCTTTCAACAAATTGGAAAGCTCAAGTGTGTCCTAAGTGGTCGTAGGACCCCTTAAGACACACTTGAGTATTCTAATGTGTCCAAAGGGGTCATGGGGACTTCTTAGGGGTCCTAACACTTGAGAAGGTGTACTAGGACCCCTAGGAAGTTTTCATGACCCTTTTTGACACATTTGAATGCTCAAGTGTGTTTAAAGGGGTTGTAGGACCTATTATGACATATTTGAGGGTTCCAATGTGTCAAAATGGGTCATGGAGAATTTGTAGGGGTCCTAATGTGTGATAAGGCATACTAGGACTCCTAGGAAGTCTGCATGACCCCTTTTGACACATTTGAATGCTCAAGTGTGTCCGAAGGGGTTGTAGGATCCCTTAGGACACACTTGAGGGTTTCTAATGTGTCGAAAGGGGTTATGGGGACTTCCTATGGGTCTTAATGCATGATAAGGCATACTAGGACCCCTAGGAAGTCCTTATGACCCCTTTTGATACATTGGAACCCTCAAGTGTGTTCGAAGGGATCGCAGGTCCCCTTAGGACACACTTCAGAATTCCAATGTGTCAAAAGGGGTCATGGGGACTTCCTAGGGGTCCTAACACATGACAAGGTGTACTAGGACCACTAGGAAGTCCTCATGACCCCTTTTGACACATTTGAATGCTCAAGTGTGTCTGAAGGGGTCATAGAACCCCTTACGACACACTTGAGGGTTCCAATGTGTCAAATGGGGTCATGTGAACTTCCTAGGGGTCCTAACATGTGATGAGGCATACTAGGACCCCTAGAAAGTTCCCATGATCCCTTTTAATACATTTGAACGCTCAAGTGTGTCCAAAGGGGTCCTAGGACCCTTTAGGACACACTTGAGGGTTCCATTGTGTTGAAAGGGGTCATGGGAACTTCTTAGGGGACTTAACACATGATAAGGCGTAGTAGGACCCCTAGGAAGTCCTCATGACCCCTTTTGACACATTTGAATGCTCAAGTGTGTTCGAAAGAGTCGTAGGACCCCTTAGGAAACACTTAAGGGTTCCAATGTGTTGAAAGGGGTCATGGGGACTTCCTGTTAGGAATAAGGTGTCTCAACCTTGGATAATTCCTATTCTTATTATTTGTTTTGTAAAATGTATTTCTTGCAAATAATGTTGATGTGTCAGCATCTTGAATTGTGTGTAAGGAGATCATGGCTAAAATGGTTATGATGGATTCCTATGACACATAAGAGCTATGTCAGGAAGATTCAATGATAGGTGAAGACATGTGGCAACTGATAAATTTGAGTACTGTACACTCTTCCCCAATCATGGGGTTTGGGGCATCGCCCCGAAAATTTTTTGGGGGTTCCTATTTTCTTAGAGAATGGTAAAACCTTAATACGGTTATCTTTGGGAGTAGCCCTAAAAAGTGAAGCGCATGATATAAGCTTTTTTAGGGTTGCGAAGAGAGATGATGTGAGTGTATTGTTGGAATGTTTTATGCTGTTGTGATTTGTCTTCAAGGTTTTAGAAATCTTCTGAAAGAACTTGCATTGCAAGTGTATTGTAAGCTGTAATAGTTTTGATCAATACATTGTGCAGGTTTTGGAGTGTTGGGGTTTTTACCAAAAGGTTTCCCCAAGGTATATCATTGTGTCATTCTCTATTTTTATGTATGTATGGTATGTGGTTGCAATATCTTTGTTAAATTAGTTAACGAATCTGAAATTGTAAGGGTTTAAAAGAATTTGCACAATACTCTCCTATAGAGATTAGCGTAGGAAGTTGTTTTCGCACCTAAGTTTCCTTACACTTCCTAGGGTTTGTAATGCATGATAAGGTATACTAGGACCCCTAGGAAGTCCTCATGATTCCATTTAACACATTTGAATTCTCAAGTGTGTCCAAAGGGGTCATAGGACCCCTTAGGTTACATTTGAGGGTTCCAATGTGTCAAAAGGGGTCATGGGGACTTCCTAGGGGTCCTAACACATGATAAGGCATACTAGGACCTCTAGGAAGTCCTCATGACCCCTTTTAACACATTTGAATACTCAAGTGTGTCTGAAGGGGTTGTACAACCCCTTAGGAAACATTTGAGGGTTGGAATGTGTCCAAAGGGGTCATGGGGACTTCCTAGGGGCCCTAACATGTGATAAGGCATACTAGGACCCCTAGGAAGTCCCCATGACCCCTTTTGACACATTTCAATACTGAAGTGTGTTTGATGGGCTTGTAGGACCCCTTGGGACACACTTGAGCATTCCAATGTGTCCATAGGGGTCATGGGGACTTCCTAGAGGTCCTAACACATGATAAGGCATACTAGGACCCCGAGGAAGTCCCCATGACCCCTTTTGACACATTTTAATGATCATGTGTGTCTGAAGGGGTTGTAGGATCCCTTAGGACACACTTGAGGGTTCCAATATGTTAAAATGGTTCATGGTGACTTCCTAGTGGTCCTAATGCATGATAAGGCATACCATGACCCCTAGGAAGTCCCCATGACCCCTTTTGACATAGTTAAATGCTCAAGTGTGTCCGAAGGGGTCATAGGACCCCTTAGGACACACCTGAGGGTTCTAATGTGTCCATTGGGGTCATGGGGACTTCCTAGGGGTCCTAACACATGATAAGGTGTACTAGGACCCCTAGGAAGTTGTCATGACCTCTTTTGATACATTTGAACACTCAAGTGTGTCCAAAGGGGTCGTAGGACCCCTTAGGACAAATTTGAGGGTTCCAATGTGTCGAAAGGGGTCATGGGGACTTCCTATGGGTCCTAATGTGTGATAAGGTGTACTTGGACCCCTAGGAATTTCCCATGACCCCTTTTGATACATTTGAATGCTCAAGTGTTTCCAAAGGGGTTGTAGGAACCCTTGGGACACATTTGAGGGTTCCAATGTGTCACAAGGGGTCATGGGGACTTCCTAGTTGTCTTAACATGTGATAAGGCATACTAGGACCCCTAGGAAGTCCCCATGACCCCTTTTGACACATTTGAATGCTCAAGTGTGTCTGAAGGGGTTGTAGGATACCTCAGGACATACTTGAGCATTCAAATGTGTCCAAAGGGGTCATTGGGACTTCATAATGGTCCTAACGCATGATAAGGCATACTAGGACCCCTAAAAAGTCCCCATGACCCCTTTTGAAACATTTGAATGCTCAAGTGTGTCTGAAGGAGTCATAGGACCCCTTAGGACACACTTGAGGGTTCCAATGTGTCAAAAGGGGTCATGGGGACCTCCTAGGGCTCCTAACATGTGACAAGGCATATTAGGACCCCTAGGAAGTCCCCATAACCTCTTTTGACACATTTGAATGCTCAAGTGTGTTTGAAGGGGTCATAGGACCCCTTGGGAAACCCTTGAGCATTCCAATGTTAGCAAAGGGGTCATGGGGACTTCCTAGGAGTCCTAACATGTGATAAGGCATACTAGGACCCCTAGGAAGTCCCCATGACCTCTTTTGAAACATTTGAACACTTAAGTGTGTTCGAAGGGGTTGTAGGACCCCTTAGGAGACACTTGAGTGTTCCAATGTGTCAAAATGGGTTATGGGGACTTCCTAGGGGTCCTAACACCTAATAAGGCGTATTATGACCCCTAGGAAGTCCCCATGACCCCTTTGGACACATTTGAATGGTCATGTGTGTCTGAAGGGGTCGTAGGACCTCTTGGGACACACTTCAGCATTCCAATGTGTCCATAGGGGTCATGGGGACTTCCTAGGGGTCCTAACATGTGATAAGGTGTACTAGGACCCCTAGGAAGTATGCATGACCCCTTATGACACATTTGAATTCTCTAGTGTGTTCGAAGGGGTTGTAGGACCTCTTGGGATACACTTGAGCATTCTAATGAGTCCATAGGGGTTATGGGGACTTCCTAGGGGTCCTAATGTGTGATAAGGCATATTGGGACCCCTAGGAAGTCTCAATGACCCCTTTTGACACATTTGAATCCTCAAGTGTGTTTGAATGGGTCGTAGAACCCCTTAGGACACACTTGAGGGTTCCAATATGTTGAAAGGGGTCATAAGGACTTCTTAGGGGTCCTAACACATGATAAGGTAATCAGATGCCTAGGAAGTCCCCATGACCCCTTTTGACACATTTGAATGCTCAAGTGTGTCAGAAGGGGTTGTAGGACCCCTTAGGACACACTTGACAGTTCAAATGCATCGAAAGGGGTCATGGGGACTTCCTAGGGGTCCTAACATGTGATAAGGCATACTAGGACCCCTAGGAAGTCCTCATGACCCTTTTTGACACATTTGAATGCTCAAGTTTGTCCGAAGGGGTCATAGGACCCCTTAGGACACACTTGAGGGTTCTAATGTCTCAAAAGGGGTCATGGGGACTTCCTAGGGATCGTAACATGTGATAAGGCATGCTAGGACCCCTAGGAAGTCCTCATGACCCCTTTTGACACATTTGAATGCTCAAGTGTGTCATAAGGTGTTGTAGGACCCCTTAGGACACACTTGAGGGTTCCAATGTGTTGAAAGGGGTTATGGGGACTTCCTAGGGGTCCTAACGCATGATAAGATGTACTAGGACACCTAGGAAGTCCCATGACCCCTTTTAAAATATTTGAATGCTCAAGTGTGTTTGAAGGGGTTGTAGGACCCCTTAGTACACACTTGAGCATTCCAAGTGTGATTTGTTTTTCAAAGCCTCCATTTCTTCGTAGCTAGGGTTTATGTCACCTGTAAAAGGCACAACTATGCCCCTGTAGGGACTCGTGCTCATGCTTGGAATCATATTATTTTCATGCATTCCCTGACATTTAATACAAAAATTGAGCTAGCCACCTTTAAAGACCTAAAAGAAATGAAAAATAAAATTTAGGCCAAAAATACATACTGCATTTTTGTATGTAGTACCGTCAGCTTCAACAATCTTGCTAGCTTCCTCTGCTAAGGCATGGAGAACTTTATTAATGTCTCCTCTAGGAGGAAGATTATAATTTCCATATTTCTGCAAGCCCTAAAATATTTTCATCATTATCGCTCTCTACCTTTGCTCTCTCAATTTAGTCCTCTCAATCTTCACTGCACTCAACTTACCCATCCTTACCTACTCTTTAACAAAGATTCTCCAAAATTTGTATACAATGGCATCCTATAGGAAAAAATGAAAATTCTCCTAGAGAATATCCACAATTCATATACAAAATCATGATACAGGAAAAATGACAAAAAATAAATAGCTAAAAGGTAAAATTTATCATTAATGCCTGTAGTACCAAGGTCATACCCACTGTCAAATCCTGGCCTATGACGTGGAAAATGAGAAAAGAAAGTAAAATGAAAGGGAAGTATGGATCAAATAGAGAAGGTGCATCAAATCAGATCAATATCATAATAAATGCAAAAAATTATTGTAACAAACAAAAATATTTCCATATTAATGGGAAAGACTAGGAAGAGCTTCTTGGACCCATGATAGAAGTTACATATAAGGAGGAAGAGCTAGGAAGGGGAAAGCGGCAAAGGAAAGAAGTAAGATATGCATGTGAGCCTATGTCAGATGATGATGATGAGTACTCACCATCTACTAGTAGCTCAAGTAGTGATAGAAGCTCTTCAGTGCACATGTACACTGACACAAAAAATTCAGATAGAGAAGTAACAGGTACTATGGAATTATCCACAGAGCAATGTGAAATGAAGCCTCAAATTGGTTCATTAGCAGGAAAAGAATTTGGTCATGCACTTCATTCAAGCACCACAAATATTTCTATTAGAAATGCCTATTTTTCAATGGCCTTGCATTTATGGGACTTGGGAAACCAAGTTACTCATGTTCGACATTATCCCTCAAATGTAAGTTCATTGCCACCTTTGGCAAGGTAATCTCAGTCCTCATTTTACAAAAAAGGGCAGCCATCTATGGTCTAAGGTTTTAATTCAGCTGACAAGTGGAGAGCTTCTCAAGGTACTAATCTCTTTTGTAGAGAAGTTCCTAATTCATCTCAAGGTTCTCGTTTAGGTGACCAACTCCTTGGAGGTCCACAAATAGACCCATTGATTTCCCAAATTGGTAAAAGGGTAGATGCAATTTTTTTAAGAGTATCCCAATTGAAGAGAAATGGAAATTCCAGTGAGCATAAAGTTATTGCAGATCCAATGGGTGTATCTCCTCCAATGACAAATATAACTGCTTCTAGAGACTTGAGTTTAAATGGAGACTGTCTGTTCCCAAACATGCCCCAGTCGAGCAGATGAACCAGATGTTGCTTGAGTAAAGAAGATAGTGGTTTATTAAAGCGTCTTCATTATACTACTTTTTGAACCACTTGCCAACTACTTCTGTGCGAGATTTCTATAATATATAATGTCCTCATGCAAGTGCATGCCAATTTTTGTAAACATTTTCTGTTGTAAAGTGTTAGTGAGCAATATCAAAGAAAAGGTTCTTCCATGTATTATTTAGACACATATCAATTAGGAAACCATTTTTCTCTCATTACATAGCAGAAATTCCTAGATTCACATTGTCGGTATCAATAGGTAGCAAGATGAGGGAATAAATATTTGTGAAGAAGAAGTACAAATGTTACTGTCCAAAACCATTTGGAGAGTAATATTCTTCTCCTGATTGTAATAAGAAACTCAAAATGCAGAAGACAACAAATAGCTGGGGCATTTATTTGCTATGACCTATGTTAATTTCAGTTCAATTCCTATTGACGATATTATCAATGTGTAAAAATAAAGTGATGTGTTATTTTAAAATGGTGTTGATTGAAATTTATGAACATATGTCAAATATCCATTTTTTCCAGAATTTGAAATAGAACCAATGGTAATATAATCAAATTTGTGAATTTCACATCCAATCATTGGATGTTAATCAAAAGTACAACACAGTAATATTTTTGAACCGATAAACAATCTTAGTCTTACTTCAAACTTACTCCCATGTATGTGGGTTCTTGGAGGTATCTACTGAACAATGTGTGGATCTCTAATGTCCCTATCTAGGACCTTACTCACTTTGCTTAAAACTCCTAATTAGAATTTGGATTTCCAATGCCTGCTATGATATTATTTAAGTTTTCCTTGCTCCTTACTGATAAATATTGTAATGAACTAGTTATCCTTCCCCTTCTCTCTCTCTCTCTCTCTCTCTCTCTCTCTCTCTCTCTCTCTCTCTCTCTCTCTCTCTCTCTCTCTCTCATACTTGTAATACCCCAAAAATCAACTATAGGTTCATTAACCTCCTACATCCTCAAATTGAATGAAATCAACATCAAAGTCCTAACCTAAGGCACATCTGCACATCAGTTTATCAAAAACCTAATTGATTATCTTAATTCTACATTGGGGAATATTCCTAATTTATCATAATTATCTTTGATTTAATATTATTTGGTGATAAATGTCATTATTTATCCTAAAGTTGATTAATTGAATATTTTGAATATTTAATTAAGTAATTTAATTTTGCCACTTAATTATTTAATAAGATTTAATTACATTTATTCCTAAATAATATTATTTTTATTTTGACAATAAATCAAAATTCCTACAAACAATCAATTGAATATTTATTTAATTGATTTAAAATCAAAGTTGTCAAATTTAATGATTTTATTAGAATAAAGTTTGGTTTAATAATTGATTAACCCATAAATAAATTGTTTTAATTCAAAAAATCAGTTAAGTGGAAAATAAATCACTTTATTTATTAAATTAATTCATATTAAATCATGCACAATCATAAAAGCAGTTAACTTTAAATCAATTTTTATTTTTAATTTGTTAACTTTCTAAACTCAACATTTGATGATGAGTTGAAAAAGTAAACTAAAGCTCTATTTTGAGATAAAAACTACTTTTGTATGATTTTATGAGTTTATTTATTCTTAATTTCTTGTTAACTCAAAAATCAACCTGAGTTTATCAAGAGTGATTTATGGCTTTTCTCAATGCATCCTCAAACCCTGGATTTCTATAAAAATAAGGCTTAGCTCTTCATAATATATCCCCCAAGCTTTCAATCAATCTCATATCCCTCAAGCTTTCAATCAATCTCATATCCCCCAAGCTTTCAATCAATCTTACATCCCTCAAGCTTTCAATTCATCTCATATCTATCGAATTTGCACAATTACTTTGATGAATTTACAACGGAAGAACAAAGCTTTCGCGATAGACAATTTTGTGAGATCATTTCATAGTTTTTCATAGCTTTTTCATACTTTTGCATTCATCTTCATAGCATTTTTAGATTAATTTGTATATCATTTCAATTTCATTCTAGATTAATTTCATACAGTTTTTCATCTAATTACATTAATAAAAAAAGAAGAAGATTAATTTGTATTTATATTTCATTGCTTTCATCATTTTAAATCCTTCATTTAGGTGTTGCATTGTCACTGATCTCGGTCTAATCTAAGAATACCATACTCACACTTACTAGAAGGCAGTAAATCGCCTGGTTAGCTTAGTTTCATTTACTTGCAGATTTTGATTTTGCTAACCTCTAATGTTTTACTAAAGTGTTGTGTCCACAGCTAGGTACAATTTTCACACACACATTTCTAGCACCCACTGTGGGGCCCTAAAATAGGTTTCCAATCTATTCTATCAAATTTCTATCATTTTTCTTGAACCCACGACCACATGGTTAATTTTTGTGAGTTTTGTGATAAATTTCTAGGCTATTTTTCCATAAATCTGACTAATGTTTTTATTGGTACATGCACATATTGTTGAAAACTACAATTGAAACAAGTGTTGTATTGTCATTGATGTCAAACCTTAACTGGTAAGACTGTTGCTACTTAGGAAAGTACTATATCTATTTGAGTATTGCTAAGGGGATAGGCAAGGTTGGTAACAATAGCACCTAAGGAAAGGTTGAGTTATCTTGATACTACAAAGTGTACTTGACTATGTTGCACAATGATGAGATAATGTATTGTTTATACTAGTAAGAATGAAGACTAAACTGGTAGGCTTGACCGAGAAAGGAATAGAGAAATCATGTTTAAGTCGAGTAATGTTAGTTTCGACCAAGTCAATGTATGCTAAGAAAAATTATAGTGTCGATTGAACAACAGTTAATTGTCGAGGAAGACAATGTAAGCCAAGGAAATATTTTTAGTAATGACTGAGCTTTCTACATGAAGACCGAGTAGTTGATCACAGTATTGACTGAGCATCAGCAATTTTATATTTGAAGAGAATTTAGTTTTGGAGCTGACATTGTTGAATTCTTGGATTATGTAAAATGTGTTGACTTTATTTATTGATTTTTTGAAAGCATTAAATGCACTGTAAAACATTTTATTGTAAATCTTTAAGAGATTTGAGATGATTCTAGAAAAGGAGCTGAAGAACATGAAGTGGGTAGATTCAATGAATCTGACATAACCCTAAGATCTATGAATGAGATTGAGCAGCATAAGATGAGTTAACCTAATTGAGGAAAGTATAAAGGGAACCTGAGCATTTGGATATGCAAGTGCACGGGTGAATAGAGAATGCTGGAAGATCGGTAAAGTTTTATTGACTGAATAAGCAGAAAAGGCTGAAGGAGAATTATGGTGGTTGCTTGAAGAAAAATTCTGAGCAGATCAAAGATGGAGATGATAAAGTTTCAAAGTCAGTAAACTAGCATTAGTGTACGGAATCGGATCTGATATTTGCAAAGTGAGTTGTACATTTTTCAAATAAATATTGCTGCTACTTTCTAACCATTATAACAGTCAAAATCTTTTTAACAAAGGTTGACCTAACGGTCATATGTTAAATCCTTTGAACAAGGTTGAATTCTAATGGAGTGTATGTAAGTCCTATGACTAGGCTCACTTTTAAAAGGGTGATTGAAATCCTTTAACCAGGTCACACCTGACAGTGTGTATTGTAACCTTTGACAGGGTTGGCTTTTTACCGAGCTCACTTCAGAAGAGTGAAAATAATAGTAGCATGTTACAAAGTGGTTTTTCCCAAATTGGGTTTCCACTATAAATCTTAGTGTTAATACTTGTGTGAATGTTTTGGTTTGAACATTTCTATGTTTTACAAGTTAAGTTATAGCTGGGTAGTGGATTGCATTGTTATATGTTTCTATTATAGAATTAGTGATGACCGAGTTTGTTTTGGTTATTAGATCTGATTTAAGGAAAAGTTTTTAAGTTTGTTTTATACATCAGGACCTGAGAACAACCGATTCACTCCCCCTCTCTATTGTTCTAAATCATATTAACAATTGGTATCAAAGCTTTGTTTCTTATTATTAGTGTTGATAGAAATCAAGTTTAAAGGGGCTTGAAGTAAATGATCAGGATGTATAAGAAGGAGGTACTGAAGTTGAACAAGGAAAACTTCCCTGCATGGAAAAGCTTGATGAAGCTACATCTAGCCAGTATTGGTGACTCTACAAAGTACTACATTGAAAATATCTATGTCTCACCTATCGCACCTTTGACTACCAAAGAAATGGGAGCTAAGCAAGAACATAATCAAGCAATGCTGGAAATTGCATCTGCCCTAAGCTATCTAGAATTTGAGGACATTAAGGATTGCACAACTGCTAAGGATATGTAGGACACTCTTGTAAGGATCTATGGTGGTGACTTAAATGTACTGAAAGCAAAGGCTGAGAGTCTTAGAGGTAAGTTTGATGAAATGAGAATGCAAGAAGGTGAAAACATTGCACAATATTGTGGTAGAATAAAAGAAGTTGTGAATGCTATTGGAGGAGAAAATGGGGCTATTGATGATGAAACTATAATTGGGAAAGTACTAAGAACCCTATGTCTTATATATGCTATTAAGATATCAGCTATTTAGGAATCTAGATGCAACTCTGCTAATGTGCTTACTTTGGAAAGTTTGGTTTGTAAGGTGACTACTTTTGAACTCTCTAACTATGATAATTTCACTGTTGGAAGCATTGGTAATGTTGAATATACTTTCAAGTCACAACTAGTTCTGAACAAGCCAAAGAAAGAAAAAGAAAGATGCATCAGTGAAAGTGATAGTGAAAGTGAAAGTGACAGTGACACTTCTGATGAAGAACTAGAAGATCTAGAAGCTCTTATGGCTAGAAGACTAAGAAGGGGAAAACGAAAGTATAAAGGTAAACTCCCTATTATATGTTTTGCATGTAATAAAGTTGGTCATATAGCTGCTAGATGTCCTGAAAGGAAGGATAAAGATGATGAAAGAAAAAGAAAATAGAAAGATAGAAGAGATGACAGAAGCTACCGATGGAACAAAGACTACAAAGGAAAAGGTAAGAAATCTTGTTACATTGCTGAAAAAGAAACTGACATTGATAGTGATGATTTTGAAATTGAGGTAGTCTAGTATATGTTGCAATGAAAGATGAATCTGATGAGGATGAGAAAACTGCATTGATATCCTATGTGAACAAGAATGATAAATGGATTATTGACAGTGGTTGTTCACATCACATGATTGGTGACAAAAATAAGTTTGAGACCTTACATCATTATAGAGGTAAAAGTGTAAAATTTGGTAATGATGCACCATGTTCTGTTAGAGGAAAAGGTTTGATTAAACTGACTAATAAGATATCTTGTGAAAATGCATATTGGGTTGAAGGTCTTAATTATAATTTGTTAAGTGTTTCTCAACTTAACAAAACTGGTTACCGAGTGGAATTTCATCACAAGCAAGCTAAAATATTTAATGCTACTGGAGAACTAATTAGAAGTGGAGATTAGACTAGAGGTAATTTGTTCTATCTTGATCTATCTAAAGAAACATGTTTAATTGCACAACTTGATGATATTTGGTTATGGAACAAAAGGTTATGTCATGTTAACTTTGGCAATCTGGTAGAGATAAGTAAGAAGAAAAAGGTAAGAGGTCTACCTAGATTGAAGAAACCTAAGAATGTGATGTGCAAGGAATGCTAGTTAGGAAAAATGACAAAGTCAAGTTTTAAGAGCAAATCCTTTACTTTTGAAAAATTTTTAGATTTGGTTCATACTGACCTTTGTGGACCTATGGGTGTACAAAGTTACTGTGGTGCTAGATACTTTATCTTATTTGTTGATGATCATACTAGGATGATGCGTGTAATGTTTCTAAAAGAAAAATCTGAAGCTTTTCAATTCTTTAAGTGGTATTTGGCTAAGGTTGAGAAGGAGACAAGTAGGAACCTGAAATGTCTTAGATCTGACCGAGGTGGAGAATTTACATCAAATGAATTTAATCTATTTTGCAATGATAGAGGAATTAAAAGACAGATGTCTGCACCTAGAACACCTCCACAGAATGGTATAGCAGAAAGAAGAAATAGATATATCTTGGATTGTGCAAGGACATTGTTGATTGAAAATAATGTGGCACAAAAATACTAGAAAGAAGCTATAAGCATTGTTGTCTACACTCTTAACTGGGTACAGATCAAGAAAGGTGCAAATCTGACACCCTATGAATTATGGCATGGGCATGCACCAAGTGTTAAATACTTTAGAATCTTTGGAAGTAAGTGCTATATATTAAAAGACACTAGGAATGGAAAGTTTGATGCTAAAAGTGATGAAGGCATATTCCTAGGGTATTCCACAAAAATTAAAGCTTATAAGTGTTTGAACTCTAACACTAACAAAATTGTGGAAAGTGTGAATGTCAAAATTGATGAGTATGCAGAAAGAAATGAAGTTGATAGCAAAAGAGAACCAGAAGATTATAGATCTTTTGTGTATATTGAGGAAGAAGAGGCAAGTAATAGACTTGCACTTGATGCTAAGTCTCGGATAAGCAATGTCGAGCAACAGACAGATGCTGCTGAGCATCAAGAAAATAGTGTCAAAAGAGAACAAGAACATATCAAGCTACAAGAAAATGCTTTGAGTATCAGGAAGAGGTTGCCGAGCATTCAAAAGTTGAATCTGAAAATCTTGTTGAGGAACATGATGAAATAGAGGAGAGAGGAGCTGAACCTGTTTTGGCAAAATATGTAAGAAGACATCACAAGCCTGAACAGATAATTGGAGACAAAAATACTAGAATTCAGACCAGAAGTAAGACTAAGGATCCAACATGCCTACTGTGTGAATTTGAACCCAAGTCAACTGGAGAGGCATTGGAGAATGAAGACAAACTAGTTATGAAAACTAAAAAATGGCAAATTTGAAGCAAAAATCCTTTCTGGTGTCAAAAGTCATCCTGAAATTTTAAAACTCATATCAAAGCTAAAGTCAAAGTTGTCAGAAAACTCCAAAATTTGTTAGAAATCCAATTTTAACAGCCTACTTCCAGATTCTGTCAAACAAATCATTATGTCAAGTACAGAGCAGAAACTAGAACAAATCCATTCATTTTCCTAAAGTGGTCTCTTGAGTCTGATTTAGCCTTCTGATTTATCGATTTGAGTCTTTTTCATCTTGTGTCAAAACCTTGTCAAAACTCTCTTCAAATTATGTCTCCATACAAAAATGGCTAAGTGTTGTGAGCTCCTATCTACCATCTTTTGGGCATCTACCCATACTACTAGGGTGCAATATCCTGCATTTATATCCAATCTAATCTTCAATCAATCCAATCTTGACAAGGTTGTGTCATTCAATCTTCTTGAATCAAGTCATTCTTTAGTCATCTTCATCTTTCTCTCTTGCTTCACCTAAGGTTAATGATGGAAACTAGAGCTTCCTCACACAATAAATCTGAAGAAGCACCCAATACCTTACCTTTGACTTCTCACATGGGTCCAACCTTTGAACAACTTTACAATTAAGGTCTTTAAGAAGATTATGGTCTCGACAATCTTTGATTGAAAACTGGTTACATACCCCCCCCCCCTCCATCAACCCATGAAGGTGATCAACAAACTCCACATCAATCTATCCCAGGGAGTCCTAAAACTCCTAACATGTCTGAAGGAGGGACAAACCACTGGTCTCAAGGACATCACTCTCAACATGGCGTGGTTCAAGAACCCACACCTTCTAAAATTGCTCGATATCAAAATGATGATGACTCCAAGAAAATGATGAGGCATTTCTTGAGGGAAGACAGAGAAACATACTTCTTAGAGTTAGCTCATCAAGGGGATAAACTTCCTCCCAACTTTAATGTTGAAGATATCATTACGCATGAGGAAGAAACTCCAATCATATCTATGATGAAATAGATGCATGCCATGCAAGTCAAACTTAACAAACTTGAAAAAGAAAAGGAACCTAAAGAGTTCTCCATGGAGGCTCTATGCCCTTTTCCATTTGATAAAGACTTGTACATGCCGCCATTCCCTAAAAGAGTGGAGATACCTAAGTATGATAAGTATGATGGAAACTATGATCCTCAAGATCATGTCAGAGAATTTTGTACTCAATCTATGGAGTTCATGCATGAACCAACCTACCTAATGCATCTTTTCCCTCGATCTCTGGGAGGGTCAGCTGTTCATTAGTTCTCAAAAATGTGTCCAACTATCAAAAATTTTGAGGAGTTAATCAAACTATTCTATCAACAATACTCCTACAACATCCAGCATCCAGTCACCATGATCGACATCTACAATTTGAAACAGAACTCAGGAGAACCATTCCTGACTTTTCTCAAAAGATGGAGGAAGAAGTTTTCTCTATATGCTAGACCCATTCCAGAAATTGAGAAGCTAGAAATCTTTATCAACAATATTGTTCCAGAACTCAACTACCATTTTCAAATGCAAAATCATACATCCTTTGATAAGATGGTAGAAAATGCAATCAAATTTGAGAAAGTACTTGTCCAAAAAGGAGACATATCACTTCAAAAAGACAAGTATGAATCTGGATCTAGTTCTAAAGATAAAGGCAAAAATTCAAAAAAGAATAAAGGCGTTGTCACATATGGCATTATTGATAATATCTGTGCCCCATCTAAGGAACCCACTTTCAATCTCACTGTTGGTACCCAAGCCATCAAAGCCTCAGAGGTGAAAGCCAATTAATCAAACAAGAAACCATCTGACAACAAACCTTGGGCTACAGATCCTAAACACAAATTTACTCCTCTTGGAGAGTCCTTGGAATTTGCCATGAAAAATCTATTGGCTAACAACATCATTTACTTGCCTGAGATAAAATTCTTTGATCCTGAACCTAAACCAAAATGGTGGAGAGAGAATGATTTCTGTGACTTCCATCGCAATAAGGGTCATAAAACTAATAACTGTGTTCACTTGAAACATGTCATACAAGACAAAATTGATAATGGAGAAATCACAATTGATAATCATAAGAGCAGTAATGATCATACAATATTCATAGAACCATTTCTGAAACATGGTTAAGGAGATTCATCTTCTCAACCTAATGTGGGTGCTAAAGTCAATTATGCTTACTCTAGAAACAATGCTATCATCAATATGGTTCAACCATGCCTATCTGAGCATTGCAATGTCATCAAAATTATAAGAAAAGATAGATAAAATCAATCAGCTAATGTAGTTACTCGATCACAAGCTCAGGTGCATCTACAAGGACAAATCCCAGATTTATCAAATGTCCCTAAGATGCCTTTAAATCTCTCTTTCACTTCTAAAGAGAAGGCTACATCTAAATCTTTAGATCCTAAAGACATGAGGCCTACTTCCTATAGTATTGTCCAACAACTCCAGCATACCAATGCAAAAATCTCCATGTTTGAGTTTCTTTAGATATCTCCAGCTCATAGAACCATTCTAGACAAAGCTTTGCTCGAATCCAATATTCTTGATAATCTTGATTTAGATAGGTTCTAGACTATGGTTGGTCATCTTAAGTCTCCATAGTATATCTCCTTTTTAGAGGAAGATGATAATTCCTTGAGTCATCTACATAACCAGCCCTTACATATTGAAGTCTTAATCCAAAATCATCGAGTCAAACGTGTGTTGATAGATGGAGGTGCTAGTCTCAACATTTGTTCTTACAACTTGATTAAACAATTGGGATTATTTGAAGCTTCCATTGATCCTAAAAAGAAAATAACTATCAAGGCATATGATGAAGAAGAAATATCTTCCAAAGGAACAATTGTCTTGCCTATCAGAATAGGTCTAGTCATCCGAGATACTACATGTCAAGTTCTTGATATACCTTTGGCTTACAATATTCTTCTAGGGAGACCCTAGATACATGAAAAGAGAGCTTTTCCTTCCACATACCATCAATGTGTAAAATTTCCTTATGAATGAGTAGAGGTGACGATTCCAGCTTACCTCTCTACAACTTGCAATGCATTAAAAGAAAGTGCTAATAAACTTGTTCCTAATAACAAAGAATCTTCCACTAAGCAGCTAGATGTTGCTTCAACATCCAAGATGGAAGACATTGCTAAAGAGATTAAAATCAAAGATAATGGTATGGGAGAATACAAAATGGAACCAATCTTATCTCTCACATCTCTCCCATTATCACCAAAGTCTTATGGACAACCTTCAGACAAAGTGAAACCTAATGTTAAAGAATCCCAAGTCATATTCAATGGAAGCTTTTTCCCAAAGCAAGTATCTAAACAAGATTTTGAGGAAGATGAAGTTGTGCTTGCATGGTTATACAAGGATGAACCTCTATCCCAATCATTCTAGAAATGTGACTCTACTTCAAGAAAAATTCCTCAGAAGTCATATGGACCAAGAGACAAATTGATCACAAAAATGGGATATACAAGAAAAGGACCTCTAGGACTACAAGGTAAAGGTCTTTTATCACCTCTTGACCATCATGGCTAAACAAAAAAGAATACAATAGGTCTAGGATATAAGAAGAAACCTTTCTATCTTACCAAGAACTCCCCACATGTATTAGAACAAATTGAAGCAAAGGAAGAAATAGAACAATCTGACAGTGATGATTCAAACACCACTGAGGAGCTCATTTCTTATGAGCATTTTTTGAAAGAAATTAAATACCTCCTTGAAGCAGAAGATGATCCAATCAAAAGAATTAATGTGGTAGACATACAAGAACCTACTATGGAACAAGAGATAGCTACACCACAAGAACCAGCTAATCTCGAAGACAATCAAATAGATAAGGAGGAAGGTGGTAGCTATTCTGAGATAGATTCCCATGAGTATGAATTCAAATCATAATATGAGGGTAACCCTTCTTGGGGTATTCATCCCAACTTTACTCATGTTCTTAAATTTCCTAGAGGCATAGATGAGGAATCCAATGACTATGAGTGGGGAGTCATTCCAGAGGAAGATGAGCTTATCACAAAAAAACATGTTGATACCTAAACCCAACGTAAGTCTAGAGTGAAATAATGAACTTAACAAGTCTGATCCACCAATGGCTGAAGTGGACTCCCACAATGACATTGAGCCTATTCATGAATTGAACATCTTAAGTTGTAATATCACATTTGAACTTGAGCGTCGGGTTAGGACTAATGATGATAGATCCATATCTATAAACACTATTTCCCAATCTTTCCCCACTTTGACTATCCAACATCCTGAACTTCTTGACCAAACTTCCACAAATTTGAGCCAAGGTATTTATACCTTTCCAAATGACTATGCCCTTGCTTGCTACCTAAATGCAGTTGAGCCTATGAGGACTTCCATTAGTGAACCGAGTGTTAGCATGATAGAGTCAGACATCAAGTATCTTAGTGAAAAGAATAAGAATAAAAATAAAAAGAAAAGGAGTTCTGAGGGTGAAAACCACTTTGTGGCAGTCTCAGAACCTACAAAAGTAAAAATAAAAGATGTATCCGAAGGTGAAAACCTCTCTGAGGTGCCTAAAGATGAGATATTTGATGTCCTTCTGAGTCATTTATAGGACAAATCTCCAATGTTGATTGAGCCCACTCAATCTATCAACTTGGGAACAACAGAAGAACCCTAGTTGATCCATGTAGCACAATCCTTATCAGAAGAAGAAAAGAAAAAAATTACTACATTTCTAACAGAGAAAAAGATCAACTTTGCATGGAAATATTCAGATATGCCAAGGTTGGATCCTGAGCTTATAATGCACCATCTATCTATTGCTCTAGGGGTCAAACCTATTAAGCAAAAATTGAGAAAGATGCATCCACATGTTGCACTCTTGGTCAAAACTAAATTAGAGAAACTACTAAAAGCCAGATTCATCTGAGTTATTGACTATGTTGAATGGATCTCAAATATTGTGCCTATTTCTAAACTAGATAAATCAATTAGAGTGTGCACAAACTTTAGAGATGTGAATAAAGCATGCCTGAAGGATGATTTTCCACTACCTAACATTGATATGATAGTGGACATGACTGCGGGTTTCAAGATGTATTCCTTGATGGATGGTTTTTTGGATATAATCAATTAAAAATTTCTCTAGAGGATCAAGAGAAAATTGCTTTCACATGTGCGTGGGGTACTTTTTGTTGGAATGTCATGCCATTTGGGCTTAAGAATGCTGGTGCTACATATCAGAGAGCTATGATGTCTATTTTTCATGACATGATGCATCGAACTATGGAGGATTATGTTGATGATACCTTAGCAAAATCTATGATAAGGGTTGAACATCTAAATGATTTGAGAAAAATACTAGATCGCATGGAGAAGTTTAGTCTTAGATTAAACCCTAAGAAGTGTGCTTTTGGCGTCACTTCTGGAAAGCTCCTAGGGTACATCATCTCAAAGAAAGGTATTGAAGTTGATCTAGCTAAAGTTAAAGCCATCATGGTGATGCAACCTCCCAAGAACATTAGTCAAATGAGAACATTGCAAGGGAGAGTTCAATCTATCAGACACTTCATATCACAGCTTGCAAATATATCACAGCCTTTTACAAAAACATTACATAAAGGTGTGAATTTTGCATGGAATGAGGAATGTGAAAAGAAATTTAACCATATCAAGAAATATCTATCAAATCCTCCTTTTTTGATACCTCCTATTCAAGGGAAGCCATTTATCTTATATGTCTCTGCAACAGATACATCACTGGGGGCATTTCTTGCACAACATGATGAAGACAAGAAGGAAAGAGCTATATACTATATCAGTAGAACTTTGGTTGCATATGAGAACTATTCAATGATTGAGAAAGCTTGTCTAGCTATGATCTTTGCATCATAGAAATTGAGACATTATATGTTAGCTCATACCACACATTTGATAGCTAAGATTGATCTACTGAAGTACCTACTAAGCAAAGCTACCCTCATGAGTAGATTAGCCAAATGGGTCATGCTCTTAAGTGAATTTGACATTGAATATGTTGAAAGAAAAACTATTAAAGGATAGGTAATTGCTGATCAATTGGCTGAAGCACCATTGTTTGATGATACACCAATGCAAATAGAATTTCTAGATTCCTCTATCATGAACCTATCTTCTAGATCATGGAAGTTATTCTTTGACGGCTCCTATACATAGAATGGATCAGGAGTGGGGATATTGTTCATCACTCCTCAAGGATACTCAATTCCTAAGGCATTTAGAATCAAGTTTCCTTGTACAAAAAATATTGTTGAATATGAAGCCCTTCTTAATGGTATAAAAATAGCAATTGAGTGGAGAGTGACAGAGTTACACATTCATGGAGACTCACAACTTGTGATACATCAAGTCAATGATGTGTACCAAACAAAAGATGGAAAGCTAATCCCATAGAAGAGAATGGTAGATGATATAAAGAAATATTTCATATCTATCACCTTTGAGAAAATACCTAGAACATAGAATAAAGTTTCCGATGCAATGGAAACACTATCTACTTTATTACAACGGCTCGAACATGAGCTACGCTATGAGATCCTGGTGGAAGCACTATCTTATCCTGCATATGATTCCCCCAAAAACCACATGATCTGCACTATTTTTGGTCATGACTCATCCTGATACAAAAATTTTTTCTCCTATCTCCAAGATCAAATCATTCCTGATGCCTTCAACTGCCATGAGAAATGATACCTTATCTGAAATGCATCCCGGTATGTCATCATTGGTCATGATCTATACAAACAAGGTCTAGATGGTACACTACTTAGATGTTTAGAATGGGAAGAGTCTCAACATGCATTAGAGGAAGTCCACGAAGGTATATGTGGGTCACACTCGAATGGTTTAAGAATAGCTCAAAAACTTATTAGGGCTGGGTACTATTGGCCTGAAATGGAGAAAGAGGATATCAAGTTTGCTAAGAACTGTCAAAAGTGCCAACTACATGGCAACTTAATTCACTCACCAAGGAGATATCTAATTCCCTTTACTACACAATGGCCTTTTCACCAATGGACATTTGATCTTATAGGATCCATACATCCTCATTCTTCTAAGGGACATACCCATATAATCACAACTACATATTATTTCACAAAATGGGTAGAAGTAGTCCCTTTGACTCAAGCAACTGGCAAACAAATTTCAATGTTCATATTGAACTACATCATATGTCGGTATGGTATTGCACATTCTATAGTCATAGATAATGGTGGCGAGTTCAAGAATAAAGACTTAGATAATTTATGTGCTAAATTCAAGATTACACAACATTGGTAATCTATTTACTATCCTCAAGGGAATTGACAAGCAGAGGCTTTAAACAAGAATCTATTGAAAATCTTACATCGCACAGTTAATAAAATAGGAAGAGACTCATGATCAATCTAGCTCTCTGGGCCTATAGAAAAAGTATCAGAACACCCATTGGGGCTACACCATTTGCTTTAGTTTATGGGTCTGAAGTGGTACTACCTATTGAGGTTGGAATTCCATCACTAAGAATCAGAATGCATGGTCTAGTAACTGATGATGACTACAGAGTGTCTAGGTTGCAAGAACTTGAACTACTAGATGAGTGCAGATAAGCAGTGTATGATTATCTTAGAGTATATCAGAAAAGAATGTCTAGAGGATACAACAAGAAAGTCAGACACAGAGAATTTCAGGTTGGCGATCTAGTCTTGAGAGAGAATCCTAAAAATCAATCACATAGAGAACACAAGGGGAAGTTTGAACCCAACTAGCTGGGTCCCTTTGTTATCACTGCTACTTTTGGCTCTGGAGCCTATCAAATCTCAACGACTGAAGGAGAAAAGCTCCGAGAACCAATCAATGTTCTCCATCTAAAAAAATTCTATGCCTAAGGCATTCAGTTTTTGCAAATTGTCCTAAAAAAATGAACATCCTGGTGAAAACCAAGCAATAGACGCCTTGATGTATCACAAAAAAATTTAAAAATATCAAAATTATAAAAAAATACAAAAAATGAAAAATACAAAAAAATGAGAAAAAGAAAAAGTGCCTTGGTGAAAACCTGGAAATAGGCGCTTTGGTAGCAAAAATAGAATCTCTACCGAGATGGTGAAAACTCAGTGAATGGGTGCCACTTGTTCAAAATGCTCCATCTATCAGTGCAATCTTGGTGTTTCCAACTTTTAGTCTTGCTTTATTTTTTACATATCTCCCGGTTTGTTTCCATATTCCTATTTTCAATAAAGTCGGTCTGTACACCATTGGCAAAAGCTTCTGTATCCTATCAGTGCTTAACACTTGAGGGCTATCAATGTCATATCCTATGGTCTCCAGTATGCTTTAGGTGTGTCATATCTAGTCAGAGTCCTTTGAAGCTTCATCCAAGTCATTCATTCAGTCTCCTCTCCAGAAAGGATTTGACATCTACAACAACACAAACAAACATCAATGAAAACAATCTATGCTTCACATGCTTTTACCTCCTTGTATGCTTACTAATTTGCATTGAGATTTTTGCATATTGTGTCCCTTCAATCTCTTTGATGATGTCCTTTATAGGATTTAGAGAGTGATGACTGGGGGCATAATCTTTTCTTTGTCTTTTGTTTGTATGTGAAAATCTAACAACTTTGGAAATTTTATATTGAAATGGTGTCCATCTGTAAGAGCCTTCATCTTGTATTGGATGGCCATGAGTACCTCGACCATTGATACCCAAAAAATTCAAAGAAGTTTGATCTAACTATTGTCTTTTTGAGTGAGTTCTCACTCCTACTGTGAAACATGATCTTACCTAAGGATGTGAATGATAAAGGGTCACTATGGGTAATTTACATTGGATTTAGAATGATCTTTTGACTATTTGATGTGTTTGTCACACAAGGTGTATTTTGGTCATCACAACGTCTATGTTTTGATGCTTATACAAATTGCTATATTAAAATGGACATGATATTCAAGTCATCCTAGCATTTATGCCTTGGTGCTTATATCTAATCTGACATTTCAAAAAAAAATATCAATATTCATATGTCCATGGTTGTCTAACCAATGGGCGTTGTATTGATTCTTGCGCGTACAAATTGATATTCATATGTCTATAGTTTCCTAACTAGTGGGCATTGTATTGATTTATCCAGTTACCTAAAAAATTCAATGATGAAAGCGATCAACACGTGATCAGTGACTAAGTCCTAGGTCCTAGGTTTGCATTTCATTCTGCATTTCACTTTGCACTTTTCATGATTGCATTTATCTCACGATTGCCCAAATCATCTTGACACTCAAACGATTCTTCAAAACTATGCTAAACACATCATAAGGACTGAGTATCGCATGAAGGTCTTTTTAACAAATCACCAAGCAAGAACCCCTGGCTAATTTCGACATTCTGAACCCAGCTTCGGGATCAAAATTGAAATCTGAGATCATTTACTATGTCAAAATCATGATTTAAATTTTTTGGACCCAGGATAGATGACTGCTTGCATAATCGACCTTCAATCATCAAAGAAATCCATTTTTCAACTTAATTGATTATCTCACCTCAAACTACCAAAATTTCAACTTGGTCACCCATGGTCAACTCATGGTCAAACCTAGTCAAACTTGGTCTTCAGGACCTTCAAATGATGCAAAATGCATTCTTGAACGTGTATAACCACTTCTTAAATCAATCAACATGCTTATAAACCATTCAATGCTGACTTTTCTTGTAATATTTTGATTTTTATCCCGAAGGGGGCATGGTATTGCACATCATTCAAGTTTGTAAATTAATCTGTAAATCAAATCTTTCCTTGGTAATCAAGACAACAACCACGTCTAGTTTTTGATTCATCTAAAAGACCTCGTCGCTTGGGTCATATCAAATTCATCGAGATCCATATCAATCTAGTATCCTAATCTATCTTGTAAACTGTATCAGCTTTTCGTAACCATCGATTCATTAGCGTCATTTCCTTGGTTCTTCGTAACTGAAGGGTTCAGATGTGATACCAATATTGATTCCTTTAGACATTTAGGTCTGGAATTAAGTCACTCACTTCTTTGTTATCATAAGGTTCAGAATCAGGTATTTTGACACTTTTTCGTAATCATCGGTTCATTGTTGCTACAGTTAACATTATCCTTGGTCAATCAGGACCTAAACCTAACATGTTCAAATCTTTCAATCGGTTTCTGTCTCAAAATCAGTTCATCTTTCAAATCAATTTTAGTATCATACACAGACTATCTTTGAACCACTGCACTTTGCACAGTAATTCAAAGAGTGGCAAAATGTAATACCCCAAAAATGGGCTATAGGTTCATTAACCTCCTACATCCTCAAATCAAATGAAATCAAAATCAAAGTCCTAACCTAAGGAACATCTGCACATCAGTTTATCAAAAACCTAATCGATTATCTTAATTCTGCATCGAGGAATATTCCTTGAATATTCCTAATTTATCATAATTATCTTTAATTGAATATTATTTGGCGATAAATGTCATTATTTATCCTAAAGTTGATTAATTGAATATTTTTAATATTTAATTAATTAATTTAATTCTGCCACTTAATTATTTAATTAGATTTAATTGCATTTATTCCTAATTAATATTATTTTTATTTTGACAATAAATCAAAATTCCTACAAACAATCAATTGAATATTTATTTAATTGATTTAAAATCAAAGTTGTCAAATTTAATGATTTAATTGGAATAAAGTTTGATTTAATAATTGATTAACCCATAAATCAATTGTTTTGATTCAAAAAATCAGTTAAGTGGAAAATAAATCACTTTATTTATTAAATTAATTCATATTAAATCATGCACAATCATAAAAGCAGTTAACTTTAAATCAATTTTTATTTTCAATTTGTTAACTTTCTAAACTCAACATCTGATGATGAGTTGAAAAAGTGAACTAAAGCTCTATTTTGAGATAAAAATTGCTTTTGTATGATTTTATGAGTTTATTTATTCTTAATTTCTTGTTAACTCAAAAATCAACCTGAGTTTATCAAGAGTGATTTATGGCTTTTCCCAATGCATCCTCAAACCATGGATTTCTATAAAAACAAGGCTCAGCTCTTCATAATATATCTCTCAGGCTTTCAATCAATCTCATATCCCTCAAGCTTTCAATCAATCTCATATCCCTCAAGCTTTCAATCAATCTTACATCCCTCAAGCTTTCAATTCATCTTATATCTCTCGAATTTGCATAATTACTCTAATGAATTTACAACTGAAGAACAAAGATTTTGCGACAGACAATTTTGTGAGATCATTTCATAGTTTTTCATAGCTTTTGCATACTTTTGCATTCATCTTCATAGCATTGTTAGATTAATTTGCATATCATTTCAATTTCATTCTAGATTAATTTCATATGGTTTTTCATCTAATTGCATAAAAAAGAAGAAGATTAATTTGCATTCATATTTCATTGCTTTCATCATTTTAAATCATTCGTTTAGGTGTTACATTGTCACTGATCTTGGTCTAATCTGAGAATACCATATTCACACCTACTAGAAGGCAGTAAATCACCTGGTTAGCTTAGTTTCATTTACTTGTAGATTTTGATTTTGCTAACCTTTAATGTTTTACTGAAGTGTTGTGTCCACAACTAGGTACAATTTTCACACACACATGACTCTCTCTCTCTCTCTCTCTCTCTCTCTCTTCTCACCTTCTCACTCTCTCTCTTCCTCTCTTAGCCCCCACCACCTTCTCACTCTCTCTCTTCCTCAATGGCTGATTGATTTCCTTTGCTTCTTTCAATGGCCATCCATGATTTTTCTGCAATCTTCCAACCTTTCGTACATAGTTGTAAAATACATATTAATATATTATACATATAAAATAATATATAATATATGATATATAATGTAACATTTAATATTAATATATATTAAATAATATTTATTGTAAAATGTATATTATATAATATTTAATATATATAATATATAATCCAATATATAGTTTTTGATATAGTAGATAGTTTTTCATTTTGATATAATCTAATATATATAATCATATGAAGGATGGAGAAATGGGAGGGAGAAAGGGGAGGGAAAAGTGAAAAATTAAAATTTTGTCGGCCTTTTCAGGTACCTAAAAATATCGGGTACACAAAAATATCGGGTACTTGATTAGGCTTGGTATTGCTTTATGCACCAAACCTACATGATCAACTATCGAAATGTCTCAAAAATGTGTTTTTCTCCTGTTTCTCTGAGTTCCAGACTTCGACCATGTAGTTGACGACTTTTTTTTCACCCGAATTTGATGAAACAAAAAGGGTATCTTAAGGAGATTATCAGCTTTCTATCGATATAATTGCTGTCAAATTTTGAATTCGGTAAGTAATTATTAGTTATTTTCTAATTGAGTTACCTCTAAAATGTTGATTTATATACTGATTGAAAAATGACTATAACTTTCAGATGGTATAACATTTTTGAAATCTGAAAAATACGTCACATTCTATGCTTCACCTACCATAAGGAATTTTTTTTTTTTTGTAAAGTTTTGAATGAGTTAAGGTGATCAGACATGTGAGTTTTTTTATTCTGAAAATGTTGTAGCAGAAAATTCATAATTAATTTTATTTTGGAATAAAATTACAAAAATATATGTGTCACATTCGAGCATGAGTCTATTACTTATATATAAAATCTTATAACAAAATATTATCATTCGATTATAATTAAGGTGGTCAGACATACACCTACTTCTTATTTTTTTCTAGAAATTTTTGTATTGCTGCATTGAAATCTATACTTTTCACCAATCATACTAACTTTTTTTCAAAAAAGGCCTAGTAGTTTAGAAACTACATTCAATTTTCTACAGATTCTATTGTTACAACTTTTTGATATTAGGTTGATAGCTAGTTGAAATTTTCACGTCAAGTTGACTAACCCTGATTTGCTAATTTTTCATTGCCACTTAAGGGCATACTTTGGCCCCTGATGATCTTGCACATACCCTTGTCCAAAGGAATTGAAATGGTATCACATCCAAACCCTTTAGTTATGAAGAACCAAGGAAATAACACTAATGAACTGATGGTTACGATAAGCTGATACAATTTACAAGATTGATTAGGATATCAGATTAATATGGATCTTGATGAATCTGATATGCCCCAAGCGATGTGCCCCAAGCAACAAGGTCTTTTGATGAATCAGTAATTAGACATGGTTGTTGTCTTGATTACTAAGGGAAAGATTAATTGATTTACAGACTTGACTGATGTGAAATACCATGCTCCTTCGGGATTAAAATCAAAATCTAATAAGAAAAGTCAACATTGAATGGTTTAGAAGCATGTTAATTGATTTGAGGATTGGTTGTACAGGTCTAGAAACATGTTTTGCATCATTTGAAGGTCCAGAAGACCAAGTTTGACTATGTTTGACCTTGAGTTGACCATGGGTGACCAAGTTGAAATTTTGATAGTTTGATGTAAGATAATCAGTTAAGTTGAATTTTGGATTTTTGTGATGTTTAGAAGGTTGATTATGCATGCAGTCGGCTGTCTTGGGTCTGAAAATTTGAAATCGCTATTTTGACAATATAAATGAGCTCAGATTTTGATTTTCATCCTGAAAATGGGTTAAGAACGTTGAAATTAGCCAGGGGTGCTTGCTTTGTGATCTGTTAAGAAGACCTTCGTGCAATACTCAGTTCTTATGATATGTTTAGCATAGTTTTGGAGAATTATCAAGCATTGAGCCGAATTAAAATCGTGAGATAAATACAACCATGCAAAGTGCAAAATGAGATTCAGACCTAGGAGCTAGGACTTAGTCACTGATCATGTGTTGGTCATTTTCATCATTGAATTTTTATTAGGTAACTGGATAAATCAATACAACATCCACTAGTTTAGGAAACTATGAATATATGAATATTGATTTGTATGCACAAAAATCAATACAACACCCACTGGCCATACAACCATGGACATATGAATATTGATTTTGTTTTTGGAATGTCAGATTAGATATAAGCACCAAGGCACAAATGCCAGGATGACATGAATATCATGTCCATTTTGCTATAACAATTTGTATAAGCATCAAAACATAGACGTCGTGATGACCTGAATATGCCTTGCAGTTGAAACACATCAAGCAATCAAGAGATCATTCTGAATCCATTGTGAATTACCCGTAGTGACCCTTTATTATTTACATCCTTAGGCAAGATCACATTTCACAATAGGAGTAAGAATTCACTCAAAAAGATAATAGTTAGATCAAACTTCCTTGAATTATTTGGGTATCAATGGTTGAGGTACTCATGGCCATCCAATATGGGATGGAGGCTCTTATAGGTGGACACCATTTCAATCCAGAGTTTCCAAAGTTGTTAGACTTTGACTCAAAGTAGAAAACAAAGAAAAGATTATGTCACCAGTCATCACTCTCTAAATCTCATAAAGGACATCATCAAAGAGCTCGAAAGGACACAATATGAAAAAATCTCAATCCGAATCAGTAAGCATACAAGGAGATAAAAGCATGTGAAGCATAGATTGGTTTCAGTTTGTGGTTGATGTTCGTTTGTGTTGTAGATGCAAAATCCTTTCTGGAGAAGAGACAAACTGACTGACTTGGATGAAGCTTCAAAGGACCTTGACTAGATATGACTCGTCTGAGGTATATTGGAGACCATAGGATATGAAATTTGATTGCCCCCAAGTTTGAACATTGATAGGAGATGGACGCTTTGGCTGAATGGTGCAAAGACCAACTTTATTAAAAATAGGAATGCGGAAACAAACCAGGAGGTATGTAAAAACTAAAGCAAGACTGAAAGCTGGGAAAGACCAAGATTGCACTGATAGATGGAGCATTTTGAACAAGTAGCGCCTGTTTGCTAGGTTTTCACCATCTTGGCAGAGATTCTATTTTTTCTACCAAGGCGCCTGTTTCCAGGTTTTCACCAAGGCACTTTTTCTTTTTCTCATTTTTTTGTATTTTTCATTTTTTCAATTTTTTTGTACTTTTTATTTTTTATTTTTTTGTGATACATCAAGGTGACTATTGCTAGGTTTTCACCAGGATGATAATTTTTTCATGACATTTTTTAATACTGAATGCCTTAGGTGTAGAATTTTTTCAGATGCAAAACGTTGATTGGTTCTCAGAGATGTTCTCCTTCATTCATTGAGAGTTGATAGGCTCCAGAGGCCAAAGTAGAAATGATTACAAAGGGACCTAGCTAGTTGGGTTGAAACTTCCCCTTGCATTCTCTATGTGATTGATTTTTAGGATTCTCTCTCAAGACTAGATCGCCAACCTAAAATTCTCTATGTCTGACTTTCTTGTTGTAGCCTCTAGACATTATTTTCTGATATACTCTGAGATGATCATATGGTGCTTGTCTGCGCTCATCTAGTAGGTCAAGTTCTTGCAACCTAGACACTTTGTAGTCATCATCAGTTACTAGACCATGCATTCTGATTCTTAGTGATGAGATTTCAACCTCAATAGGCAGTACCACTTCAAACCCATAAACTAAAGCCAATGGTGTAGCCCTAGTGGGTGTTATGATACTTGTTCTGTAGGCCCAGAGAGCTGGATTGATCATGAGATGCTAGTCTCTTCCTATTTTATTAACTGTATGGTGTATAATTTTCAATAGATTCTTGTTCGAAGCCTCTGCTTGTCCATTCCGTTGAGGATAGTAGATAGATGACCAATGTTGTGTAATCATGAATTTAGCACATAAATCATCTAAGTCTCTGTTCTTGAATTGACCACCATTATCTATGACTATAGAATGTGGGATACCATACCAACATATGATGTAATTTAGGATGAACATTGATATTTTCTTGCTAGTTTCTTGAGTCAAAGTGACTACTTCTACCCATTTTATGAAATAGTCTATAGTTGTAATGATATGGGTATGTCCATTAGAAGAATGAGGATGTATGGCTCCTATAAGATCAAATACCCATTGTTGAAAATGTCATTGTGTAGTAAAGGGAATTAGATCTCTCCCTGGTGCATGAATTAAGTTTCCATGTACTTGACACTTTTGAGATTTCTTAGCAAACTTGACTGCATCTTTTTCCATTTCAGGCCAGTAGTACCCAGCCCTAATAAGTTTTTGAGCTAGTGTTAAACCATTGGAATGTGATCCACATATACCCTCGTGGACTTCCTCTAATGCATGTTGAGACTCTTCCCATTCTAAACATCTAAGGAGTGTACCATCTAGACCTTGTTTGTACAGATCATTACCAATGATGACACACTGAGATGCATTGCAGATAAGGTATTGTTTCTCATGGCGGTTGAAGGTCTCAGGAATGATTTGGTCTTGAAGGTAGGAGAAAAGGTTTTTTTATCTGGATGAATCATGACCAACAATGGTGCAGATCATGTGGGTTTCGGGGGAATCATATGTAGGATAAGATAGTGCTTCCACCAGGAACTCATAGCGTAGCTCATGTTCAGGTTGTTGTAATAAAGTAGATAGTGTTGCCATAGCATCAAAAACTTTGTTCTCCAATCTAGGAATTTGCTCAAATGTGATGAATATGAAATATTTCTTAAGGTCATCAACCATTCTCTTGTATGGAACTAGCTTTTCATCTTTCATTTGATATACATCATTGACTTGGTGGATGACTAGTTATGAGTCTCCATGAATGTGTAGCTCCATTACCCTCTATTCAATTGGTATCTTCATGCCATTAAGAAGGGCTTTGTATTCATAAATATTATTCCTTGTGCAAGCAAACTTTATTCTGAATGCTTTAGGTATTGGGTATCCTTGAGGTGTGATGAACAATATGCCTGCTCGAGATCCATTCTGTGTATAGGAACCATCAAAGAATAACTTCCATGCTCTATAAGAAAGATTCATGATAGAGGAATCTAGAAATTCCATTTGTATTGGTGTATCATCAAAAAATGGTGCTTCAACAATTTGATCTAGAATTAGTTATCCTTTGATAGCTTTTCTTTCAACATATTCAATGTTGAATTCACTTAATAGCATCACCCATTTAGCTAATCTACCTGTGAGGGAAGCTTTGCTTAGTAGGTACTTTAGTGGATCAATCTTAGCTACCAAATGTGTAGTATGAGCTAACATGTAGTGTCTCAATTTTTGTGATGCAAAGATCATAGCTAGACACACTTTTTCTATCATAGAATATTTCTTCTCATATGCCACCAATATTCTACTGATGTAGTATATAGCTCTTTCCTTCTTGTCCACATCATGTTGTGCTAGCAATGCCCCCAGTGAAGTATTTGTGGCAGAGACATATAAGATCAATGGCCTCCCTTGAATAGGAGGCATCAAAATAGGAGGATTTGATAGATATTTCTTGATATGATTAAAGTTATTTTCACATTCCTCATTCCATGCAAAAGTCACATCTTTATGTAATATTTTTGTGAAAGGTTGTGATATGTTTGCTAGCTGAGATATGAAGCATCTGATAGATTGTACTCTCCCTTGTAATGTTCTCATTTGACTGATATTCTTGGGAGGTTTCATCTCCATGATAGCATTGACCTTTGCTAGATCTACTTCAATTCCTTTCTTTGAAACAATTTAACCTAAGAGCTTTCCAGAAGTGACGCCAAAAGCACACTTCTTAGGGTTTAGTCTGAGACTAAACTTCTCTATTCGATCTAGTATTTTTCTCAAATCATTTAGATGTTTAGATCTTATCATATATTTTTTCAAAGTATTGTCAACATAATCTTCCATAGTTCGATGCATCATATCATGAAAAATAGATGTCATGGCTCGTTGCTATGTAGCACCTATGTTTTTCAAGCCAAATGGCATGACATTCCAACAAAAGATACCCCACGCACATGTGAAAGCAATTTTCTATTGATCCTTTGGAGAAATTTTTATTTGGTTGTATCTAGAAAATCCATCCATTAAAGAATACATCTCAAAGCCCGCAGTCATGTCCACTATCATATCGATATTTGGTAATGGAAAATCATCCTTAGGGCATGCATTGTTTACATCTCTAAAATATGTGGATACTCTTATAGATTTGTCTAGTTTTGATACCAAAACAATGTTAGAGATACATTCTTCATAATCAATAACTCAGATAAATCTGGCTTTCAATAGTTTTTCTAATTCAGCTTTGACCAAGAGTGCAACATGTGGATGCATCTTTCTCAATTTTTGCTTAATAGGTTTGACTCTTGGAGCTATAGATAAATGGTACATTCTAAGATCAGGATTTAATCTAGGCATATCTGAATTTTCCATGCAAAGTTGATATTCTTCTCTATTAAGAATGTAGTAAATGTTTTCTTTTCTTCTTCTGATAAGGATTGTAATACATGGATCAACTATGGTTCTTCTGCCATTCCCAAGCTGATAAATTGAGTGGGCTCAATCAGTACTGGAGATCTGTCATGTAAATGACTTAGAAGGACATCAAATATCTTATCCTTAGGTTCCTCAGAGAGGTTTTCACCTTCGGATACATCTTTTATTTTTACTTTTGTAGGTTCTGAGACTGCCACAAAGTGGTTTTCACCCTTAGAACTCTTTTTATTTTTATTTTTATTCTTATTCTTTTGACTAAGATACTTGATGTCTGACTTTGTCATGCTAACACTTTGTTCACTAATGGAAGTCATCATAGGCTCCACTGCATTGAGGTAGCAAGCAAGGGCATAGTCATTTGGAAAGGTATAGATACCTTGGCTTGAATTTGTGGAGGTTTGGTCAAGAAGTTCAAGATGTTGGATAGTCAAAGTGGGGAAGAATTGAGAAATGGTGTTTATGGATATGGATCTGTAATCATTGGTCCCAACCTGACTCTTGAGTTTGAAGGTGATATTACAACTCAAAATATTCAATTCATGAATAGGCTCAATGTCATTGTGGGAGTCTACTTCAACCATAGGTGGATCAGACTCATTAAGTTTATTTCGCTCTAGACTCACATTGGGTTTAAGGGCATATTGGTGAATAACATCAATATGTTTTTCTATGATAATCTCATCTTCCTTTAGAATGACTCCCCATTCATAGTCATTTGATTCCTCATCTATGCCTCTAGGAAATCTGAGAATATGTGTGAAATCAAGGCAGATTCCCCAAGAAGGGTTTCCTTCTGATTCTGATTTGAATTCATACTCATGAGAGTCTGTATCAAAATTGCTATGCTATTCCAATTGTTCAATAGTTTGGATAGTTTCAATTGATTCTTCTTGTTTTATTTCAATAGTAGGTTCTTGTGTTTCTACTACATTGATATTCTCCTTAGGTTTCTCTTCATCTTTAAGGAGGTCTAGTATTTCTTTAGGCAAACACTCATAAGGAATGAGCTCATCAGTAGTGTCTGAATCATCACTGTCAAATTGTTGTGTTTCTTCCTTTAGTTGAATTGTTGCTGATGGTTCAATTTGTTCTGAGACATGTGGAGATTTTTTGCTAAGATTAAAAGGCTTCTTCTGATATCCTAGACCTATTGTATTCTTGTTTTTTCAACCACGGTGGTCAAGAGGTGATAGAAGACCTTTACCTTGTAGTCCTAGAGGTCCTTTTCCAGTATATCCCATTTTTGTGATCAATTTTTCTCCTGGTCCATATGACTTTTGAGGAATTTTTCTTGAAGTGGAGTCACATTTATGGACTGATTGGGATTGAGACTCATCCTTGTATAACCATGCAAGCACAACTTCTTTTTCCTCAAAATCTTGTTTAGAAACTTGCTTTGTAACAAAGCTTCCATTGAATATGACCTAGGACTCTTTAGCATTGCGTTTCACTTTGTCTGAAGGTTGTTCATAAGATTTTGGGGATAATGGGAGAGAGGTGAGAGATAAAACTAGTTCCATTGTGTATTCTCCCATACCCTTGTCTTTGATTTTGACCTCTTATGCAACGTCTTCCATCTTGGATGTAGATGCAATATCTATTTTCTTAGTGGAATATTTTTTGTTATTCGGAACAAGTTTGTCAGCACTTTCTTTCAATGCATTGCAAGTTGTAGATGTGTCAGCCAGAATCGTTACCTCTACTCCTTCATAAGGAAATTTCACACATTGATGGTATGTGGAAGGAATAGCTCACATTTCATGTATCCAGGGTCTCCCTAGAAGAATGTTGTAAGCCAAAGGCATATCAAGAACTTGACATGTGATAACTAGCTCTGTTCTGATAGGTAAGACAATTGTTCCTTTGGAAACTCTCTGTTGTTCATCATAAGCTGTGATAGTTATCTTCTTTTTAGGATCAATGGCAGCTTCAGATAATCCTAGTTGTGTGATCAAGCTGTAAGAACAAATGTTGAGACCAGCGCCTCCATCTATCAACACGTGTTTGACATGATGGTTTTGGATTAAGACTTCAATGTGCAAGGGTTGGTTATGTGGATGACTCAAGGAGTTATCATCTTCCTCTAAAAATGAGATATACTAGGGAGACGTCAGATGACCAACCATAGTGTGGAATCTGTCTAAATCAAGGTTGTCAGGAACATTGGATCCAAGCAGAGCTTTGTCTAGGATGGCTCTATGAGCTAGAGATATCTAAAGCAACTCAAACATCGATATTTTTGTATTGGTATGCTGGAGTTGTTGGACAATACTATATGATGTTGGTCTCGTGTCTTTAGGATTTGATGATTTAGAGGTAGCCCTCTATTTAGAAGCATATGAAAGATTATAAGGCATCTTAGGGACATTGGATGAATCTGAGATTTGTCCTTATAGATGTGCCTGAGCTTGTGATCAAGTAACTACATTTGATGATTGATTATCTATATCTTCTCGCACAATGGTGATGACATTGCAATGTTCAGATAAGCAAGGTTCCACCATGTTTATGACAGAATTATTTCCAGAGTAAGCATAATTGACTTTAGCACCCATGTTAGGATGAGAAGATGAATCTCCTTGACCATGTTTTAGAAATGGTTTCGTGAATGCTGTATGATCATCATTGCTCTTATGATTGTCAAATACAATTTCTCCATTATCAATCTTGTCTTGTATGAGATGCTTCAAGCATATGTAGTTATTGGTTTTATGACCCTTATTTCGATGGAAATCATAGAAATCAGTCTCTTTCCACCATTTGGGTTTAGGTTCAGGATCAAATGGTTGGATCTCAGGCAATGTGATGATTTTGTTGGCCAACAAAGTTTTCATGGCGGACTCTAAAGATTCTCCAAGAGGAGTAAACTTACATTTAGGATCTATATCCCAAGGTTTGTAGTCAGATGGCTTCTTGTTTGATCATGTTGCTTTTACCTCTAAGGCTTTGATGGATTGAGTACCAATAGTAAGATTTAAAGCAAGTTCCTTAGATGGGTTATAGACATTGTCAACAACGCCATCCATGATGATCCCTTTATTCTTGTTCTAGTTTTTGTTCTTGTCTTTAGAACTAGATCTAGATTCATACTTCTCTTTTTGGAGTGATATGTCTCCTTTTTTCACAAGACTTTCTCAATTTTGATTATAGTATCTACCATCTTATCGAATGATGTATGATCTTGCATTTGTAAAGGGTAGTTGATTTTTGGAACAAGATTGTTGATGGAAATTTCCAGCTTCTCTATTTCTAGAATGGGTCTAGCATATAGAGAAAAATTCTTCCTCCATCATTTGAGGAAAGTTAGGAATGGTTCTCCTGGGTATTGTTTAAGATTACAAATGTCAATCATGGTGACTAGATGTTTGATGGTGTAGGAGCATTGTTGATAGAATAGTTTGATTAACTCTTCAAAAATTTTGATAGTTGGAGGCATCTTAGAGAACCAATGAATGGCTGCTCCTCCCAGAGATCGAGGGAAAAGATGCATTAGGTAGGTTGGTTCATGCATGAACTCCATGGATTGAGTACAAAATTCTCGGACATGGTCTTGAGGGTCAGAGTTTCCATCATATTTTTCATACTTAGGCATTTCCACTCTCTTCAGGAATGGTGGCATGTACAAGTCTTTATCAAATGGAAAATGACATAGAGCCTCCATGGAGAACTCTTTAGGTTCCTTCTCTTTTTTGAGTTTGTTGAGCTTGACTTGCATGACATGCATTTGTTTCATCATAGCTGTGATAAGAGTTTCTTCCTCTTGAGTAATGATATCTTTGACATTAAAATTTTGAGGAAGTTTAGCTCCTTATTGAGCTAACTCTAGAAAGTATGCCTCTTTCTCTTCACGAAAGAAATGCCTCACCATTTTCTTGAAGTTATCATTGTTTTGATATTGGGCAATTTTGAAAGGTGTGGGTTCTTGATCTGCACCATGTTGAGATTGGTGTCCTTGGGAGCCTTCGTTTGATCCTCCTTGACACATCATGTTATTATGAGGACTACCAGGGATTGATTTAGGTGGGGTCAGTTGGGGACCTGGTTGAATCGATGTAGGAGGGGTGACGTAACCACCTTTTAAGAATAGATTGCCAAGAACATCTTTTCCAAAGAGATTTGTATCATAGGGTTGATGAAATGTCTGAGTAATCAAAGAAGATGCTACTAAAGAGAATTTGGGTTGTTCTCCTTGTTTTCTATGTGAGGAAGCTCTAGTCTCCACCATTAACTTCAACTGAAGCAAAAGAGAAAGATTAAGACAACTGAAGAATAACTTGATTCAAATGGATCAAATGACAAAACCTTGTCAAGATTGGATTGATTGAAGATAGATTGGATGTAAATGAAGGATACTATGCCCTAGAGGTATGGCTAGATGCCCAAAAGATGGTGGACATGAGCTCGCAACACTTAGCCATTTTTTATGAAGATTGAATTGAAGAGGATTGACAAGGTTTCAAAACAAGATGGAAAAGATTCAAAATGATAGATTAGAAGGCTAGATCAGACTTAAGAGACCACCTTTTGGAAAATAATTGGATTATTTTTGGTTTCTGCTCTGTTCCTGACACAATGATTTTTTTGACAGAACCTGGAAGTAGGTTGTAAAAATTGGATTTCTGGCAATTTTGGCAAGTTTCTGGCAATTTTTCAAAATTCTCATATAAGTTTCTCTAGGCTCGTACGAGTCTGGGTAAGCTCTAGCACGACAATTGACAAAACTCGTATGACAGTTGACACCAGGGTTTGATTTTATTTTGACTTTTCCTAACAAAACTCGTACGACAATATGTAAACTCCCGTACAATAATATGGGAGTTCTAATATGACTTTTGGAAAAACTCATATGACTTTCTGAGACTGTGGGATGACTTTTGGACTCCGGAAAGGAATTTTGCTTTAGATTTTGCAATTTTTAGTTTTAGATTGTTTGTAAGATTTTCTCTGTCCAGGTTTGCAGATTCATGTAACAACTTAGGATTGTTCATTTCCAAAGGGCCAAGTAGATAGAAAACATGTAGAACAACAAGAAAAGGGAAGCAATCAATCATCTCAAAAAAATTAACAAGGGCAAAAACAACCTTGCGCATGAAAAAGCAATAGTGACTTATTGTGCTAATCCCTAGGAATGCTACTTGTGTATGTTCTCAAATTTTTTTCAATAATGCACATAGTCCTAGAAAATGAAAAATTTGCCTCACTAAGGTGTTTAGTAATGGTCTGACTTTGCAAATTTTGTGATCTCAAGAGGGCGAACTCCACTCTAGGCGCACTAGGGTTTTGACACAGTCTGAGAATTTAATCAATCAAGAGCTGCTAGGGAGATCTGACAGCCCAACAAGAGACCACACTTGTGGATTTTTTTTCCACAAAGACATTTATATAGTGGTTGTTGCTACCACAACAAAAATAGATATTACCACTTGAGGTTTCATCCACGTGGTTGACCCAATAAAGGGAATATCCACTACGGTTAACCCTCTCTAAAGGTGACTCACAAAAGATACCACATGGGGACTTGGTCCAGATCCAAGGATTTGAGTTTCTGATACTACCCAAAAAAGGGAGTAGAGCATAATCCTCTAGCCTTATCACTTTTATCCAAACACAACAAACAGATCAATCCGACATGATAAGATTGAAATTATCTCACCAAGGCTTCTGATGTCAACAACAATTTCTACTGAGCTCTCTAAGAGGGACCAAGAGAGAACGTATCGATCAAAGTTGAGTACCAAACCAAGTAGAACGTGAGATAATAACAGTAACCTCCCTACCTACAAGGGGATCTTTCGTCAAGAAGAGCTTCGCATGTAAAACAAGAAAATGAAGCCCACTCTCTCAAGATCATCTGCAAATAGTGTTCATAGGGACTATTTACTATGTGTAACAAATATGCAAAAAGAAAATCTATATTCATTTTATAGCCCAAAATTGAAGTCTATGGTATGAAATTAGGAAAAGTCACACAAGCTTGACACGTGAGAGTTTGTTTTATGTCCCAAAATGAAGTGTTATCAGATGCAACAAAATACTTGAGTTCCTCACAATGCACTTAGTAGATTTTACCTATTTTGTAATTTTTGTTGTGCTTTTCCCATCAGAATCAACAAGTACCAATTAGAAAAAAAATATCTCAATTGTTAGGGTTAGCTGTTAGTCCAAATCCAAAAATCAAATCTGGAAAACTACCTAAAAATTTGAAATGATAATTGAATTCTGATGTCAAAATGCGTACGATAATCAGTTACCTCCTGTATGACAATCTAGACCTGATACAATAGTGGGTCTCTGCGCGCACAACAAAGTAGCCTCCAAATGACAATGTGTAAGAATGGGGATGAGTCTTGAAAACACCAACTATTGTACAATAGTCAGAGGGTCCTGGTATGACTTTTTGACAAAACTCGTACAAAAAATGTACGGATAGAAAATAAAGATCATAGTTTTTAGCCAGAAAATGACAAAAAAATGATAGAAATTGTTAGAAATGAAATGGAAACCTGTTTCAAGGCCCCACGGTGGGCGCCATAAATGTGTGTGAAAATTGTACCTAGCTGTGGACACAACACTTTAGTAAAACATTAGAGGTTAGCAAAATCAAAATCTGTAAATAAATGAAAGTAAGTTAACCAAATGATTTACTACATTCTAGTAGGTGCGAGTATGGTATTCTCATATTAGATCGAGATTAGTGACGATGCAACACCTAAATGAAGGATTTAATGCAAAAAGATGAATGTAGAATGAATGTAGATTAATCTATTTTTTTGGATTTTGAATGCAATAAGATGAAAAACTATATGAATCTAATCTAGAATTGAATTGGAATGATATGCAGATTATTCTAAAAATGATATGAATTGATATGAAAAACTATGCAAAGCTATGAAAAATTATGAATGATCTCACAAAGTTGCCTATTCACAAAAGCAAGTAATTCTTCAGATGCAATTTTGCCAGAGTAATTGTGCAAATTCGAGAGATCTAATTGTGAAGAGATGAGCCTTGATTTTATAGAAATCTAGGGCTTGAGGATGCATTGAGAAAAGCCATAAATCACTCTTGATAAACTCAGGTTGATTTTTGAGTTAACAAGAAATCAGAATTAATTAACTCACAAAATCATGCAAAATCATGCAAAAACAACATTTTGACTCAAATAAGAAGTTTAGATCAGCGTTCAACTCAAAATAGATGTTGAGTTTCAAAAAGATAACAACTTGAATTGATTTTCTAATTTAAATTTTAACTGCTCCTTCAAATGTGGATAGATAATTATGAATTAATCAAATAAATAAAGTGATTTATCTTCAACTTAACTAATTTTTGAATTAAAATAACTGATTTATGGGTTAATCAATTATTAAATCAAACTTTTATTCAAAAACTATATCATTAAATATTGCTAATTGACATTAATTAATTAAATAAGAATTTAATCAATTAGTCATAAGATTTTTGATTTATTATCAAAATTAAATAATACAATTTAAGAATAAATGTAATTAAATCTAATTAAATAATTAAGTGGCAAAATTAAACTTAATTAATTAAATATTCATCATATTCAATTAATCAACTTTAGGATAAGTAATGACATTTATCACCAAATAATATTTAATTAAAATTAATTAGGATAAATTAGGAATATTTAAAGAATATTCCCCGATGCAGAATTAAGATAATCAATTAGGTTTTTGATAATTTGATGTGAAGATGTGCCTTAGGTTAGGACTTTGATGTCGGTTTTGTTCAATTTGAAGATGTAGGAGGTTAATGAACCTATAGCCCATTTTTGGGGTATTACAGGTATCATCAAATCAGAATCAAAGAAGGTGATGAGTGGAAGACTACTTTTAAAACAAAAGAAGGTTTGTATGAGTGGTTGGTTATGCCTTTTAGTTTAGCTAATGCACCAAGTACTTTTATGAGATTGATGAATGAAGTTTTGAAGAAATTCTTAGGTAAATTTGTGATTGTATACCTAGATGATATTATGATATTCAATAAGACCAGAGAAGAGAATTTGTTGCATGTTAAACAAGTATTGCAGAGGTTGAAAGAAGAAAAGTTGTTGATAAATTTGAAAAAGTGTTCTTTCATGAAAGAGGAGATTGTGTATTTGGCCTACACTTGAGAATGCTAGTGAGGTAAGATCATTTCATGGTTTGTCTAGTTTTTACCAAAAGTTCATTAGGAATTTCAATTCAATTTGTAATGCTATGACTGAGACTATGAGAGGAGATAAAAGAGAATTCAAGTGGACACATGGCACTGATAAAAGTTTTGAGACTCTAAAGAAGAAGGTTGTTGAATTTCCTGTGTTAGCATTGCTTGATATCAATAAGGTATTTCAAGTGGAATATGATGCAAGTGGTAGTGCAATAGGAGTTGTGTTGAGTCAAGAAGGTAAACCTGTTGCTTTCTTTAGTGAAAAGTTGAATGATGCAAAAAGGAAATATTCTGTGTATGATCAAGAATTCTATGCTATTGTTCAAGCCCTGAAGAAATGGAGAGATTATTTGATACTGAGTGAATTTGTGTTGTATACCATTCATAAAGATTTATAGTATTTGGGTAGTCGGAATAAGTTGACTCAGAGATATATGAATTGGGTTGAATATTTGTAGAGTTATACATTTGTGATAAAGCATAAGAGTGGAGTCACTAACCAAGTTGTTGATGCATTGAGTAGAAGAAGATCTTTGATGACCGAGATGAAAATTGAAGTTCTTGGTTTTGATGACATGAGAGATTCGTATGAATTTGATCCTAATTTTTATGAGCTGTGGAGAAAGTGCAGAGCACCTATTCAAGATCAACCGAGTACTAAATGTGAAGAATATTTCATTCAAGAAGGTATGTTGTTTAAAGGTATTTAGTTGTGTATACCGAGAGGATCAGTAAGAATTAATTTGATAAAGGAGAAATATAGTAGTGGTTTGGCTAGACACTTTGATATTGACAAGACATTGAATCTGCTTAAGGATAAATACTTTTGGCCACAGTTATATAAGGATGTTCAGAAATTTGTGAAAAGTTGTGGAATTTGTCAAGTTGCAAAAGGAGTAAGTTAGAATACTGGATTGTATACACCGATTTCTATTCCTAAGAAATCTTGGATTGATATCAGTATGGATTTTCTTCTTGGCTTACTGAAGATAGTGAGAGGTAATGATTCTATATTTGTTGTTGTGGATAGATTTTCTAAAATGGCACATTTTATACCCTATAGAAAGACATCAGATGTAGTACATATAACAGATCTTTTCTTTAAGGAAATTGTCAGATTGCATGGATTACCGAGGAGTATCATCTCTAACCAAGACAATAAATTTGTTGGATAATTTTGGAAGACCCTTTGGAGAAAGTTTGGCACCGAGTTGAAATATAGTTCTACATTTCACCCATATACTGACAGAAAAACAAAAGTTGTGAATAGAAGCTTGGGTAATCTTTTGAGATGTTTAGTAGGAGACACACTGAGTAATTGGGATTTTGTGTTGGCATAAGCAGACTTTGCATACAATAATTTAGTGAATAGAAGTACTGGAAAAACACCTTTTGAGATTGTAAATGGCATACAACTGAGATGTATATCAGATTTGAGGGATATTGCTGATGAAGAAAAGAGAAGTTCTGAAGGAGTAAAGTTTTCTGAGTTCATGAAGACATTGGATGAAGATGTGAAACATAAGTTGGAGAAAATTAATAAAAAATAAAAAGACAAAGTTGATAGATCTATAAGACATAAGACTTTTGTAGTCAGTGATGAAGTAATGGTTCATTTGAAGAAAGACAGATTTCCTGTTGGAACATATGGGAAGCTGAAAATGAAGAAGTTTGGTCCTTGCAAGATTTTGAAGAAATTTGACAATGGAAATGCTTATGAGATTGAGTTACCTAATGACATGGATATATCACCTATATTCAACATTGCTTATTTGTATGAGTACCATGAGTTAGATGAAGAAATGATAGTACTGAATGATTATCCTAAGAAATAGATAGAAGAAGTTGAGAAGATTTTGGAACAAAGGGTTGGTAGAAGTACAAGAAGAAAATAATATGTGGAATATCTGGTAAAGTGGAAGAATAGACCTATTGAAGATAGTTCATGGATTTCACAATCTGAGTTGGATTCTACTCAGGTTGTATCTACTACATGATTCAGAGAATCATTTCAAATAACCCTAGGTGTTTGATGCAGGAGCATCTTGGGTCCATGGAAATCATGTGTCACTGAAAAGAAGTTTGTATTTTCCTATGTTGCTCAGTTCCTGCTTTGACTGAGTTGGCTTGGTAGTTTCTTGGTTTCCTTTGTTAATCAAGTTGGTCAGTTAATTCCCTAGCACTCGGGTATCTTTTCCTGGCGCTTGGTAATCCTTGCTTACCGAGTTGTTTAATTAGTTTCTTGTTTGAGTCTGACTTGAGAAATTTATTATGGTCATAGAATTAATGTTGGTATCTATCATTGGGAAGCATGTGGACCTAGATTTAGTCCTTCCTTTCATTAATGGTGGATCCGAAGGCTGACTTGTTTGGTATCCTCTTGTATATATTGTAATCTTTGGTTATAGTTTAGGAGTCAATTTTTGGGGATAGAAGATAGAAGATAGAAGATTAAAAAGATAGTTTTAGATCCCCGCATGTTGGAGGACTTATGTACTTAAATTTCAATATCTAGCCCTAATCGAGAAGGCCTTACAGTCTGACATGTATGAATCAATTTGAATAAATATAAGAAGTTGATCTTCATTCTCTCTCTCACTTGTGTGTTATTTTCTTCCGCGTGTGATCTCTACAAGGTGGATCTAGTTAGGATGTTCCTTTGGCCCCTCTCCTCACCCTTCCTTGCATCAGGATCAATTGGAGAAGAATTATGCTCAAATTGCATGTCTTTCCATATTTCCATATTCAAGATTTAGCATCCAAAGGAACACATATGGTAAGTGTCTTGTGGTGATCCATGTAATCCAATTGGATCAATCCTTGCACAAAGGAAGTCACATGGCCAAAATGACCAGTCTCTAAATCCTAGGTTCTTAATAAGGGTATCTGTTCATGACTACCTCATAGTTTCACAAGTCGAATTAAGAGCTTTCAACCCTATGACATGCAAAATTCATAGTCTTGCAAGAAAGATTTAGACCTCTTGACCCTACACAAGTTGAATGTACTTCCCTTGTAAATCAAGCACTTAGTCAAATGTAGTCTTGCCTAGAAAGATTTAGGCAACTAGGCCCTACATTTGTGTTAGAATAACTGAGAGGGGTGGGTGAATTAGTTAGATCAGTTATCCTACAGTCCCAAATACAAAGATGTACCTTATAAAATAATTCCAACAAATTATGCAACTTGGTAACATAAAATATCAATCTATCTGTTCACTTTATCGATTACTAGTAAATATCTAACTGTGATTACCGACCAAATCAACTATGCAGTATGTAAAGTATGATAGAAAAAAAATCATCACAAATAACACATAATACAATGATTTAACATCGAAACCCTGCTAAGAGAAAAACCACCTGGGACCGATAACCCAAAATAATTCACTCTTCTAAAGTGATCTCAGTGAAGAGCCAACCCTATTAAAGGTAATAATACACACTGTTAGGTGTGACCTGGTTAGAGGATTTATCACTAAAAATTAACTTTTGACCAGCATTCACTATGGGGTCAACAAGATAACACTTTACATTCAACAAATGTCATAGGGTAGAACATAAGACAGTTAAGTCCACTCGGTTAAGAGATTTTCAGAATCAATGGTTAAATTGATACAGTAATGATCTGATTCAAATACAACTCAATTGCGAATATTCAAATCTATGCTAAGCCCATACAAATCCTCTGATCATTAATCAAATTCACTTCCTCAATATTCTTCAACTTACTTTCACTTGGTAAATAGTTCTTTGACGCTCGGTAAACTCTACAGCTCGATTCTTTCAATAACCAGTCTGATCAAGCATGCATGAATAAAGTCTTCACACAAAATCTCTGCAATATTCTTTCTTCCGGCATGTTTCAATAATGAAACTCATATCTCTTATATAGATAAGTAAATCATTTTCATATCAACCATTAGATTTTTTCGCTTAATCTCCTTCGTCCATTTTTTCCTCTTAAACCTTCCTTGGCAGATGTTTCATTAACACGTTTCAATCTCATCCTTTAGATCTTCTTTGAATTTTGTCAACCGTGGAAATCATAAAAAAATTCATCCTTAACCTCGAATTCATAACAATTCCTAGCTCATCAAATTCAGTCAGTTGTTCTTGCATTTAATGTTTTCATCCATACTTAGTTAATATAGAAATGCATCGGTGATAACTAGTTAAACTAGCTCGGTTAATACTGTCAGTTGGTATACACTACACTAGCTCAGTGTATATAGAAATCTTAAATTACTGACCACATTAACTTGTTCAATTTCAAATCTCTTCTTCATTATAGATTAATGTAACATGCTCAAGTCAACAATATAAAGCCATAGACTCATCAATAAGTTACCCAATGTTTACCTTATCCTTATCTGTCATATCCATCTTTTTCTTATGTAGACATCTCAGTTCTTCATTTTTTCCTCCTTCAATAGATATTTAGATGTTTGTAACTAACATAATAAGTATTGTCAAGACTAGTTGACATCAATGACAACATATTTACTGATTTAATCATCTTACATATCATTTTAGTACTTAGTGATCTCTAATCATTGTTTCTTCAATTCATTCAGATATTCAATCAGTTGTAGTTCATCAACTTGAAGAAGTATTTAGAAGTAGAAATAGCCATGCCTTCCCTCTCTTTAGATTGAAGGAAGAATATTTTTATATTGGGGTGGAGTAGTCAGGTTCATTTGTTCCCCACTTGGGTCATTCCCAAAAGATTTCTCTTTTGGTAGACCCTCTAAAGGTAAATGCAATAAAGTAAAAGGATAACTAATAGAGGTCTAGATTTCTGATTTTCCATAAGGAAAAGATCATACTCTCCTACTCCATAGTGTCTCCCAAGAACATCAAACACTTGTTCATTTACCAAAAGAAAGATAATTAAGCTAGGTGTCTATAAATTTATGTATATACAAGCACAATGTTTATTTGTATCTCCCAAGGCAACCTACAAAACCAAAAGTTAGTAGTTTTCTCAATGAAACTTCTTTGACAAGTGATTCTTACAAAATCACAAGTTAGGGCATAAAATAGCATGCAAATAAGATCAATAGCCTTTCAAAACAACTTGTTAGATTCTGTTAAGAAACTAGAAAACCCCAAAATGCAAGAAAATGCAAGGAAACTCGACCAAAAATTAGACTGTGACAGAGAATAAATCTAGATGAAACTTTACAGTCTGCTAGGAAAATCGTACGATAGTTCTCTGCAAACCAGACGATACTTTAGAACGATGCAACAATTTGTAAACAAGTCATACGATACTTGGCCATAAGGAATACAATATTTCTCTGTATGATAGAGCGATATTCCAGAAAGTATGAAATGTTTTCTAACAGTATTAATAAATGTCACACAGGTATATGCTAAAATGTCATATGAATTTCTAGGCTACAAAATACAAATGACAAACCTGTGACAACAAAAAATTGAAAATGCAAGAAATGGAGCTAAAAATGCATATCTAGCCCCATGGTGGGCACCAAAAAATTTGTGATCAAAAGGTGACACACTTCTATAAACCATTGTTGTTGAGAGAATCCATGAAGAGAAGATCCCAAGAGGAGGCTTATAGCTTCCTATCTATGACATGCAAGAATGTAAGCATTATGGATAGTAGCTCTCAAATGAACCTCAATAAGAAACCCTTGTAAGGTGCACCATAGAATGGAAGATTTAAGATGAATATGCAAACATGAGAGATCTAAATGAGATGCAAGATCTAAACTAGAATGAAAATGCAAGAATAAGAAAGAAAGTCTAATCTAACAAGACTACAATGTCTCCTATTTAAGCTATGTGATTTAAGCTAAAATGCAATAAGGAAATGCTAAACTAAGAATGTGAGTAAACTAGAATGCTCTCAAGAATACATGAATGTTAGATTTATTCATTCAATATTAGGACCACAAGAGATTATTATTAGCCAAGAATGAGGAGAGAGCCTCCTTTTAAAGAATTTAGAAATGAATGGACGGTCAAGATTAAGAGGCAAAATCCAAGGGTGGAGAAAGAAACCCTATTTTGACTTTAGGGCACAAGATTATCAAGAGGTAAAATCAAGTGGATGAGAATAGTTGGGTAGAAATGAGTGGTGGAGATTAAGAGGCAAAAGAGATTCCACTTTTTGTCCTTTTCTCTTTTTTTTTTCAAATTAAGAAATTCTTTTTTCATGTGCACACATAAGACAGTGGTGTTTATTTAATTAAAAGGGGACATGTTCTTTTAATCAAATAAGACTTAAGATAAAGTGGTCAAACTTTAGGATATCATCAAATAAATGATTAAAGTGATGATTTGATCAAGAGATAAGATATTAAATCAATACGCAAGATTGATTAAGCATAAGATAAGGTCTAGTATTTTTTAATGTTTAATGTTAGAGTGGAACTCAAGGTTTACTAGATGATTTTTGGGTGATTACAGTTTTGTCTATTTTCTTGCATGTTTTGTCCATAGTTTTGAGGGTTACTTAGAGTGATATCACACTAAGTCTTCATATATCCATGAGAACCTATGAACAATAAATCCATGCAAAACTCTAAATGCAACATATCTCACCATCCTGAAGTAACCAATAAAATTATCATATACTCAATACCAAGAGAACTAGACCAAGATTAGTGCCAAAGTGCTCCAACCACAAAATCATGAACATAAACATGAAAAAATGATCTAATCATCTCCTCCTAGGAGATAACATATTCTATATGAACATATCAAATAACCATATAATTCCAAAGATTCATTTGTGAAATCAAAGATTATACCATGAAATGATAATGAACTATTATGTTAGACAGGGATAATGTCCAAAATGAAAGCATAAACAACACCTTGATCAAGCACTCCTTAAGTCCTCCAAGATGCCAAGGTCTTTAATTTCCATTAGGATAACCAACTCCTATTAGAGAAAAAAACAAACACGAAAGAACCTTCTACAATAACAAGATCCAAAGAATCCTCCAAACATTTGCAACACTAAAGAAGATCATCCAACATGCAATGGTGAATACACATCACCGCTAAAAAAACTCACCGAACCATGATATTGAGTCATGCATGCCATCATGAAATCCATCCGCTAAATAAATATCCTCTGGGTCTACACACACAAGTGATATGCGAAAAACATCAGGTGAAACCAACAAGATACAACTACCAACAACTGCTAATAATGAATTAATCATATACCAACAACTTATCACTATCAAAAGCTCCCACTGAAAAGTGAAGTTAACGAATAAAACATTTACCATGATAATCATAATAAACCACATGCTACAAGTCCCAAATTCAATTATCTAGGTACTATAAACATAATCCATCCTCTCATCTCAAAATTAACATACCTACCCAAAAAGCACCACAAACAAGGTCAACTAACAAAATTTGCATAACTAATGAATCAAACATAATGGATACAAATAGTTTACATTCAAGAACCATCCCAATATAATCAAATAGGTCATACACACTTTCTAATCACATAACTCATAGATCCAACCACTAAAACATGCAAACTCATCATCACATTAGTAAACTACAAATTGAGATATCAAAGAGAATAATCTTGTAGGCTACATGACTTAAACACCAAATCAACATTCAATTTGATTTTCTAAACAATCCCACAATCAAGTACCATAGTCAAGGAACTAAATAAGCATCAAAGATATGAGCAACAACTTCTTGACATCAAATCAAATCAGCACCAATCACTACAAATAGGATTATGGTCAAGAAAAAATATGTACCTACATACCCATGACACCATAATCAATACCAACACTGTACTTGCACTCAAATATTACCATGAGACTCCAAGTCTCAAACCATGTCCAACCATGCCCTCAAACTCAAGATGTGTATAACTATCACCATCAAAGCTCAAACTATGAAAACACATGTAAAATTGTACCAGGATGCACCAAATCTAATAATCAACTATAGCATCATAATTATCTCATAAAAATATGCACTCCCTCAAGCTTTTCCTCTCAATTTAATCAGATATGTTCATTCATACCTTAAATCTCAAGCTCCCATAATTGACTAAATAAGTACACAACTTTCTATACTCATCAAACATATAAAATAACAACACCAATGAATGAAAGTACACTCAACATGCTCTCCAACTTCTATTCAAAATCAAAATATGGACTCTTTATGCAAAATTTATGACCAAAGCCATGAGAATGAGAACATCTAGCCTCTAGGACCTAAAAACATGACAAAATACTAGATTCATGGAACCAATACCATTAAGTACTCAGAACTAGCTTTCCAATGAGTTTAAGAAGTTGAAAAATAAACATTATGGGAAAATGTTATTGCTCATTTGAAAAAAAATAACTTTTCTATATAAACAACTTTAAGGTGGGCCTCACTCAAATTTTTCTTTTAATTTTCAAAACAAATTTGAAATTCCTCTTCTTTAAAAGGAGGCGACGCCTTTTTTCAAAAGACCCATTTAATTTTTTATTTCAAAAAATTTAACATATGTGGTGGGGTGGTTTCTTTTTAATATTGGCAAAATTTTCACTAGTACATTTGACCTTATTTTTCTACCAAAATTTTTGATCATCAAATAAAAAGGTTTAGGTTGGTAGGATTATAGAAGGAAAACTTTCATTTTTTTTAATTCATGTCCGTGTTTGTCAAAATTTTGACCAATACCGTGTAGGTCAAAATTTTGACCAACACGAGCATAACTTAAAAAAAAAGGATTTCATATCTCATTTCATTATTAGACCAAGCTTGGAGCACGTGAAGGAGGACCGCCTGCGAGGGTTGCACCACTGTTATTTGGTGTAAAAGGAGGACCGCCTGTGAGGGTTGCCATATTATTTGGTGTAAAAGGAGGACCATCTGTGAGGGTTGCCACTGGTATTTGGTGTAAAAGGAGGACCACTTGCAAGGGTTAATGCCACTGTTATTTGGTGTAAAAGGAGGACTGCCTGCGAGGGTTAATGCCACTATTATTTGGTGTAAAAGGAGAACCGCCTATGAGGGTTTCCACTATTATTTGGTGTAAAAGGAGGACCACTTGCGAGGGTTAATGCCACTATTATTTTGGTGTAAAAGGAGGACTGCCTGTGAGGGTTGCCACTGTTATTTGGTGTAAAAGGAGGACCGCTTGTAAGGATTTCCTTACCTTAACCTACGGTATGATCATTTTTTTTTTAAACATATATGTTTGATTGAATGTGATCTTGGCTAGGTTAGAACCAGTATTATGGTTGTGAGTTTTAGGAGAAGGTGATTTATACAAAGCCCTAGGCTATAGATGCTTTATCTAAGAATGTGTAGTATTTATCATTCATTTTATTTTATAAAAGTAATATTTATTATATAAAAATTATTTCAAAAACACATTAACAAAGAGAGAATCAGTGTATTATTTACAAGTAAACTTTAAAATAAAGAAATAAATCTGAATAAACCAGTCTATGTCGCTATAAGTGAGTGTACAGTCATGCTATGTGACTCTCAAACCGATCCAAACAAACAATATTGTTTCCAAATACTTTGTTGGTTCCTACTAAACATGAACCAAATAAGATTTACATTTGAATCCACGCCCTAAGTGCCCAAAATGAAAAGGTTTAAATACTTCAAGGGATCACAGTGACTGGTTAACGCATGGGGCAGTCAAGATAAAAGCCTCCAAAGCATTCAATGAGTGAATGTGAATGTTTGAAAACTATTCCTTATTGCATAATGAAAAGGAAAAACCAAAACAAGACTTTGACACCTTTAAGATCATTGATTTCAATTAGAAAACTTGTCTTTTATTTGATTTCCTATTTCATCTGTACACCAGGCTTTTTTGGTGTACTAGCAGGGTACAGTCAGTTTAATAGTAGTTTGACATAAAATATATGAAGGCTACTTAGTTTATCTTAGGGATAGAGATAATTTAATTTTAACTTTGGTTGTGTTAAAGGAACTATGTTGACTTTATTTTTTAGTTGTTTAACATGAGAGTTTGTAGATTAATAGGAGTTCACATTTTTATGGGAACGTATCATTCAATTGAGCATTAATGCCCATCTATATCTAGTGAGATGAACATAACTCATGTATCTCATGCTAGTGTGCTTGGATACCTTGTATACACTATTTTGCATTAGACTAGACATTATCCAAATAGTGAGTATTTATATAAAGTGCTATAAAACACAGGCAGTCCTCCTTTTACACCAATTAATAATAGTGACAACCCTCACAAATTCCTGAGATAATATCTAGTCTAATCCAAGCACACTAGCATGAGGTACATGAGTTATAAACTCTCATGTTAAACAACTACAAAATAAAGTCAACATAGTTCCTTTAACACAACCAAAGTTAAAATTAAGAATTTTGGTGAAGTCAAGGAAGTAAATGTGAGATCAAAATCAGTCAATTCCTTGAATCTAAGTCCAAGTTTAAAAGGGAGGGCTTCTAAAGGCATGAAAATGACTAAGTCTGGGATGATGAAGTAAAGTTAAATTCTGAAGGGGCAGAATCTGCCCTCTTCTTGGGATTTTTATCCCAACCACCCATTCATTTCCACCTAGGTGTAGGATTGTAGCAAACAAGGCATGAACAAGGAGACAAACATAAATTTTAATCACCATTTCTGACAAGTTGTTGCTTATAATCCCATGAATTAACAATGAAAGAAAACTGAACAGAGAAAGGTTCCATTTAAATGCACATTTAACACAAATTTTTTTTTACAAAACTGAACCAATGACATGTTTACAACAAAGGTCTAATAGAACTCCCAACAATTCTTAAACATACTTTATTTGATATGATGAATTCTTAAACAATTAAGGTTGGAGTAGACATAGTTATCACACAATTTTTTTTTGTGGTACAAGGAAGATTTGGCTAGGTCAAATCTTCCTTCGTGCTAGCAGTCTATAGAATTAGACCTTTATTAAGAATTCATCATATCAGATAAAGTATGTTTAAGAATTGTTGGGACTGGTCCTTTGGCGTGTATTAAACAAAATAGAATTTTCAGCATATTATTATCATTCTATTTCTTTGTTGTAAATATGCCATTGGTTCAGTTTTGTAATTTGTTTTTTGTTGTAAACATGCCATTGGTTCAATTTTGTAATTTTTTTAGGAACAATCCGGCCAAGGGCCAGATCAATACTGCTCACAATCTCATTGCCAAAGTGGCCAAAGACTATGTTAGGCTGATAAAATATGGGGATTCTCTTTACCGCTGCAAATCTTTGAAGGTTGCTGCACTTGGACGGATGTGTACCATTGTTAAGAGAATTGGACCGAGTTTGGCTTACCTCAAACAGGTGAGGCAGCATATGGAAAGGTTTTCGTCTATTGACCCAAATACCATGACTATTTTGATCTATGGGTACCCTAATGTTGGCAAGAGTTCTTTTATTAATAAGATTACTAGGGTGGATGTGGATGTGCAACCTTATGCTTTTACTACTAAGTCTCTGTTTGTTGGGCATACTGATTATAAGTACTTGAGGTATCAGGTTATTGATACCCTTGGTATTTTGGACCACCCCTTGGAGGACATGAACACCATTGAGATGCTCAGTATTATTGCCTTGGCTCATTTGAAGGTGACTGTTTTGTTTTTCCTTGATGTTTCAGGGTCCTATGGTTATAGTATTGCGCAACAGGCAGCTCTATTTCACAACATAAAACCTTTGTTTTCCAATAAGCCTCTTATTGTAGTTTGTAATAAGATTGATTTACAACCAATAGAGACACTATCGGAGGAGGATGTAAAATTGGTTGCGGAGATGAGATTTGAGACTGGGAAAAATATGGGTGGGTTCTTTGGGAATCAGGAGGGGAGGAGGATGATGGCGCACTACTCTCTATGAGTGCTTTGAAGGATATTAAGAATGAAAATGGTGGGGCTGGAGTTTATTCTACAAGCTTGAAGAAGCGGTATATTTTGGCAAATGAAGAGTGGAAAGAAGATGATATTCCTGAGATCATGGATGGACACAATGTTGCAAACTTTATTGATCCAGATATCTTGTAGAGGCTTGAAGAACTGGAGAGGGAAGAAGGGCTTAGGATGGAAGCTGAGGGTGACGAGGATGATGAGATGGGGGAAGTGGAGTTGAATCCTGATGAAAAGGAAGCTCTGGCTGTAATTACAAAGAAGAAGAAGATGCTTAGAAGAAGAGTATTGCAGAGAGCAGGCCTACCGTACCAAGGAAGTTTGACAAGAACAAGGAATATGGCTTAAACAGAATGGGAAGACATCTTTCTAGCCTGGGCTTGGATCCTTTGACAATTAGCTTGATAATAAATGAAGTAGATGAGAGCTGAGCAATTAGCTTCCCAAGAAAAATCTCATAAATGAACTATGTGTACCCTAATTCCTGTGCCCTCTGTGTGTACCTATATGATATATTTGAAACAATAAGGGTAAATTTAGCCTTACCCTTGTTGTTTCAAATATATCATTTGGGTACACACAAAGGGCACATGAATTGGGGTACACATAGTTCATTTATGGGATTTTTCTTGGGAAGCTAATTGTTCATCTGTCATCTACTTCATTTTTATGAAGCTAATTACCAAAGGATCCAGGCCTAGGCTAGAAAGTTGTCTTCCCAAACACATCAAAAACATGCACATAAACATGACAACTGAGAAACATAAATGTAGATATCACAACAGCTGAGAAACATAAATGTAGGCATCATGGTCACAATTTTTTGGAGACAACATAATTGAGTTGTATACGCAGACGATGCAAAGCAACTACTACTCCTCCAGTTCCAAGTTGACACTGCGGGATCCAAAAACTATAGATAAGGAATAAATTTAGAGAGTAGAGGAGGGCCATAACGACCAAAATAATACAGGACAAATCTCAAGTTAAATGAGGCAACTACAAACATTTTAATAGATTTTAATTATTAAATAATGAAATTTGCATATACTAGTGTTCTAAGCCCCTTCATTACATGATTTATTATTGTAAGCCCCCTCTGACTTATGCATCTAGTAAATGAAACAACAACCTATTGGAATTGAGACAAACTTTATAAAACAACAACAACTAAGAAGGATCGCTTGCCACAATTTGCTGAATACAAGGTCCTCCAACAGATGTTGGCAAGCGATCCTTCTTAGCTGTTGTTGTTTTATAAGGTTTGTCTCAATCCCAATAGGTTGTAGTTTCATTTTCTAGACGCGTAAGTCAGAGGGGGCTTAGAACACTAGTATATGCAAATTTCATTATTTAATAATGAAAATCTATTAAAATGTTTGCAGTTGCCTCATTTAACTTGAGGTTTGTCCTGTATTATTTTGGTCATTATGGCCCTCCTCCGCTCTCTAAATTATTCCTTATCTATGGTTTTTGGATCCCGTAGTGTCGTCTTGGAACCAAAGGAGTAGTGGTTGCTTTGCATCGTCTAGGTATATCACTCAATTATGTTGTCTCCAAAAAAATGTGACCATGATGCCTACATTTATGTTTCTCAGCTGTTGTGTCCTAGGACCCCTTATGACCCTTTACGACCCTTTACAATCCCTAAGAATACATCTTAGAGGTCTTAAAATGTCGTAAAGGGTCATAAGAGGCTCCTAGGAGGGGCCAAATGAGCTTCCACATTCACATGGTTGGCCCTGTTAAGTAGAGAATGTTAAACTATTCTCGAAACAAAGAGAAGCTCAATAATTTAAGGTCTCAGTCTACGAACAAATTAAATTAGACTTACTATCCAAATTGGATAAATTATTTTTGTTGTACATGTCACTTGGAGTCAAGTGTGTCTCTCAACATTGTGAGCTTTCCATATTCTTTAAGTGTTCTGTCACAATTTTATTTGTCAAAGATTGAATGAGGTATTAACCATTTTCTCACAATTTTATTCGTACATTGATGAGAATCAATGATGGAGAGTTTTTAGATTCTGAGAAGACGTATATGCAGTGGAGGCCAGAAGGGATTTTTGTGGAGATTTATTATATGTGGATATTTTCTAGAGTGGCTATATATATAAGAGGGTTTCCAAATTGAGTACCAATGGAGATTTGCTAGATTGGCTATATACATACCTCTTCTCAAAATCTAGAAACTTTGGATATTGTTTCTCATCCATGCACAAAATGTTCTAGTGATTGTATAAAATTACTTAAAACTAGTAAAGGGTGTTAGGACCAGCCTCTGGATTACGAAGGGATTCCATTCCGGTACAGGAGGTATTTTCAGATAGGGCATAAAGTTTCCCAATGCTCCAAGCAAAGAATGTCCAAGGTTGCATCCTGGTGGAAAGATTATACGGTGGAGAAGAAGGTGAAGCATCAAAAGAGTTTTTCTCAAGTTGTGTATGGTGAGACATCGAATCAGGATATTGGAAATACATGTAACGTGACCAATGTTACGAAGGGAGTGGATGGTTTGGATGATGGGTAGAGTGCTAGAAAGGTAGCAACCACACCAGAGGGCAGAGAAAAGAAAAGCCCAGTTGGGTGCCGAGACAAGGTGGATGAACAATCAAATGATCACCTGCATCAACATGGGAAGTTGTATCTTCTGAAGCTTGTGTGATTGATGTGGGTTTACCGAATATTTGGGGAGATAGATCTCCTGAATGTAGCTATCCTTGGTTCGGGCCAGGTTCTAACCCGTTATGATTAATAAAATTACCAATTACCATTAAAAAAAATACTAAAGTAACATAACAAAATACACAACGATATATATTAATGCAAAGTAACACTTGAAGATAAATATCTAGACTAATCATCGAGCAGGATGTCGTTGGTGATTACTCTAGATATTTATCTTTAGTTGTTTTTTTTAACATTCCATTATTAGTCAAAATTTTGACGAACCTTGGTCGAAACACTCATACAGAATGGTCTAAATATCGACCACTTTGTGTCAAAATTTAGCGTTGTGGGTTTGGCATCCTGGTCGCATGGTCTAAAGATTTTGACCAAAGTTGGTCGAAACGTCTAAAGCTTTCAACCTGTTTTGGTCAAAAGTTTGACCTCATGACTTCCTAATAAAAAATGTGAATTTCGACCAAGATTGGTGTAGAAAATTCTACCTTAACAACAATATGTCAAAAATTTGACTAAAAAAATAGCGACCAAACCATATGTCAATTATTCGACCAATTTTGGTATAAAATTTGACCAATTGTCTGTTGAAAATAGGTGCCAATTGTACTAGTGTTTGAATGTATTAATAAAAATATTTAATCAAATTGCATAGATTTTCAAAACAAATTTGATATTCCTCTTCTTTAAAAGGAGGTGACCCCTATTTTCAAAAGACCCATTTAATTTTTTATTTCAAAACATTTAACATATGTGGTGGGGTGGTTTCTTTTTAATATTGGCAGAATTTCTAATGTCTTAATAAAGATATTTAATAAAATTTCATAGACATCATCAATTTTCACAAGGTGATTAATATTTATTGGAATGTGTGAGTGTTGAATATATATATATATATATATATATATATATATATATATATATATATATATATATATTCAGCTTGCAAGCCTATGATATGATATACTTTTTTCCTCCATAAAATAAAATACCATTTTTTGCATTTTTTCAACTTTGGCCAAAAGAGGTCAAATTATATATTAAAATTCGTTGCTCGACCAACTTGATCCAATGGTGAGGCCAATTTTTATCTAGAGTACATTTATACAAAAATCCTCCAAAAATCCCTCAAATCTACAATAGACAACTTGTAAAACCCTCATATCTTTTCATGTCTTTCATTATTTCATGTATTACATAAATTCAACACCTAGGCTTATAACACTAGAACCATTTTTGTGATTTCGCTTGTAAGAAAATTTGTGCAGCCATACAATGAAAATTTCCACATAAAAAAATTGAGAAATCAAATAAGTAAGCACTTTGATTCTATATGCAAATAATAGAAAAATGTGACACAAGCTATGCATTGGGAAAATCCTCATGAGGGAAAAATTTAGCCTCCAAAAGCATCCATTATACATATATTATTCAACAATCCAACATTATAATGCATCCTTGAAAGCCTTTTAAATCCTAGCCATCCACAAGAACTCCATGTGAACAAACATGTAGCCACACATACCATGAAATGCTTCCAGCCTCCACAAATGCTAACCTAACTTACCTCAAACAACTACCCTTGTAGTTTTTTTATAGAAACAAGCTCCTACAAAAACACAAAGTGGTATTACATAAACCATGCGCTACCTAACTCTTGACCTCGCATTTAATATTGGGTAACTTATTAATTTACTTTCCTCAAGATTAAATATTTATAATGTTACAATATAACATCAAGGGGCCCCAAGTATATTCTGAATAAGATGTTTACTAACTAGTTCACAAGTATGTCCTATTCACATGTTATGTTCACTTAGGTTCTATAAGTCTTAGTTGTCAACTAGATATATTCTTATCTTTTTGCATTTAATTTTTGAGTCCTAGGTCATTTAATATTTATCTTATTAGTTGTCTCATCACATAGGATTAAGGAAAGTGTTACAATCTTGTCTAATCCTACCAATCAATTTATATATATAGGGTAAAATCATAATAACTTGTCACCCTTTTACAAAGGAAAAGGCTAACAAAATGAAAGCTATTCAACTTCAATAGTATAAAAATGACATTTATGTTTAGAATTTGAAGATGATGTAAACTAATTAAATGTGATAAAATAGATGAAGTTTATGATTCATATTTTTAATAATTTTTTTTGAATAAGAATTGATATGAATTTTTAATTTTTAAAGATGATTTTTTAGTTGTTGAAAAATGCTGAAAATTAGGGGTCTAGTTCCCACCAAAAAATTATATGTAAATAGACATTTGTTCCTCTAATTTCTAAATATGTCATAGATGACATATATAGCTAGTGCACGAAGAAATAAAAATTTGGTTTGTGACCTATATTTTCTCTTTAATAACAATTTAAATTTCAACTCACTAAAATCGATAATTTTCATCTCACAACATATTTTTCATAACAAATCTATCCCAATAAAAAAAAAATATTCTTGAAGAGGACTCTCTCCTTTAGTGCACCATATGTTTTTCAAATTTATTTAATATGATTTACTATTTTTTTCTTTCTCCGAGTCAACATCTCATTGACTGTTAAAATACCTACTTGCAATATTTTTTTATTACAATACAAACTATGTCTAATTAAAACACTATAAAATCTATATGAGGATATTTTTGACTCTGATCTCTAGAAAAGGGTATTTTTAATTATTTTTTTAAAATATCATTAAAAAGATTACAAGTTATTGAAAAGCCACTTTTCTAAAATAATTTTATTTTTATGGTAATTGGACCCAACGTGGTATAAAACATGCATTTAATAGACATTTTCAATTAGAAAAGTTAAAGAACTTATCTAACTTAGCTAAAATGAATCTAGCTAGACCATATGTTTGACCAAAATTAATTTTTAGTTAGAAATACTAAAATTGAGTTGTGTTGATAAGTTAGCTTAAAAGGTGACACCTGATTGTGCTTTTACTCTATAAGCAAGACATCATATGTATATATTGGGTAGTCTCCAATTCAATATATTTTATTATGCCTATAAAATTTTATATATAGATAGATAGATAGATAGATAGATATCTATCTATCTATCTATCTATCTATCTATATATATTCTTGAGGCTATCTTGTCGAATGAATGCTTTTGGTTTTGTAGGTGATCCTTTAAGATTAATTTACTATTGACTCTAACACATCCTAAGCATACTAAATAGATTTTCATTGTATTTGAGCTTGTTGTTAAATCAATTTACCTAAAGGCTTCACCAATGGTGAACAAATTTTTGCATGGAAAGTTTTTAAATTTTTGCTAATTCACGTCTACAAGTTAGGTTGACTTTTGTATATTACACTAACCTTTGCACAAAAAACTTTAGTTTCATAAGTGTAATTTGAACAAGAGTTAAAGATAAATTTAGTTTATATGTTCTAAGGTATTCATTTAATAAGGTTTTATTTCTCTACACAGTAATGAATCAATTATTGATATTTATTGTAGTATAATCTTCCATCCAAATCTCAAGCTAAATATTACATTTTATTTATCTAATTTTTATAAATTAATGTTCTATTTATTGTTTAAGTTTGATTTCTTAAATATTTTTTTTAATTAATACTTGGTAAAATTTTTTAACTTGACTAGTGACATTGGCATGACATGCCCTTTGGCTCCATGTGAAACACTTTTCACTTGGAGTATGAACCAATGAGGCCACACACAAGGGACCTCATCCCCACACTTCACTTGTTCAAACTCGCGATCTCAACAAACTGAAAAAGAAACAGCCTGTGAGCATAGTAGCCCAACAAATGTTTGAACCTTTGTGGTCGCTTCATTGACAAAGTGTTTAAACCACAAAACTACACATTCAAAACCTTAATTTCTTAAATCTTAAGTTTTATTAAATTATATAATTATTTGACCTAGGAAAATAATGGTGAAAGCATTTATTTTGATCATAACTATATTATATATGTAAATCTTAAAAAGTAACACTAACATATTTTAGAAGGCAACAATCTTTCTTATACCAAAATAAAAATGTCTTGGAGGGTTATTTTTAAACCATTCTCACTTCAATGGTCAAAGGTGAATTTTTGTCAATATAAGAGGACATCTATTTACCAATTTTAAATAGGGATACACAAAATTAAAATAATTATCTTATTATTGAAAAGTATATATGCTCTTTGCATAATATTGTCTAAAATATTAGAGAATTATTTCAACAACGTGAAACCTTCAGTTTGCATTATATTGTGGACATGTTTGTTTAATAAAAAATCAAATAATTATTTTAATCTAGAGTTTGTATAAAAATAACCAAAATAGTCTTATATATATTAGGTTCATGGGCAACAATAATTAAAGAACTTGTGATCAAAATATCTATTCAATGAAATGGTTTTTATATTGGGAACAAGGCAATTGCTTCTCCCTAACAAACCAAGAATAAAGAATTGGCTTCCCCATTAATTAAAAGGAAGAAAGAGTTGACTGGTGGTCAGTATATAAAAATTATTTGAACATCACTTAGATGTGATTGGGGTGTGAGGGCTATTGTGATAACACATAGATGCGATTGGGGGTGTGAGGGCTATTGAGACCACACATGGATATGATTGGGGTGTGAGGGCTATTACGAAAACTCATATTTTTTATTAGAGTTCCATCTATAAAGAGGAAGAGACTCTTAGGATAGGCCTGCGAAATGTTAATGTAGATGAGGCAAAGCTTGTGGACACAATGCTCCTCTTATCTACCAAATTCTTAATTCTAGAGAGTGATTCTTGCATGGTGGGCAAGGTCATATTAGCAAAGCAGAACTTGAACCATCCTTCCTCTTTACAATGACATGACATCCCAGTGATACATTCAGTCCAATATCTTCAATGATTATCTTCCAAAGTGAAAGCTCTGAGTCTTTATGGAGAAGATGGCGAAGGTCCACCCAACAGAAAAGCCCTGCATTACTACTAGCCAAACACTTAATGCCCACCTCATGTAATCCTTGCACAAACACAGTATGTGCCTCTTGTAGCCTCTTCTTATTCATCTTAATATATTCTCTCACAAATTCCTTGTCAGTCAGCATCCCACCCAACAAGTATTGTGTTTGTGAAGAAACCATGCAAAAACTTGACATTCTGCGTGCCGCAATAACAACCTTGTTATTATATGAATATATGGCTCCCATTCTAAAACCAGGGAGACCCATATCCTTTGATAGATTATAAACAATGTGAACATGATCACACTCCATTTGACTCTGCACCACTTCTGCAATGCTCACAAACCTTGGATCGGAAAACACTGATCCTGCATAGATCTCATCGCAAATTAGATGAATCTTCTTGTCTATTGCAAAATTTAATATGCTTCTCAGTGTTTTCTCATCCATTGTGGTTCCTAGTGGGTTGGATGGATTTGTTATTAGAATTCCCTTGACTCTTATCTTATGACACTTGGCCTCCTTGTATGCTTCTTCAAGTACACTCACTGTCACTTGAAAATTGTTGGAACTACTACACTCCACTGGTATCAACTCTACTCCAGTCCGCCATTTTAGATCTCTGTCAAACCTGTTTGTCAACATTTGCATGCACATTAGATATATCTATTAATTGAAAGATTAACTCCAACATTTGCTTCAACACATATAATCAAAACAAAATAATGTTATGTGATTGATAAATAGGACGAATCTTGAATAGGTTTGCATGGAAATTTGAAAAGTAGTAGATTTTTAGTAAAAGATTTAAGTTTTACTTACCCAGGATAGTATGGGGATGGAACAAGGAAAGCCTCTCTTGGATTTGCTAGGCAAAATGTTAGCACCTCATGAGCTGCGCCTCCAGCGAGGACTATTCTATCTTTATCAAATTTCACTCTTCCTCCTCCCACTTCCTCCATAAATAACGTGATGCCCTACATTACCAGTCCATTATAAAATGGTTAATATAATCAAATTAAAAAAACACATGAATTAAGCTGAATTGAATATTTTTCTTAATTGGATTTATTGAATTATATTTAATGAGTTTGACTAAATGCTGCACTATTTAATGCCAATTGAATGATTGTACAATCAAATCTATTGAATTAGACTATCCATTCCATCAATGAAAAGTCAATTTTGACAGTCAAATATTATAAGTATGATGAAATATAAAAATGCCCATTGACTTTATTTTGAATAGAATGATATTAGACTTTGCACAATAGCACTAAGTTCCAGCTGATAATCTGTACCTCTCTGAACTTGGGGAGGCCATGATAGTCTTGATAATTGGCAGTCTCCTTAAAGCTGGCAATGCCCTCCTGAGTGCAAATGAAAGACTCTGGGTGTTCTCTCACCCACTTTTCTATCAAATCGAAGGAAAGCTGCAACACAGAGACATTTGAGAAAAAAAATCAATGGCATTAATTTATAGTTCTACTAAACAGAGAAACAAGTGTTTAAATTTAGCATAATAATAGCAAATAAAGATTGAGGTTTGGTGAATGCAAGGAAATAACATGCACCTGATTTTCTGCCAAGCCCATTTGAATAACTCCAGATGGGTTATTGTGAGGATGGTAGGGATTTCTGTCGTAGGCTTTCCAGCCATCAAAGTAAGGAGAGTCTTCACCATGGCCATTGGAGGTTGCTCTCCTAGAAAGGGCTGTTCTCATCTGCATCATCTTAATCCTCCCCTGCCTCTGTTATCAACAGAATTGATATGTTATGTTCTGCAAGAGATGGGAATCCTCTGCCTCTGCCTCTGTTATCACTAGAATTGCTATGTTATGTTCTGCAAGATATGGGAATCATGTTTTATAGGCATTTTTACGGGGGAGAGCAGGTGAAGAGCAAAGAGATAAAATGGTTCAACGTCAAGAAGCGTATTCAATGGCATGTCAAGGAAAGAATGTTGCAGCGACGGCGCACGTGAAAGAAAAACACAGACATGGTCAGATTTGCTTTGTGACCAAACACACTCATTGGCATCGTCATCCTTTACGAAGTTTGATTCATTGAATCTCCTCAGCGAACTTCCTCGTGTTGATACTCATTTTTAGCCGATAGGCTTTCCCTGCGGGGAAGCCCGTGTACGGCGGTGCATTTAGTTCTCACGCCGGTTTTTTGTCTCACGCTCGGCAAACAGGGTGGAAGAAACTGGTTTCAGGCTGGTTTTGCGATCATATTTAAGCTGATAGCTTTTCTTTTGAGCGAGCTGGCGACCGTACGCAACATTTATTGTCTGACGCTCAAAACCTGTCTCACAACAAAACTGGTTCAATCGCCAGTTTTTCCTCTGGCGTGAGCTGGTGCTCGGACAGTTATTAGGCTCGAAGACTGATCAGAATCATAATGTCGGATGTCATAAAAATTGCCCGAAAAATGTAACGTCTAAAATCCGGTCAAAAAAATGTATATGGCCATGTGAAAGCAGTGTACGATTTTTCTCAAAAGAAGAGAAAGCCCATAACCACATGAAAAGGCGTGTACAATTGAAATATTTCACGTTTTTCGAAGATGTTTAGCGTCTGCTCTTCCCACTGGGTGTACCTTCTCATCAAGTGAGCGCCAGAAACTTTGAATTTCATTTACAATGATTTGTTTACCGAATTGCATTTGATGAAGTTTCATATCCGTGTCAATAGGAGAACCCTAATCACTATTTTTTAGGGCGTGCGAGTTAGAAACCACTAGATGGATTTACCACGGCTCCCTCTCTAGTAGCAGTGATGGGAGGTGGCTATGCCCTCTATTGATCAGTGATGATAGGGCACATCATTTCTTTCTTTGGCTTTTAGCAATGACATTTGGTTCGGCAGATAGAATGGATCACAAGCTGCATACTTATAGAATGCCATTTGTATGGGTTCTGTGGCTGCTCTTTTACTAGGTGAGGGTCTGAGACAGCCCATGAGGCAGCCCTTGCATATGACCGTGCGGCTCAAATCATGTATGGGTCTTCTGCATGTCTTAATAATCCTCTTCCTCAACCACAAAATCTCAGTACAGATGGTGATAATTCGAATATTCCTGTTATAGAGCAGTCTTCAAGTCCTGGTGAGCTGCATGATATTAATACAGAAGAGATTTTGAAGTTGTTTGATAGTAATAATAATAATGGAGGAGAGGAGGAATCGACAACACAAATGACATCACCAAGCAGCTCGTCTTTGCAAATTGTGGGCAACCACTATTCCAATTTCTCCATTCAACCAGACTGATCTCTTCTCTTTGTTTAATCTTGATCATGAGTCATACGTCGTGCCTTGTATACAGTCATTTTATTCTTTGTTTCTGTTGTGGAACATGATACTATAAAATTAAATGGAGAATATTGAGTTTCGACGGTTGTTTTATGTTGAAGGTTTTTCTGGTTCAGTTTCGTTAGCTTTTTTCCTGCAGAGCTTTCAACCATGCCTGCCTGGTCGCGCGTCCATACTGTTTTTTGACAAAGTAAGTTGCTGCATCCTTTTCTTTAATCTCGTGCTATTATGATAGCTATTACGCATTTAGCATCACTTTAAAGCAACTTTCCCAAATTGATTTGAGAAATTAGCATTAGCCATGTAAAATCAACATTCCTGTATAGTTTCCCATTTTTGACAAGATTTAATTTTGCTTGATTTTTAATTGAGATTTTGGGTCAGATTGAGCAACGAAATTTATTATTACGAAGAGGAGACTGATTCATTCAGTTTGATTGGAAAGCAAACACGTTTGATTCTATAAAAGAGGCGAGGGCTAAGGCGACTAAGGGTAGCCAGCTACGGTGATGGTGTACAACCAGCCATTGGTGACACACCTTCCACAATAATTGTTGGATGCCGCGATAGGTAGAGAGGCAGAGCGGCAGATAGCCTCAAGCTGAGAAATGTTAATACCTCATTACTATTATTATTTTATTTGGAATGCACTGGGTCACTGTTATTGAATTTTTTTGACTTTTTTGTTGAGAGGATGTAGCATGTAATGTTTGAAATTTTGCTTATTCCAAATGTAAATTATTTTATTGCTCTGTTATTTTCATTTTATATTGTCATAGTTAGTATGGATTTTGGAAAAAAAAGATACCAAATTATTAATAATGACATTGAGAGAAACAACTGCAAGTGCAAGTGCCCAGGTAGACATGTATGTCACATGTGGAAGCATACACACAGGCGGGTGAACTGTTTGACAAATTGCCTCAAAGTGATATGATCTCACCAAGTGTTATGATTGCAGGGTATGCACAAAACGGATATCCTGAAAAGGGTTTGGAAGTTTCTAAAAAAAATACAATTGGCAGGTGCAAATCTAAACTACTCAACCTTTGCCAATGTCGGCCCAGCCTGTACCCAAAATTGGATCTGTCAAACCATAATTAAAAGTGCTTTTTTCGTCAGATGTAGTTGCAAGTGACCTGGTAGATATGTATGCAAAATGTGGAAGCTTTGAGCTGTTTGAAGAAATGCCTCAAAAAGACCTGGTTTCATAGATTGCAATAATTGCAATGTATGCACAATGGACTCACCAACAGAATGTATTTATTGTGTCAATGATGCATTTGCATGTCCAAATTTCGATCTTTCCTCAACTGTTTATCTGCTCATTTTGTTTTACCAGCACACATTGCAATCTAACTTCCCAAAAAGTACAAACTTACATACCATTCCTAAAATGATTTAGGTTTTTTTTTCCTGTAATTTGGCACTGGCTACCCAGCTATATAGATGCCCATGCGTTTCCCTGACTGACTGATTTGACCGCTACAAGCAATAGTACTGAATAGGTAGAGAGCCATATTGAAACACGATATTGAATATCTTATTGAGTAAAAATAATTTAAAAAATTCTAAACTTTATTTTGTTTTTATATTTTAAACTTTTTAATACCTACCATGAAAGAAATAGTGCTTGAGAATTTTTTAAAGAGTTTTAAAAATATATTATTTTAATTTTTTAATTTTTTTTAAATAATAAATTAATAGATTATTAGAATTTATTTTTTAATTATATATATATGTTTATTTTTTATTATATTATTTAACAATATTAATATTTTTCTATCCAAAGAAATACTTGAGAATTTTTTTAGAGTTTTAAAAATATATTATTTTAATTTTTTACATTTTTAAATAATAAATTAATAAATTGTTAGAATTTCATTTTCAATTGTATATATATGTTTATTTTTTATTATATTATTTGACAGTATTAATAAATATATTATATAACAATTTAACAATATTATTATTTAACTTTTTAAAATATACATATATATAATATTAGTATTGTTTGGAAAGTAAAAAGTTCTATTTCCAAAATATAAGTATATGTAAATTTATAGATAATTATAAATTTGATATATATTTATAAATAATAAATTTGATATATATGTATAAATTATAGATTTGATATACGATATAAATAATGTTATTGCTAATTATAGATTTGACTAGAGTTTTAGTTGTAGAATTATATAAAACTAATATGTACATTCATTCAATATACTTATATTTTAAAAAAATAAATAATATTATTCTTAAACTTTTCATATAATATATTTATTAAAATAAGAAAATAATATAATAATAAAAAAACATAATGAGAAATACTTCTAAATTTTTATATAATTATATGAACATCTCCAATGAATTGTTAAGATCAACATCTCCAAAGAAAAGTTCAAAGGAAATGTACATAAGATTTTCACTATCTACTCTCTTTTGCAAAATATTAAAAACTTTCTATTATATTTTATTCCATCATAGAATATCTCCCTTAACCCAACAAAACACTACCTTCCAAAATATAATTGTTTCCTTAAGTATTTATTTAAAAACTTTCTATCATATTTTATTCATATGAAACTAATGTGTTTATTCATATTATGTATGTTTTAAATAATATTATTGTCAATTTTTTATATAATATATTTATTATCATTCAATAATATACATGTAAATATATAAATACTATTAAAGTTTTAATTTTTTTATTTTATAAATTGATTATTTAATTAAACTAAAAAATAAAAATAGTTTATTTTTACAATTGTAAAACAAAATTTCAAGTCTCCTAGGGGAGTCGAACCAAAGACTTGTTTAAACCCCACTCAACATGTTTCTCAATTGACAAAACTGCCATTGGGGCCCCTAGAAAACAATTTGGAGCCTTCTCTACAAACTAGTTAGGCTTGTTCTGTGTCATGTATGCCTTTTAGGCCTAATATTCAATTTAATAAATTTGACTTCCCAGCTATGTTAGCATTAAAAAAATAATTTAATATTTTTGAAAGTTTAAAATTAGTTTAAAACTGAAAAGCAATTAAAATTTAATATGGTGAAAAGGGTGATTTGTATATGAGAAATTGAATGTTGTCTTAATCTCAAATAAATCATTATAAACACAAATATTTTTGACTTGAAAAAATCTAAAAGCATCATAAATTTGAAATTATAACGGTGGTCTAGATCACTCTTCTCCTTATTAAGTAGGTAGGGCCAACCAAATTATTTTTAACTTCCATCCAATCTACCATCCTAAAAACTAAGTAGAGTGTGCATCTTGTTTAAAAAATGGTGATACTACGTGTTAAATGTTTCTCTAGCTTTAAACACAAATATTTGGATTATAAAATGCCAAAGCTATTTTTTTATCATATTTTTTATTTGGAAAGAGTTGCCAAGTTGGATCAAGATACTCTTTTGATTAAGTTTTGTTTGGCTTCCTTATAAAGCCTCCAGTTTTGGCCTCACATACAAGAGATTAGGTGGAACAAGTGAAATAAGTAATCTTAGTTTTGTTGGTATTTATAATTTATTTATCATAAAGGGAATAAGATAGGTATAAGGAAATAACACTTAGCATTTAGAAACATTATATTTGAAGAGTTGATTTATTTGTTTGGAATCAAGTTAATTAAGCTTTTGTGATGTAATTAATAAGATGTGCCAAAGATGCACTTTTTTTATTTCATGTATATTAATTAGATTATATTTTTAATGTTGCATTTAATCAAACTATACACAATATTATATTTTTTACTTACTTTGTATTAGCTCTCTAATATATTACCCATAATATGTCTTTATATTGACAAAACCATTGTAACTCATTGGAATAAATTCATGCACAATGGAGATTTCACATTTGAACCAGTCATCTAGGTATTAGATGTTGCAAACTTTAGTCATGACCCTCGACAAAAGTATGTCAATAAAAGTGGATTTTTGATTGGTTTTTGTATGAAAATCTAGTTTTTTTTTTCTCTCACCTATAAACCGCCTTGCATACGGTTTCCTGCTATAGAGTGGAAATTGGTTTGGATGCATTCAAATATTGGGTTGCGTACTCGATTGGGAAATTTGTTTTGGGACTCCCGTATTTGGCTCGGTACTTTTGAAACGAAACGATGGAGGCTGCCCCTGTGGCATATGACTATGCATCTTTTAAAATGAGAGGATCCAAGGCTCTGCTCAACTTTCCCCTTAAACGCTTCTGTCTATGCCGAGTGGGTGTTAGAGTATATTATATTAATTTAATAAATTTAATTTATTGTAGTATTATATTATGCCGAAGGTAAATGAATTTGGGTTGTACTCAAATGTTAAAAAACAAATATATATTATGAAATTTTAAAGAATGATTTTGCCAGTAGAAATGATTTTGTTCATGAAAATACAATATAATTTTACTTCCCAAGTTTAAGAAAAAATGTTTTGTCTAAAATTTCATTACTTACTTATTACCTGCTTGGGCTTTATACACTCAAAATTTTCCAATTCTATACATTCTATAAATGCCATGTCATTTGATGTGCCTTGATTAAGTTTCCTTGTCATTTACACTTTTAAACACTTACTTTAATTATGTAAATCTACAATTATACTTTCAAATTAAATGCCTATCCTTGCACCTCTAATTGGTCTAAGTGCTAGTTATAATAATTAACCGATAGGCTTCCCCAAGCTTGGTACGGCGTGATCGGATTTTTCTCACGCTCGGTTTTTTTGTCTCACGCCCGAAAATAGTATTCTGTTTGGTTTTTTTGTACAGAAGTCTGGTTTTCTCTCAAACCGCTTGCACATTGCACATTGTTTCCTGCTAGGGAGTAGGAATTAGTTTGGATACATTCAAGATATCTAGGTTGCGTACACGATTTTTCTCTCCTACCAGGTTCATGTACGAGTTGAAGTGTGCTATTTCATTGTCACATTTATGATTGCTTTCCGGCTGTTTGTAAGTGGTTTTCCAGCGCATAAAACCATCGCCCTGTGCATTTGTCAAATGAAAGAGAAAAGAGTGAAGAAGAAGGCGTGAAAGGCACGCTGCTCATATTTTAACCCCCCTTCCGTACCCTGATTAATAGTTTGGAGCTTCCGCAAAGGGTGCAGATGGAGATCGACGACGTAGGAGAGCTCCGCAGGTCGATAATTCTGTGTCGTACCCCTGAACATGCTGAGTGACTTGACTTGACTGCTGCACTCCTGCAGAACTTTATCTACGTCAGTGATATATAAAAGTCGAATGCTTTCACACATGCTTTCATTAATTTTTTTCCTGCTTTTTCGTATGATGTGATCATAACAAAAGCATTATGAGGTACAAAAGGAGGCGCAAAATCCATAGTATCACTTGCATTCATAAAGAGAAACTTGTGCAAGAATGTTCCTCCCCAAAGCCCAAATCCATTTATGAAGTTTCTGTAACGAGATGCGATTGTCTCTGTTTGGAGTGCTGCAAGGGAAGAGATGTGCAAAATCATGGATCCAACAGAGAAGGGTGTATGGTGGAAAGATGATACGCAGTGGGTAAGGTACCCCCTGAAATTGCTGCGAAAATCGAGAGCCAAGAAGAATGGCGACACCAACATTATACGCACTGGGTCCGCTCATATCTTCCCACTATCCATCGGGGATGAATTATGCGATCGATCTGCTCACGTTGAAGCAAAAAAATCTCACCACAGGCTTCTCCAGAGATGTTAAGATAATCCCAGCCTCCTCTGCTCAGGTGAGTCAGCTCTTTTGGGGCTGCTTGAATTGTCATCTTAGTCTTCTGAGTTCTGAATTAGTGTTTTGTTTGTGATCTGTAAAATTAGGAATAGGGGGATTCAGAAGAAGATGTTGACAACCCCATGTTTCCAATTCTTTGAAGAATGGGTGAAGATGAAAACAAGAAAGAAGCAGCGAAGGATGTTGTTCATATTGTGCCCTCCATTACTGTAGACCTTCAGAAATTGAACCCCAACTGCATGGCCGATGGTCAGTGTAATCTGGTTTTGAAGCTTCCCAAGACTGTGGTGCATTCGAAAAGGCTCAACTCGCTCACCAGAAAGGTTCCCGCTGTACAAGTATTTAACCACAAACATTACTCTTTTTCTCAATTACAATTTTATTGTAGATACTATAAACTTTTTATTTTTATTTTTTAACTTTAGTAAAATATAAATTAATAGATTAATCAGAATTTGTTTTTATTTATAGTATTTATAAACAATAATATTATTTAACTTCTTCTTTTTATTTTTTACTTTAGTAAAATATATATTAATAGAATTTGTTTTTATTTATAGTATTTTTATTTTTTTACTTTAGTAAAATATTTTTGAAGCTTGTTTTTAATTTCAAGTTAACATAAATTATAATAGAAAAAATTAATTCATATAACAAAGTTTTTATTTAATATACTTTAAAATATAAGTATATATATAATTTAATAAATAATTTTGTTAATATGCACATATTATAATATTAATTTTAATTTTACTAGTTTTATTTATATTGTATCATATATCAAATCTATAATTTAAAAATATACATCAAATTTATAATTATCCATAAAATGTAAATTTTGATAATACATTTAAATTAAATTGAAATAAATAATTTAATCAATACTTATATTTTAAATTTAGTGCACACATAATAATACTTTTTAAATTATGTTTATATTAAATTTAATTTACTTTGTATTTGTTTAAATATTATATTATTACAAATAAATATCATGTATAATTTAATGATTTTAGCATATATGCTATATGGAAACTTCCATATTACTATTATTTAAATTTTATAAATACATATAGATATTAAATAATAAAAAGTTTTCATAAATACAATTATTTTTAAAATTATTTATTTAACAATTTTAAATAACAAGATTTTAATTTTTGTTCTTATTTATCTAAAGTAAACATATAATCTATTATTAATAATATTTGAATAATAATTAAAAATAAATTTATTTTTTTAAACTTATTATTATTTATCTATATATTTATTTTTAAAAGTTATTGTTATTAAATTTTTTATATAATATATATTTTGAAATAATTAAATTATATATTATATATTATAATATATAATTATATTATTTTTACAATGAATAAAATTTGTTAAAATTGTAAAATTTAAAGATATATTTAAAAAATAAATACATAATTTAATATTGTATTTATTATTTTGGTAATGTATTTGAAAGAAAGATTAAAATAAATTATTTTTTTTAAAAAATAGTGTTAAATAAATCATTGTATAAAAATTAATTGGAAAAAATTAATTTAAAATTGTAAAAACTTAATCTAATGTTTTTTTTTTATGTCTTACTTTCACCAAAGATGCATCTAATTATATACAAATCTATTATTAAAATTGTTAAATATATAAATTTAAAAATAATTGTATGTATTAAAAACTTAAAAAATATATATATTTGATTTATTTAAAAAAATTTAATATATAATTTATTATTAACATTGTAAATACATATTGAACTAAATAATATTTATTTATTTATTATTTTATTATATAATCTATTAAGTAAGATATTAAAAAAATTAAAAATATCTTTATAAACTTAAAAAAATGTATGTGGCATAAAAAATAATAATTATTCATCAACACCGATACAGCCGACAGATACGGTAGGACCCATAGTGTAAGTCAGTCCTAAAACCCTAGTTTTTCTAGGAGGACAAACAAACCCTATTTATTTAATCTACCAAATGGAAGAGTTAATATAATGTTCGTTCTCTTTGAGTGCTTTTTTAAAGATTTGCATGAGAAATCATAAAACACTACTAATGGGGGTTAGCAAATTATCAAAGAGAAGAGTTTGGGATGGAGGAAAAGAAAAGGTTTGCAATTTGGGAGTTAGAAAAATCTACCCCCAAACTGTGTGTTTACCTGGGCCTTTCAAATGCAATATGCCCAACATTAAGGGTCTTGATGTGCAAACAATTTTGTCTACCACTTCAATATATTACATAATAGTTATTATGTCTATTTCTATATTTTTTAAATTGGAAAAAAAATTGATTGATTGGATAAATCTTTTATATACACACCTTGGTTCAAATCCTTCATTTAGCTTCAAAGCAACCTAGATTTTCTTAGTCTTAAGTATTTATTTGGGTCTGAAAATGTGAAGGGGAGTATCCTTATTTTGTTAAACTTGTTTTCACTTCTAGTGCATTGTTACAAACTTTCAATTCAGCTTCCAAATTGTGTGGGCTCACCCTAAGTGTTGTGATAGATCCAAGGTCAAAGAAAAGTGTGCTTCTCTTGTTGTACATGTTCCCATTTCGAGACCATTATATGATCCTTGCATTTCTCTTTAAAGATTAGGCTTTCCCGTTTGTAATGAGTTGTCATGATCTTGTATGTTTTTCATTTTCCTTATGATTTCACTTTAGCCAAGTGGTACAAATCTTGCCACAAATGTCTCATAGATTTTTGGAGCTTGTTGGGCTTGCCCATTATTTTGAATTAGCTAGATAGTTTCAAAGAAGCATGTTGGGTACATTGAAAGTAGTACGAGAATCTCCCCTATATAATATTCATATGTTGTCATGCTTTGTATGCTAGGTATACATGCCTTTTGAGTTGATGTGCTTTCATTATGTTGCCTTTTCATTTACACTTTTAAACACTTGTATTATGTAAAGCTTCACTCATGCTTTCCAATTAAATTCCTATCGACGCATCCCTTGCACCTCCTTTCGATGCAAGTGCTAGTATATAAATAGAGGTCATAAACTAGGAAAGGTGAAGAAGATACTATAAATTATGTGTGTCTATATATATATATAAATAAAACTTTTACTAATGAATATTTTAATGATGACAAATATCGAACATCAATTCTATCTGGCTTCACAGGTCTTAGCGTTTCCTTCCTTATTTGCATATGATTATATGATATACCCTCTTGCATTATTGTGGAATCCCACTAAAAGTGTATGTGCATAGTTGGTAGTTGTGTAGCTGAGCTATTTAAGTTTCATATTTTAAATGACAATTTATTATTTGGAGTTTTTAAAGGATTATTTTACGGTTGTTGGATTTATGTGATTTTAAGTTATTTGATTTTAGCTTTTGGTTTTTGGGAAAATACCTTTATATTAGAAAAGTGAGTTCATTTTTCACACTTGGCTTTTGTTTCCAACTTTTCTCTCCAAAACCTTTTGTTAGAGAAAATCAATTTCTTTTGGCTTGGGATATTTTGTTGAAAGAATTTTGTGGGTATTTTCTTGTTTGGATTGTATATGGATTTCTGTGTTGCTAGATTCTCATTTGCATTTGTTTTATGAGTACAAATTTATTCTATTTTGGAGTTTTCCTCCAAATTGACATAGGAATCTTAATAACTCTCTTATATTTTAATTTAATTTCTTTTTGTGTGTTGCAAACAGTTTGTGGGATAAACTTTTGATGTTCCCCACTTGTCTAATTCAATTTGATGTTTGTTTGGGTTTTCCTCTTGTTTTGGCTTTAAAATGTGGTTTTTATGTACCGTTATACTACTTGTTTCTTCATGTGTGAACAAAATGCAGATTTTATCACATGAATGTGATATTTATCATATGGGAACCAAAGGGGTTTCCAAAAATTGTGATATTTGATGTTTGAGTTTTTAGTGTTTTTGGAGGTCCATCAATCGAGATGGCTTTCAAGACTAGTTTTTGTCCACAAATGTCTTATTATGAAAATTGAATTTTGGAAATGAAAAGGTGTTATTTAGATGTGGATTAATGATATTATATGTGTATTTTTATTGTGGATTATTTTGGAAATTTGTGCTCTTGGCTTTTAGTCCAATTGAGTTTGCATTATGCATAGTTGTCATTTGCCTTATGAAAAAGGGACTTTGGTGATTTTGTGAATGGAATATTGATGTATTGGTTAATGGAATTTCATATTGGTTTTTTGTTCTATGAAATTTTATGACAAGATCAAACCATATATTATATATAATATGTGTATATGTATATATGTATATACGTATATATGTATATATTTATATAGACATATGTACATATGTCTATGTATGCATGTCTCTCCTTGTTCCCTCTCTCGCTCATCTTCCTTTTCTCATCACCATCTCTCTCTCTCTCTCTCTCTCTCTCTCTCTCTCTCTCTCTCTCTCTCTCTCTCTCTCTCTCTCTGTGTGTTTACCTCATCTCCCTTTCCTCTCTTGTATCTTCCTAATCTATCCTCACATAAATCATAAATGTTATTTAGGCCCAATATAGGTTTTCATGTGAACTGTGATAGTATTAGATAGGTTTTCATGTTTTGTGTCACATATGATTTCAAAGGATTGATTTCTCTCTTTTTTTTGGTTTTTTCTTGAAGTTATTTTAGTGTTAATACTTTTGATTATAACAAAATAATGATAATTTTTAGTTTTTTTTGGTAATTGATTGTGTATGTTCATCATGATATTATGTTTTCTTTGTTTTGAAGTTATTTTTATTGTCAACAATATTATGTAGGAGAATCGATATCAACAATGGGAAAGAACAAGAGAGGAACAATTGAACAACAAGGGGCAGCGAAGGAAAGACAAAGGGAGCGCATGAGGAGATTATGTGAAAGTACATCATCTAATGCACCTAATGAAAATTATGAACATGCAACAATTCAAATTGACACGATGAATACTCCTAATGCACCAAATGAAAATGATCAACATAAACCAATTCAAATGCATGTGATGAATGCACCTAATAAACACGATGAACATACACCATTTCAAATTGATGTGATGAATGTACCTAATGAAAATGAAGAAAATACATGATTTCAATTTGATGTGATTAATGCACCTAATGTAAATAAAGAGCATGCACCAATTTGAACACCTATAATTATTCATAGAAAACCAAAGTTTCTAATTGACATTGATGAAAATATTTTGAAGCCAATGCATGATAAAATTTACGAAAGAAATTGTAGAAGAATGGTTAGAATAATGTAGAATAACTATTTTGAAAGATTAAATCAAACTAGAAGATGTCTATTAGTTGATGAAATGATTAAAAATCTAAAATTTAGAGAGATAATAAAATTTTTGGGATTAAGAACATCCAAAAATAATAGTTAAAGAACCATTGTGAGAAATCTATTTGATGCATACCAATCCATTGGTTCGGAATTATGTACTAAAGATTCTAATGTTACTCAACATGTCCTTACATCAACCATAATGGGAAATGAAATGAAAAATCTCATTTAATAAGAAAAAAAAGCAAGTCATTAAGGATAAGTAGAACAACATTACACAATGCCTTAGGGAGGCGGGAGAAAATTGAGGATCCTAGAACAATAATTCTCTTTGGGCATTCTCAAATAGACTCTCATGCAAGGACAAGGTGGTTGTTGATGCACTAAGAACATTAATTAAAAATGTTTGACATGACAACACAAGGGTTTTACCTAACTAAAGAGATGTTAGAAGGTGAATTGAATCTAGAAATTGTGAGTCATATCCAAAACACTTTTTAGATATCACTCAAACACAATTTTATGAAATATTATTTTAAATAATTACTCAAATTAGAATTAGTCACAGATTTTTTGAGATGACAAAACTATTTTATGTTAAGATTAATCATGTACGTACTACATGTTGTAGGGTCCATATTGAACTTTTCATGCATTATGATATTTATTCTCATGTACATTATACTTTGCACATAATGATGTTTTGCAGGAATGTGGTCTAAAAGAATGACGCAAGGCAGGGAGCAAGAGGGGCCAAACAATGGTGCACCCTAGTGATCCAAGCCTATACGACACATGTGGAAGCAACAAACAACAACAGTGAGAGAGAGAATGCCAGATCTTTCATATATTATCATCGATTGAATCATACATGTCGGGCTGTAAGGCCTTCCCGATTACGGCTTGATCTTAAAATGAATCTCAGAAGTCCTCAAACATGCGAGGATCTGCCACAAATCTCCAATCTAACGACTACTATCTTATATCCCCAAAAACCCCTTTTAAACTCTAAACCAACAACTACATTTATACAAGAAGCCACCGAGCTGAGTCGGCCTTCAGATCTACAATCAACAAAAGGAACAGTCAAATCTAGGACCACACGCTTCCCAATGATAGATTCCAACATTAAATTCATGATCTAATATAAATGCACAAGTCGGCCACAACAGGAACTAAAACTAAACTCATCAATGAGCAAGATAATCGAGCAGCAGACAGGCAATGCCGAGCGCCAGTGGAAATAATCGACCACCCAAGAGAGAACCGACCAGACTCAGTAACCAAAAGAAATCGACCAACTCAGTCAAAGCAGAAACTGAGCAACATAGACAAACTCCAAATTGTTTTTGGTGACACAGGATTGCCAAGGACCCAAGATGCTCTTGCATCAAACACCTGGGGTTATTTTGAAATGTTTCTCCGAATCATTTGGTAGGTTTGGTCTGAGCTGCATCCAACTCACACTGTGAAATCCAAGAACTGTCTTCCATTGGTCTATTCTTCCACTTTACTAGATATTCCATATACTATTTTGCTCTTATACTCTTGCCAACTCTTTCCTTCAAAATATGTTCAACTTAATCATTCTACTTCTTAGGATATTCTATCGGTACTATTACTTCTTCATCAGGTTCATGATACTCATACAAATCAGAAATATTGAAAATCGGTGATATGCCCATGTCATCAGGTAACTCAATTTCATATGCATTTCCACTGTCAAATTTCTTCAAAATCTTGCAAGGTCCAAACTTCTTCATCTTCAGCTTCTCATATGTTCCAACAGGAAATCGACCTTTCTTCAAATGAACCATCACTTCATCACCAACATCAAAATTTTTATGTCTTCTTGATCTATCAGCTCTGTCTTTGTATTTCTGATTACTGTCTTCTAGCTTCAACTTCACATCTTCATGCAATGTCTTCATGTACTCAGCAAATTTTACTCCTTCAACACTTTTCTTATTCTCATCAGCAATGTCTCTCAAATCAGATATTCCTCTCGGTTATGTGCCATTCACAATCTCAAATGGTGTCTTTCCAGTACTCCTATTCATTGAATTATTGTATGCAAACTCTGCTTGTGCCAACATAGAATCCCAATTACTTGGTGTGTCTCCAACTAAACATCTCAAAAGATTTCCCAAACTTCTATTCACAACTTTAGTCTGTCCATCGGTTTGTGGGTGAAATGTAGAACTATATTTCAACTCAGTGCCAAATTTCTTCCAAAGGGTTTTCCAAAAATATCCAACAAATTTACTGTCTCGGTTAGAGATAATACTCCTCAGTAATCCATGCAATCTGACAATTTCCTTAAAGAAAAGATCTGCTACATGTACTACATCTGATGTCTTTCTATAAGGTATAAAATGTGCCATCTTTGAAAATCTATCCACAACAAAAAATATAGAATTATTACCTTAGACTATCTTCGGTAAGCCAAAAACAAAATCCATACTGATATCAATCCAAGGTTTCTCAAGAACAACAATCGGTGTATACAATCCAGTAATCTGACTTACTCCTTTTGTAACTTGACAAATTCCACAACTTTTCACAAATTTTTGAACATCTTTATACAACTGCAGCCAATAGTACTTTTCCTTAAGCAAATTCCATGTTTTATCGATACCAAAATGTCCAGCCAAACCACTACTATGTTTCTCCTTTATCAGATTAGTTCTCATTACTCCTCTCGGTATACACAACTGAATACCTTTAAACAACACACCTTCTTGAATGAAATATTCATCTCATTTAGTGTCTTGTTGATCTTGAATAGGTGCTCTGTACTTTCTCCATGGCTCAGAAAAATCAGGGTCAAACTCATAAGAATCTCTCATCTCATCAAAACCAAGAACTTCAATTTTCATCTCGGTCATCAAAGATCTTCTTCTACTCAATGCATCAGCAACTCGGTTAGTGACTCCACTGTTATGCTTTATCACAAATGTATAACTCTGCAAATACTCAACCCATTTCATATGTCTCTGATTCAACTTATTCTGAATATCCAAATATTGTAAAGCCTTATGGTCAGTATACAACACAAATTTACTCGGTATCAAATAATATCTCCATTTCTTCAGTGCTTGAATAATAGCATAGAATTCTTGATCATACACAAAATATTTCCTTCTAGCATCATTCAAATTTTCACTAAAGAAAGCAATAGGTTTACCTTCTTGACTCAACATAGCTCCAATTGCACTTCCACTTGCATCACATTCTACTTGAAATACTTTACTGAAATCAGGTAATGCCAACACAGGTAATTCAACAACCTTCTACTTCAGAGTTTCAAAACTTTTGTTAGCTCCATGTGTCCACTTGAATTCTCTTTTGTCTCCTCTCATAGTCTCAGTCATAGCATTACAAATTGAACTGAAATTCTTTATGAAATTTTGGTAAAAACTTTCCAAACCATGAAATGATCTTACCTCACTAGTGTTCACAGGTGTAGGCCAATTCAAAATAGCTTCAACCTTTTCAAGATCCATCTTCAAACCATCAACAGAAATAACAAATCCCAAATACACAATCTCTTCTTTCATGAATGAACAGTTTTTCAAATTTATCAACAATTTCTCCTCTTTCAACCTCTATAAAACTTGTCTAACATGCAACAAATGTTCTTCTCTGGTCTTACTGAATATCAAAATATCATCAAGATATATAATCACAAACTTACCCAAGAATTTCTTCAAAACTTCATTCATCAACCTCATAAAAGTACTCATACAAACCTTCCTTTGTCTTGAAAGCAGTCTTCCGCTCATTACCTTCTCTGATTCTGATATGATGATACCCACTTTTCAAATCAATCTTTGTGAAATACTTTGCTCTAGTCAAACTGTCCATTATGTCATCCATTTTCGATATAGGGAACCTGTACTTCACCATTATCTTATTGATTTCTCTAGAATCAGTACACATTCTCCATTCTCCTTTCTTCTTCGGTGCCAATACAACAGGTACTACACAAGGACTCAAACCTTTCTCTGATAAAACCTTTCTCCAGCAACTCTTGAATTTGTTGGTTCAATTCTCGATTCTCGGTAGGTGTTGACCGATGAGGTGCCTTATTCGGTAAACTAGCTCCAGGGATTAGATCCATACAATGATCAATGCTTCTTTTTGGTGGAAAACCATGAGGTACATTATCAGAAATGATATCACTGTACTCAGTGAGTAACTTATCAATCTCCTCAGGGAAATTATCCTCTGTTTTCTTACTCGGCTTGTTAGGGATTACAACAAAACATACATCATTCTTTTTCAAAGAGTTAACAAACTTTCTTCCTTCCATCAGACAAACTTTCAAAGATGTGCAAACATTACTAACAGGTTCTTCCATCAAGGGTAACAAGATTTGTTTCCTTCCATCAGCCACAATAGTATACTTATGCAATCTCCCATCTTATATAGCATGTCTATCCTATTGCCAAGGTCTACCCAATAAAATATGATAATAATCCATAGGCATGATATCACATAACACCTTATCATAGTATTTTCCAATCTTCAAATTTACATAACATTGTTCACTTACCAAGAGTGTATGCTCATCTTTGATCCATGAAATCTGATGTACCAACCTTTCCAACTGTAATTTTGTGACCATCTCTTTAGATGCCAAATTCTCTGAGCTACCACTATCAATGATTACCTTCCAAAATTTGTCAGAAACTCTACATTTGGTCTTGAACAAACTTTTCCTTACCGAATCTTCCTTCTTTCTTTCATTCCATAGTGCTCTCCTTACCATCATGTTATTTTCTTTCTCAAGTTCATTTGGTGTCTCTTCTTGCACCAAAGCATTTCTACTGCTATCGGCGTTCTTACTAGCCTGTGTACATTCAAAAGCTCTATGTCCTTCTCTATAATTGTAACAAGTTCCTCAAAAACTTCCTCTACCATAACCACCTCGGTAGTTACTGTCTCTACCTCTAGATGAACTTTCACCTTTCCACTCGGTCTTTCCTTTGTCCAGATTTCTCTTTTCTAGTTCAGATCTACCATTTTCACCATTAGATCTACCTCTTCCTCTAGGGAATCTACCACCTCGACCTCTTTGTCTTTTCTCATGTCTCTTGTTCAATTTCTCCTTGGCCTTCAAAGAAAATTGATAAGCCTCTTCAATATTCTCCAACTTGACCATACTAATTTTCTCTTGGATGGAAACTCTCAAACCATTCAAGTATCTACCAATTCTTTCCACATCATCTTCATCATGTCCAGATCTGATATCTAATCTATAGAATTCCTTAGTATACTCTTTTATCGAGCTATCTTTCTTTCTCAAACTTTGCATTCGCTGAACTAGGTTAATCTTATAATCACAAGGTAAAAACTTTCCTTTCAATTTGTTCACCATTTTACTCCATACCTTGATTTTTTCTTTTCCTTTCCTTTTTCTATCCAGCTATAGATGTTCCCACCATAAGGATGCATAACTTTTCAACTTTGTGCTTGCAATCTTCACCTTTTTATCCTCAAGAATATTTTCATATTCAAAGTACTTTTCCATCTTGGTGATCCAGTCCATCAATTCATTAGAATCTAGCTTTCCACCATACTCAGGAGGATTGAAATGTGGTGTTGACTTCAGACTTGTCAAAGCCTTCAAAAATCCTTCTTTACCTTGATCCATAATAGGTGCAGGTTCTGCATTCGCCTGTTCTTCTTCAATTTCATCATCACTAACATCTTCAAGATGTCTGCCTCTTCTTTGGGATGTTTCAACAACTTCTGACCTAGCAGCAATCCGCCTTAGCATATCTGCCAATCCTGGATCTGCATCTCACCTCCCACGAACCATCTTGACAACCCTCTACAATTGCAGGTCAGATCGCAATCTACTACCCCACAACAATTCAACTAGGGCTTCAAGAGGAACTTACAAACCTAGATCCACAAAACTAGATCAAGATCTCACCTCACTTTGATACCACTTGACGCAAGGTAGGGAGAAAGAGGGGCCAAACAATGGTGCACCCTAGTGATCCAAGCCTGCATGACACATGCAGAAGAAACAAACAACAATAGTGAGAGAGAGAATGTCAGATCTTTCATACATTATCATCAATTGAATCATACATGTTGGGTTGTAAGGCCTTCTTGATTATGGCCTGATATTACAATGAATCTCATAAGTCCTCAAACATGTGAGGATCTACCACAAATCTCCAATCTAATGACTACTATCTTCTATCCCCAAAAACCCCTTTTAAACTCTAAACCAACAACTACATTTATACAAGAAGCTGCCGAGCTGAATCGGCCTTCAGATCCACAATCAACAGAAGGAACAGTCAAATATGGGACCACATGCTTCCCAATGATGGATTCCAACATTAAATCTGCAATCTAATATAAATGCACAAGTCGGCCACAACAGGAACTAAAACTAAACCCATCAGTGAGCAAGATAACCGAGCAGTAGTCAGGCAATGCCGAGTGCCAGTGGAAATAACCGACTGCCCAGGAGAGAACTAACCACACTCGGTAACCAAAAGAAACTGACCAACTACCGACCAACTCGCTCAAAGAAGAAACCAAGCAACACAGACAAACTCCAAATTGTTTTTGGTGACACAGGATTGCCAAGGACCTGAGATGCTCTTGCATCAAAGAACCTTCTAACTCACCAAGAGAATTTATTTCAAGGGTGGTTGCAAAAATTTGAGTTCCACTTTTGGGCAAAAAGTGGAAGTATTTTCCCTATTTTTTAAAATTCATGTCAATTGATGTCAAAGTTTGAGGCACTTAAAGATCAAATTTAAAAAAGATTGAGTAATACAAAATGTAGTTCTTAGAGTCTACTTTTCAAATATGTAATTTATTTCAATACCACATGGTATAAATTAAATTTTAGTTAGAATGTTTAAAAACTACTTTTTCAAAATGTCTGTTTTAGGACCATACCACTATGTGTGTGAATTTTGTACCTAGCTGTAGACACAACACTTTAGTAAAACATTAGAGGTTAGCAGAAATCAAAATCTTGCAAATAAATGAAACTATGCTAACTAGGCGATTTACTGCCTTCTAGTAGGTACGAGTATGATGTTCTTAGATTGAAATCGAGATCAATGACAATGCAACACCTAAACGAAGGATTTGAATGCAAAGAATGAAAAACTGTATGAATGCAGATTAATCTATTTTTTTGTATTTTGTATGTAATTAGGATGAAAAAATTGACATGAAACTAATCTAGAATGAATTGAAATGATATGCAAATTAATCTAAGAATGATATGAATTGATATGCAAAGCTATGAAAAAACTATGAATTGATCTCACAAAATTGTCTGTCGCAAAAGCTTGATCCTTCATATGTAATTTCACCAAAGTAATTATGGAAATTCGAGAGATATTGATTGAAAGATTGAGCGGATTTAGAGAGGTTGAAAGCTTGAGAGGTTTAGAGAGATTGAAAGCTTGAGAGATTTCTGAGAGATAAATTATGAAGAGCTGAGCCTTGTTTTTATAGAAATCTAGGACTTGGGGATGCATTGAGAAAAGCCATAAATCACTCTTGATAAACTTAGGTTGATTTTTGAGTTAACAAGAAATTAAGAATAAATAAACTCATAAAATCATGCAAAAGTAGTTTTTATCTCAAAATAGAGCTTTAGTTCTCTTTTTCAACTCACCATCAGATGTTGAGTTTAGAAAGTTAACAAATTGAAATTGAAAGTTGATTTAAAGTTGTTTTAAAGTTGACTGCTTTTTTTGATTGTGCATGATTTAATATGAATTAATTTAATAAATAAAGTGATTTATTTTCCACTTAACTAATTTTGAATTAAAACAATTGATTTATAGGTTAATCAATTATTAAATCAAACTTTATTCTAAAACTATATTATTAAAAATTGACAATTGACATTAATTATTTAAATAAGAATTTAATCAATTAGTCATGAAATTTTTGATTTATTGTCAAAATTAAATAATACAATTTAGGAATAAATATAATTAAATGTAATTAAATAATTAAGTGGCAATATTAAATTTGATTAATTAAATATTCAGAATATTCAATTAATCAAACTTTAGGATAAATAAGATTTATCGCCAAATAATTATTAAATTTAATTTAATTAGGATAAATAAGAAATATTGTTAGGAATATTCTCTGATGTAGAATTTATGATAAAATCAATTAGAATTTGATAATGTGCAGATGTGCCTTAGGTTAGGACTTTGATGTCGATTTTGTTTGAATTTGAAGATGTAGGAGGTTAATGAACCTATAGCCCATTTTTGTGGTATTACATTTTGCCCCTCTTTGAATCACTGTGCAAAGTGTAGTGGTTCAAAGAATAGTCTGTGTATGATATAGATGTATGAAATTGATTTGAAAGATTAACCAATTCCGAGATAGAAACCGATTGAAAGATTGGAAAAGAGATACCAGCCCAGGCCCAGAATGACCAGGAGTCGAGATGATGCTAGCTATATCAACAATGAACCGGTGATTATGAAAAAGTGCCAAAACACCTGATTCTGAACCTTATGATTGCGAAGAAGTGAGTGATCAATTCCATACCTCAATGTCCTTGTATGAATCATATTAGTATCACATCTTGAACCCATCAGTTACGAAGAACCAAGGAAATAAAGCTAATGAGCTGATAGTTAAAAAGCCAATACAGTTTACAAGATAGATTTAGGATACCAGATTGATATGGATCTCGATGAATCTGATAAGCCGCAAGCGATGATAGATTTGCCCCAAGCGACGAGGACTTTAGATGAATAAGCAAGTAGATGTGGTTGTTGTCTTGATTACTGAGGAAAGATTGATTACAGATTTAGATTTACAGACTTGAATGATGTGCAATACCATGCCCCCTTCAGGATTAAAATTGAAATCTGACAAGAAAAGTTAGCATTATAGTTTAGAAGCATGTTAATTGATTTGAGAAGTGGTTATACATGTCTGAGAATGTGTTTTGCATCGTTTGGAGGTCCAGAAGACCAAGTTTGACTAGGTTGAAATTTTGATAGTTTGATGTAAGATAATCAGTTAAGTTGAATTTTAGATTTTTGTGATGATTGAAGGTCAATTATGCAAGTAGTTAATAATATGAATGATCTCAGATTTTGATTTTGATCCCAAAAAAGGATTCTACTTGCTGTTTCGTTGGAGAAACTTTCATGTGAGATTCAGCTCTTGTGTCATGCTTAGCATGTTTGTTTTTGAAGAATCATTTAAGTGTTCAAGCAATTTTTGAGATCATGCAAAGTGCAAAATGAAATGCAAACCTAGGACCTAGGACCTAGTCACTGATCATGTGTCGATTTGTTTTCATTATTGAACTTTTAGGTAACCGGATAAATCAATACAATGCCCACTAGTTATGAAACCATAGACATATGAATATCGATTTGTATGCGCATGAATCAATACAACACCAACTAGTTAGGCAACCATGGACATATGAATATTGATTTTATTTTTGGAATGTCGGATTAGATATAAGCACCAAGGCACAAATACTAGGATGACCTGAATATCATGTCCATTTTGATATAGCAATTTGTATAAGCATCAGAACATAAACGTCGCGATGACCTGAATACGCCTTGCGTTACAAACACATCAAGCAGTCAAGAGATCATTCTAAATCCAATGTGAATTACCCGTAGTGACCCTTTATTGTTCACATCCTTAGGTAAGATTGCGTTTCACAGTAGGAGTAAGAACTCACTCAAAAAGACAATAGTTAGATCAAACTTCCTTGAATTTTCTGGGTATCAATGGTCGAGGTACTCATGACCATCCAATCCGAGAGAGGCTCTTACAGACGGACACCATTTCAATCCAGAATTTCCAAAGTTGTTAGATTTTCAAATACAAGTAGAAAACAAAAAAAATATTATGCCTCCAGTCATCACTCTCTAAATCCTATAAAGGACATCATTGAAGAGCTCAAAAGGACATAATATGCAAAAATCTTAATGCGAATCAGTAATCATACAAGGAGATAAAAGCATGCAAAAGCATAGATTGTTTTTAGTTTGTTGTTATTTGATTGTGTTGTTGTAGATGCAAAATCCTTTCTGGAGAGGAGACTGACTGACTGACTCAGATGAAGCTTCAAAGGACTCTAATTGGATATGACACGTCTAAAGTATACTGGAGACCATAGGATATGACATTGATTGCCCTCAAATTTTAACTTTGATAGGATACAAACGCTTGAGCTGATTGGTGTACAGATCGACTTTATTGAAACAAAGATATATACAGACTAAAGCAGACTGAAAGTTGGGAAAGACCAATATTGCACTGATAGATGGAGCATTTTGAAACAAGTGGTACCCGTTTGCCGAGTTTTCACCATCTTGGCAGAGATTCTATTTTTGCTACCAAGGCGCCTGTTTCTAGGTTTTCACCAAGACACTTTTTCTTTTTCTCATTTTTTTGTATTTTTCATTTTTCTCATTTGTTTGTACTCTTGATAGTTTTTTATTTTTTTGTGAATCATCAAGGCACCTATTGCTAGGTTTTCACCAAGATGTTCATTTTTTAAGGACTTTTTAAGATTTTTAAGATTTATTATGATATTTTACCATACACTGAATGCCTTAGGCATAGAATTTCTTCAAATGGAGAACATTGATTGGTTCTCAGAGTTGTTCTCCTTTAGTTGTTGAGAGTTGATAGGCTACAGAGCCAAAAGTAGCAATGATAACAAAGGGACCCAGCCAGTTGGGTTCAAACTTCCCCTTGCGCTCTCTATGTGATTGATTTTTAAAATTCTCTCTCAAGACTAGATCACCAACCTGAAATTCTCTGTGTCTGACTTTCTTGTTGTAACCTTTAGACATTCTTTTCTGATACACTCTGAGATGATCATACACTACTTGTCTACACTCATCTAGTAGTTCAAGTTCTTGCAACCTAGACACTCCATAGTTATCATCAGTTACTAGACCATGCATTCTGATTCTTAATGATGAGATTTCAACCTCAATAGCCAGTACTAATCAGTATGTACAAAGGATGCCCCTAGACAGAGTGGGCCTCAAACTCTCAAGCAAGATCACATCCTGTAGTCCCAATCTAGCGAGGTGGAGAACAAGAGGGATTAGCAAGCTAGTGGAAGAGATGGAAGACAAGAGAATGAATGAGAATGAAGGGAAGAAATCCTCAAGGGAAAACTCCTCAAGGGTACCCAAGCTAGGGAAAAATTGTCATGTAAAGCACATTTGGACAAGCAATGAAAGGCCAGCATAGGATAAGTCACAAAATCATAATGCAAGAGTAGGAAAGGATGCAGTCAAAAGGAGTAGACATGTCAAGAGGCTTCATAGCACAGTGTTTTACTCTTTTTTTTTTTTCTTTTTTCTTTTTAGATCAAGACCAAAGGGAAAAAAGATAGCGAAAGGCTAGAATGAATGGAGGAAAATAAATATGAAGGCTAAATAGGAATGGAATGAAAGCAAGATCATCGTAAAATAGCTCACAAGATAGCCAAATATTCGTGTATAGGTCAACATTGTCAAGATCAAAGAGAGAAGACAAAAAAGATGAAATATGTAGAAGAACTATGCATGATGCCTAATTTTCAGGTTCTCATCATGACACTTATCCAAGGTGCCACAAGGGAGTGGTTTTCACCATAGGATGAATTTATTTCTCTTTACTTTTGCTACCAAGGCACCTGTTTCTAGGTTTCCACTAAGGCACATTTTTAATTTTTAATTTTAATTTTAATTTTTAAATTTTTTTTGTTGGAAGAAGGCAAGCGCTTTAGATTATGCTCCTTGAAAGGATAAACCATGATATGCCAATGATTCAAAATGATATGCTCAAAGATGCTGATAGGGAAAAGGAGATAGAAGAGAAAAATGGAGGATAAAGTTTTATGTAAAGCGAGTGAGGTTGGAAGATAGGAGGAATAGGAAAATGAGGAAAAATGATAGAAGGTAGGAGGATAATGAATGGAAGGATTGTGAAAGGGTAGATGGAAAGGAAGACAAGATCAACATCAACACACACCTTAAAGGTGGTGAGAGGATGACGGAAATGTGAATGAAGAAATACGTGAAGGACTATGGCGAATGGATAACAGAGGTTGCGGTTTAGGCACATAGAATGAAAGAATATTTTTGGAAGAAGATGAAGTGGAAGTCTTTGGAAGCTTGAATGTCAACTTCACTTGTTTCTCAACATTTGACTTTTTCAAGAGAGACTTTGAAATCCATATAGCTATAGGATTTTTATTTCTTTTTGATGATTTAGAGAGAATATCTTCAATGATGGATTTTGGAACCCATACTTGTCTTGTAGTTTTCTTCTTAGATATTTCTTTCAACTTTATGCTTTCATGTCGATTAGAGGAGACATGGTGATCTTATTTTTTTGATGGATTCTTGTATTGCTTCTTTTTCTTGTATTGAACATTCAATTTACTTCCAAAAGACTTGGGACTTGTGAAAGGAGGATATGACTAGTTTAGATGGGTGAGTGGATGAAAAAGATTCAAGAGTATGCATCTATGTTGATCTTGAAGAAAGATAGGAGATGGAGGGACGTAAGGATCCATGATGGATGACAAATTAGGAGGTTTAGGAGGGGAAAGTGAAGGGACATAAGGGCCCAAGATGGAAGGAAGATGTGAAGCTCTTAGTATTGGTGGAGGAGGTCCAAGGATGGACGTGAAAGATACAAAATGATAATCAATAAGTTCATCAACATCTATATGACAACCAAGGACATCAACATCTTTAGAGTGAGCATTAGAATTTGCAATAGTATCATGAACATCTGGAATAGGAGAAACTTCTTTGATAGGGTTGTTCGGAGTTTGAAAAGACTTAGGAAGAGTAGAAAGTGGAAGCGAACATAGAGTGATAGAACAAGAAGATGGAAGACTTCGATCTTGACAATTAGGAGCTTTGGATAGCACAAGCATACAATTTTTTTCTTGATTTTCAATAGGCTTAACATTGGAAGTAACAACATTAGTTTTAATAACCTTAATGGAAGTATCATCTTTGGAAAGCGCAAGTGTAGTAAAGTTATTTTGATTGTCAATAAGCTCAACAGTGTAAGTGGTAGCTGGATTTTGCTTAGGAGAAGACTTAAGACATGGTGGGATGAATGAGAAAGGGCGTATGGGATCAAAAGAATCATGGAACGGATAAGAGACATCATGAAAATGATTGGATGACATGGAGGTTTCTTGATCTTGATCTTTCTTCATGTTCTTTTTTTTATCATTTTTAGAGTCCTCCTTACATGGAGCCACATCTAAGGACAAGGAAGCATGTTGGGATTGTATAGAAGACTTTGGATGAGATGGTGGAGGACTAGCTGAAGTAGGAATTATAGCATATAAAGGATTAGGCTCTTTAGGTTTAGCATTATTGAAAGTATTTGCAGCCAAGTGAAAGTTAGTTTGAGTTTCTTTAAAAGGTAGCCCTTGAGGATAACTATAGGAAACCGCATGAAAAGTATTAGGGCTTTTTTTGGATGAAAGATTTGTGAAAGATTTGAAAGACTTGGAAGCTTTAGGAAATGTATGGGTATTGGAGGAAGTAGGGGAAGGAAGGGAACCATCACAAGACAAAGGTTCAGCATTAACATGATCTTTCTCAAGAGTGTAATCTTTATTTTCAGCATGAGAGTTCTTACAGGAGAAATTTTTATTGTATTTACGTTTATAATCAGCGCGGAAAGCTTTCTCTTCTTCAAGTGAAATAGATGGATCATCTAGGTATTATGAACATAAATCATCAAAGTCTCTTTCAAAATCAAAATCATATGGATCACCATCATGATCTTTCCAATGTGACATCCCATTTCCAGTAAGCATGAGCACATGACGAGGAGGACTCTTAGGAACAGAGGTGTCATAGGTATCATTATATTGTCCATCATCATAGTCATCATAGTCTTCAAAGATGGGTGTGTCACTCTCCGTGGAAGAGGTATCATAAGGGTTATCAGGTTGCTCAACATGATATGTCTTGAGACGAGGAGTAAGACTCTTGGGAGAATTAGAAGAGGAACGAGATCGTGGAGAAGAGGAAGGTGAAGACCCAGTGGAGGAAGAAGATGAGGAAGATGAGGAAGAATGAAAAGACTTAGAAGATGAAAGACATTTGGAAGGAGGTTGTGACAGGATCATGCGTATGATCCTAAAAAAAGCGTTTGATTTAATCGATTTTTCTTTTATTTCTGACATAAACTTATCACTCATGAGATTTTTGGAGGAATAATACTCTTTGAATTTAGCAATGAGTTTGAGATCATCCATTTTAAAGAGAGGTTCTATAACAAGATAGTTGAAATTCATGGTTTTAGAAGAGGAGGAATCAAGCATGGAAGTGACAGAAGAGATGAATAGAAGAAACTAGAGTAGATAATAAGAGGAAAAGAATCAAGAAGACGTGAAGAGTTTTAGGAAGAAGAGGAAGAAGTGTGAAGGAATAGGAGAAATGATGGAAATGGGAGACTAGGAAGACATGAGAGATGTGGAAGAAAAAAGACCAAGAGTCATTTTGTGCAACTTGATACCATTTAAGTTCATTTGGATGTTGTGCCATAGCACCTGAGATTTGACCCAGACTGACTAAGGATGACTAGAAATGACAAGAATCAGTTCACTATTTTGACATAATTTGGGATTTGTTGCAAATTAGATTTCTGAAAAATTTGACCAATCTCTAACAACTTTGACTTTGGCTTTGATACGAGTTTTGAAATTTTAGGATGACTTTTGACACCAGAAAGGATTTTTGCTTCAGATTTGCAATTTTTCAAGCACGCAAAACAACAAGCAAGGGAAGCAAGCAATCATCTAAAAATAATGAACAAGGGAAAAAACAACCTTGTGCATGAACAAGCAATAGTGACTTATTGTGCTAATCCCTAGAAATACTACTTGTGTATGTTCAAAAAAGTTTTTCAATAATGCACATATTCTTAGAAAAAGAAAAAATTTGGCCTCACTAAGGTTTGTAGTAATGGTTTGACTCTACAACTTTTGTGATCTCAAGAGGGAAAACTCCAATCCAGGTGCACCAGAGTTTTGACACAGTCCGAGAATTTAATCAATTAGGAGCTGCTAGGGAGATATGACAACCCAACAAGAGACCACACCTGTGAAGATTTCCTCCACAAGGACATTTATATAGCGGTTGTTGCTACCACAGCGAAAATGACTATTACTACTTGAGGTTCCATCCACGTGGTTGACCCAATAAAGGGAATGTCCACTATGGTTAACCCTCTCTAAAGGCGACTCACAAAATATACCACAGGGGGACTAGATGGGATTCAAGGATCAGGGTTTCTGGTACTATCCAAAAAGGAAGTAGAGCATAATCCCCTAACCTCTTCACTTCACCAAGACAAAGAAAATAGATTAATCCAACATGCTAAGACCAAAATTATCTCGCAAAGATCTATGATGTCAACCGCTTATGATCTATCAACCTCTTTGGAGAGAGAATGTATCAATTAAAAGTTGAAGATGCACAAATCTAGTAGAACGCAAGACAATCTCAGTAACCTCCCTACCTACAAGGGGATCTATCATCAAGAAGAGCTTCACATGCATGAACAAGCCAAAGAAGCCCACTCTCTCAAGATCATCTGCAAATAGTGTTCATAGGGCCTAATTACTATGTGTAACAGATATGCAAAAAGCAAATCTATGTTCATTTTAGAGCCCAAAACTGAAGTGTGAATTATGAAAGCTGTAAAGGCATTCAAGATTGACACAAGAGAGTTTGTTTTATGTCCCAAAATGAAGTGTTATCAGATGTAACTGAATACCTGAGTTCCTCACAACGCGCTTAGTAGATTTTACCTATTTTATCAATTTTTGAGCATTTGTCTTCTATCTTTTGTACCCACAGGACGTACCTGCACCTGCACTTGCAAACCACTATTATGAAAAACTTACCTATTCTTGTACATGAAACCCACTGTTATAAAAATCCATAAAAAAAGAAACACAACTTTTCAACCCCACGTGGTAGAAAATCAGGTTAGTCAAAGATAATATGTCATTTGATAATCGAAAAACCTGTTGTCATAAAAAATTAGATTCTGACAAGTCTGTACTAAATCAATAATAACTTTTGCAAATAAAAAAAAAATTAATCCAAACCAATATAAAATGAAAGCTAACTCAAATACCTTTCTAGAAATATAAATTTTGGATCTGTATCATGTCATATGTGCATGTACCAATAAAAACATCAGTCGAATTTCATAAACTTAGGTTCAGACCAGTCTTCACTAAAATGATCATAACTTTTTCAAATCAAAACTAAATTAATCCAAACCAATGGAAAATGAAAGATAACTCAAATACCTTTCCATAAATATAAATTTTGGATCTGTATCATGTCATATGTGCATGTACCAATAAAAACATCAGTCAGATTTTATAAAATCAGGTTCACACCAGTCTTCACTAAAATGATCATAACTTTTGCAAATCAAAACGAAATTAATCCAAACTAACAGAAAATGAAATCTAACTCAAATAATTTTACAGAAATATAAATTTTAGATCTGTATCATGTCATATGTGCATGTACCAATAAAAACATCAGTCAGATTTCTAGAAAAACAACCCATAAATTTATCACAAAACTCACAAAAATTAATCTTGTGGTCGTGGGTTCGAGAAAAATGATAGAAATTTGATAGAATAGAATGGAAACCTATTTTAGGGCCCCACGGTGGGCATTAGAAATGTGTGTGTGAATTTTGTACCTAGCTATAGACACAACACTTCAGTAAAATATTAGAGGTTAGTAGAAATCAAAATCTTGCAAATAAATGAAACTATGCTAACCAGGTGATTTAATGCCTTCTAGTAGGTGCAAGTATGATGTTCTCAGATTGAAATCAAGATCAGTGACAATGCAACACCTAAATGAAGGATTTGAATACAAATAATGAAAAACTCAATGAATGCAGATTAATCTATTTTTTTGTATTTTTTATGCAATTAGGATGCAAAACTTGATATGAAACTAATCTAGAATGAATTGAAATGATATGAAAATTAATCTAAGAATGATATGAATTGATATGCAAAGCTATGAATTGATCTCACAAAATTGTTTGTCGCAAAAGCTTGATTCTTCGTATGTAATTTCACTAGAGTAATTGTGCAAATTCGAGAGATATTAATTGAAAGATTGAACAGATTTAGAGAGGTTGAAAGCTTGAGAGATTTAGAGAGATTGAAAGCTTGAGAGATTTCTGAGAGATAAATTATGAAGAGCTGAGCCTTGTTTTGATAGAAATTGAGGGCTTGAGGATGCATTGAGAAAAGTCAAAAATCACTCTTGATAAACTCAGGTTGATTTTTGAGTTAACAAAAAATTAAGAATAAATAAACTCATAAAATCATCCAAAAGCAGTTTTTATCTCAAAATAGAGCTTTAGTTCTCTTTTTCCATCAGATGTTGAGTTTAGAAAGTTAACAAATTGAAATTGTAACACCCCGCCAGGGAACCCAAGAGAAGTTAACCTATAACTTGCTACTAAGTTTGGTGAACATTTTTTTTTCTAAAGTTAACAAACAAGATAAACAACAGTGCGGAAGCAATTACCATTTATTCACATGAACAACATTCAACATAGATTACAAAACTCGAGGGTCCCATGACATAGAATTACTTAAGAACAAATAAAATAACTAAAGAAAGATAACAAAAGATTCCATATCATAAATTATACCATTACAACTTACATCAAAACATACAATCCTCATGGACATCCATGATAACAAATAAACTGACATCCACTGCACATGTCGCAGGGTATGTAATAATAAATCTAACAAAGAAGTACAATGATCATATTAGGTATCACATGCGATACACTAATATAGGATTACATAAATGAAGGTATGAAAGAAACCAATAATGAAGAAACAATGAAGAACCAAGAAAGCATCTATCTTCAGGAGTATCAACAGCACCAGCACCAAGGATGTCGAATCTCAAATGGTAAAGAATCATGACCACCCGTCCGTGTAGAACCACAAAGGTCTACCCCACCGTGCTGAGGAGATGACCACAAACCCCAATCGGATGACCAAAACCAAACAAGGATAAAACACTGAGCAAGGAATCCTGAAAGCTCTCTACTCAAGGTTTACAAAAATAAAGTGAAAGGTGAGACACACTAATCCAGAGGCATAAACATAAAACTCAGGAGATGACTTAGGCTACATGCTATGGGAGTGTCATCACATGTCTAACTACTTGAGTTACCTTGGACTGGTCACTCTGGACCCCGGACCCTCAAGCAATGAGTTACCCTGGACTGGCCACTCTGGGCCCCGAACCCTCAATATGAACCATGTGGGATTAGAATACTCTCTCTCTCAGATATGAGGATTTCTAATCATAACCATACTCTAACTTATCTTTTTAATGAACTCTCAAAATTTTAAATTACTAAGTTATCACTTAATTACATAACCTACAATAGGTTACCCAGGTACTGAACACTTTGGGTCCCGACCCCTATTGTAAGCCACTCCCCTAAGATGCACTTAATCAATCTCCCCTAGGCTCATAATCCCATAAGCATCAACAGGTATTCAACCAAGTAATCCTAGATGCAGTTTCCCACATAGAAACCCAAATGACTACACATATACCAAGAATAGATAATATCCAATAAGAGCATATAAGATTGAAGCATAAACAAAATAGGCACACATAATGAACATGATACAGATATACAATCCACTGAAAACATATCCCTGCCTTTGTTTCCCCTAAGCCATCTAATACCTAGTATCACAAGATGCACGTGTGTATAGTTTAGAAATGATAAACCAACACTCACAATTAAGAAAACTAATCAGGAACTTCAAGTAACAAAACATCACAATGATCATGATCCTAACATAATATTGTTTGCATAATATTGATGAAAGAATCACAACATAATGAGCTTACTAAAGACATTAATAAAAGAAATATTCCCTAATGACGTTCTAGGAATTCAATAGAAAATTTGCCCAATTTTGGTATAAACCTAATCATTTAACAACTAATTGTATATATAACCAAAGAACATCTCACTAATTTATTAGCAAAATTAAGTCACCTAATTTAATTTCATCCTAAATAGTGAAATCTTATTATTTATAATAAGACAATTATGATGTAACTCAATCATAAACTAAATTAATAAAACAAGAATCAAACTAATCTATACTAAACTTTAATATAAAATAAATTTTCACTTATTAAAATTTAATATAAATTCAATTATCACAAAATAATTTATTATGAAATAAATTAATCATTTTATAAATTAACATAAAACAAAAAAAAATTAACTAACATAAAATAAAATTACTAAACATAAAATAAACTAATGTAATTTTAAATTAACAAAACAAATAAAGTTTAACATAAATTAAAATATCATATTAATAAATGCTGATAATATAATAAAATTATATTAACGAACACTAATTAACAAAATAACATGTGACAGTTTCTTAAAAAAAAAAGAAAATATATTAAAAGATTAATATTGGGGGGGGTACCTTGCAGGCCCCGCACCCCCTTCCCCTGCTGACCGCACGTTACCTTAATTGGCACTGCCGGGAGGCCCTGTCCGCACGGTACCGCTTGGTATCGCCGGCAAGTCCTTTGTCGACGGTACCAATAGGTACCGCCGGCCAGGGGTGGTCTGCGATGGTGCGGTGGGGTCAAATCCCGTGGCCCCCACCACAGTTTTTATTATATTAAATTTTTTTTAAAATTCAAAACAAATTTCAATGCATTACATTATATGATTGTTTTTAAATTTCAAAACTTTAAAATAAATCTCATATAAATATATTTTAACAGAATATATATATACATAATTTTATAAATTTTATTACAGAGAAGAGAATATACAGTAGACCCCCTTTTGACAATTCCCAAAATTCAGATTCCTTTGATATGAGAATCTATTCCCTCTTCACAAACAACTTTTAAACACAACAAATTACTAGGTCCATGAAAATTTTACACAACATAGTATATATATATATATATATATATATATATATATATATATATATAAAATTTTTTTTCTCTTACAGAGAATATATTTTCTAACTAAAAATTGAGTATTTTTGTACCAAGATTGGGTTTTCTACCTAAATTGATTTTCTTCCAATATGAATTTATTTATTTCAAACCTTATAGTCAAACTATAGGCTGGAACCAATTAATTGATTTTTAGGATAACCATGAAGAACAATTTAACAAAATTTTGCCAGAGTAACACTACGATGCCAAGTAGTAATAAAATACAGAAATCAACTACACTAGGGTTTTAGAATACCCAGATCCAATACAAACAAAGATCTATCAAAGCTGAAAACATAGAACACTATAAAACACAGAAAAAATGAACAGATGAGAATATAAATCTGACAGACAATTCCAAAACCTACCTCAGATCCAATGCTAGAAACGGATTTAAAATGGAAACTTCTGTAGATCTGAGAACCAAATTCTCTCCAAATTCAAACACAACCTACAGATCTGAAAGCTAATTTGCAACCAGGTGTCCAATCTAGAAGCATAGAGAGATTCAATTCAACATGTAGCCACAACATTCCACAAATCTTCAAAAATGCCAAACACACAAGTTTTCCCCAAAAACCTTCTCCAAAACCTGCCTCTCCAAAAATGAATGCAAAAATCCCCTAATAGGAATTCAATTCCTACATCTAAGCAATCATAGAAGACAACTTAACAGATAACTCAGAGTTCCACTCAAATCAGAAAAGTGACTCATAAGACAACTCCTAATTCAACTCAAACTCCAAAATTGAAAGAAATACAATTAATTAATTAAAAATATCTTTTAAATGCACAACTCAACTTGCCTTTTGAAAACTAGTTGTTATCTTTTTGCATACAAATCCTTTTTTCAATTTTGTACATGTTTTAATTTAAATTCATTTATTAAATAAATGAAATAATCAATGCATCACAAATTTCATGCACTTAATTATTTAATTATTTAATAATATAAACAAGCATAATTTTAAACATTTACCATTTGAGCACATGTTAATAATTTAAACTAAATTAAATATTTAATTCATCCTAGAGCATGCATTTAATTATTCAATTATTTAATAATGCACTCAACATAAATAATCCTAATTACGATTACATAATCAATTAATTCCAATAAATCAAATAATCGACTTTAGATAATTTTCCAAATTAAACATAAGAACATAATTAAATTATTAAATTCAACTATAGTCCTAACATAGATAATCATATAAAATCACCTAAATAATCATAAATCCACTGAATCAAGCATAAACAAATTCGAGCACGATAAATCAAGCAAACTGAGAACACATGCACAGACTCAAGAATGGGATCCACGAATTCCTACCAACCAGGTGAATTCGGGTAAGGTAGTCATACTGGTACTTGTCCAATTCTAGGACAATTGGCTAGGGTTAGGGTTTGGGTCTGTGAATTATCTCCCCTCTTTACCATTGAGATGAATGTTTGTGGGCACGCTCACTCCTGCCAATTCAGGGAAGATGATGCCCTGTACCTGCGAACCTGTCATCAGAAGACAAAGCATGTACATACAATATATAACAGACAATGATAGGGTACGGTCAGACGTTTGAATCTCGACTATGCGAGTAACTACGCCTCCGTCGTCTACCACACAAGCACGTCAAACAAATACAGACACATAATCACCATACACATGCAAGTATGGGGTAAATACGTCGTAATCAATATATCACATATAATCTATCATCATGAAATATCATCATCTAATATACGCATACACATGATAAACATATAATAATAGTCCACATCATCGTTAATGAAACAATAACCGATCACAAGAAAAGTGACCTAAAAGAATTCGGTCAAACATCTGAAACATAAAGCAAACTAAGAGCATCCTATGGGTGGGTATTACATTCACCCCCCCTAGGATTAGGCTTACTCCTAGAAGCCTAAAACAGGTAAGGATATGAGTCCCACAAAAAATCTCTGCATTGAAAAGAAATCTAAACTATGAATCACTGAAGATCGTTCCCTATTGCGAAGGCCCTATGAGATCCACCAGCATTTCCAACTGTAGGCTCAGAAGCTACAGGCCTCTGTCCTGAAAACTGTGTCGATTGGTTAGGACAATTGACCGCAATGTGGCCATGTTGTCCACAAGAATAACAACCGCCTTTACCACCAAATGAAGGTGCCCTAGACTGCTGGGAATGACCTTCACCAAAATCCTGATGCGAACTCTGAGGTTGCTGATCCTCCCTATTGCGCAAACTACACTGCCAGTTGTGATAGTTCCCTGATTGAGAACCACCACTACTACCATGGAAGAATTTCTTATCCTGTTGATCTTGATTACCTTTTGAAAAGGTTGAAGGATTTTGAAAATTTCCATTCTTCTGAGATTGATTCTTCTTGGAACCACTAGATTGAATACCTCCCTGAGCATTTAAACCTACTGCCAGATTTGCCTCTGTAATAGTTGCCTTAATCACTGCATCCTTGAGGGTCTTAGGCTCAAAGAGTAAAACATTCCCAATAATGCATGCATTCAACCCCCTAACGAAGTGTTGCACTAGCAAGGCTGTGTCCTGACCAAATCTAGCATACTGTTTGAGCTCAAAGAACTTCTGCTCATACTCGCCCACCGACATAGTAAGCTGTCTCAAATTATGAAACTCATCTACTCTCTGCTTCCTCCACTGGTCAAATAGGAAACGTTCCTGGAAGTGCTCCAAGAATAACTCCCATGTAACTGTATCCATACAAAGACCTAGCTTCTCCTCCTCTATCCTCCACCATATAGCTGCAAAATCTGTGAGCTGTGTCACTGCATACCTAGCTTTAGTATTGCTACTAAAGGGATGCATGGCAAAACTCCGCTCTAAGGCTATCAACCAAGTCTCTGCCTCTAAACCGGTACCTTTCCCATCAAAGGGATTAGGTTTCCCTCTCAACAGATCTCTCATGTGGTTAGTTGCCACAACTATAGGATCAAATGTCAAGTCCCTCCTTAGAGGACTTCTAGACCTCTCTCTAGCCCGCTCTACTCTAGCCTTCTCAGGAACAAGACGATTGAGAATTGCTCGCAAGAATTGTCTTGTGTCTAGTCCCTCAAACTCAGCCTGACGATCCTCTCTCTGATCATCTCGAGACTGCTGGTGGTTACTCTCCTGACTAACACTTGTAGAAGGGCTATGATGTCTACCCCTCCCATGACCACCAAAATGACCTCTACCTCTACCTCTAGAAGCTCTAGTGACAGACATGATTCCTGCATCATACAGAGATCAAGACAATGTCACACAACATAACTCAAAACAAAAATAAAAGGAAACATAATCACAAAGCAATGGTCTGCAAACAAAAATGTTTTCTGTCTATGTTTAGTTTTAAGTTTAGACCACACAAATCCTAATAGGCGTACATACCCAGAGTTCCCAGTGTAGAAACTCTGCTCTGATACCAAATGTAACGCCCCGCCAGGGAACCCAAGAGAAGTTAACCTATAACTTGCTACTAAGTTTGGTGAACATTTTTTTTTTCTAAAGTTAATAAAACAAGATAAACAATAGTGCAGAAGTAATTACCATTTATTCACATGAACAACATTCAACATAGATTACAAAACTCGAGGGTCCCATGACATAGAATTACTTAAGAATAAATAAAATAACTAAAGAAAGATAACAAAAGATTCCATATCATAAATTATACCATTACAACTTACATCAAAACATACAATCCTCATGGACATCCATGATAAAAAATAAACTGACATCCACTGCACATGTCACAGGGTATGTAATAATAAATCTAACAAAGAAGTACAATGATCATATTAGGTATCACATGCGATACACTAATATAGGATTACATAAATGAAGGTATGAAAGAAACCAATAATGAAGAAATAATGAAGAACCAAGAAAGCATCTATCTGCAGGAGTATCAATAGCACCAGCACCAGGACGCCGAATCTCAAATGGTAAAGAATCACTACCACTCGTCCGTGTAGAACCACAAAGGTCTACCCCATCGTGCTGAGGAGATAACCACAAACCCCAATCGGGTGACCAAAACCAAACAAGGATAAAACACTAAACAAGGAATCCTGAAAGCTCTCTACTCAAGGTTTACAAAAATAAAGTGAAAGGTGAGACACACTAATCCAGAGGCATAAACATAAAACTCAGGAGATGACTTAGGCTACATGCTATGGGAGTGTCATCACATGTCTAACTACTTGAGTTACCCTGGACTGGTCACTCTGGACCCCAGACCCTCAAGCAATGAGTTACCCTAGACTGGCCACTCTGGGCCTCGGACCCTCAATACGAACCATGTGGGATTAGAATACTCTCTCTCTCAGATATGAGAAGTTCTAATCATAACCATACTCTAACTTATCTTTTTAATGAACTCTCAAAATTTTAAATTACTAAGTTATCACTTAATTACATAACCTACAATAGGTTACCCAGGTGCTGACCACTTTGGGTCCCGACCCCTATTGTAAGCCACTCCCCTAAGATGCACTTAATCAATCTCCCCTAGGCTCATAATCCCATAAGCATCAATAGGTATTCAACCAAGTAATCCTAGATGCAGTTTCCCACATAGAAACCCAAATGACTACACAGATACCAAGAATAGATAATATCCAATAAGAGCATATAAGATTGCAGCATAAATAAAATAGGCACACACAATGAACATGATACAGATATACAATCCACTGAAAACACATCCCTGCCTCTGTTTCCCCTAAGCCATCTAATACCCAATATCACAAGATGCACGTGTGTATAGTTTAGAAATGATAAACCAACACTCACAATTAAGAAAACTAATCAGGAACTTCAAGTAACAAAACATCACAATGATCATGATCCTAACATAATATTGTTCGCATAATATTGATGAAAGAATCACAACATAATGAGCTTACTAAAGACATTAATAAAAGAAATATTCCCTAATGACGTTCTAGGAATTCAATAGAAAATTTGCCCAATTTTGGTATAAACCTAATCATTTAACAACTAATTGTATATATAACCAAAGAACATCTCACTAATTTATTAGCAAAATTAAGTCACCTAATTTAATTTCATCCTAAATAGTGAAATCTTATTATTTATAATAAGACAATTATGATGTAACTCAATCATAAACTAAATTAATAAAACAAGAATCAAACTAATCTATACTAAACTTTAATATAAAATAAATTTTCACTTATTAAAATTTAATATAAATTCAATTATCACAAAATAATTTATTATGAAATAAATTAATCATTTTATAAATTAACATAAAACAAAAAAAAATTAACTAACATAAAATAAAATTACTAAACATAAAATAAACTAATGTAATTTTAAATTAACAAAACAAATAAAGTTTAACATAAATTAAAATATCATATTAATAAATGCTGATAATATAATAAAATTATATTAATGAACACTAATTAACAAAATAACATGTGACAGTTTCTTAAAAAAAAAAAGAAAATATATTAAAAGATTAATATTGGGGGGGGTACCCTGCGGGCCCCACGCCCCCTTCCCTTGCTGACCACACGTTACCTTAATTGGCACCGCCGGCAGGCCCTGTCCGCACAGTACCGCTTGGTATCACCGACAAGTCCTCTGTCGACGGTACCAATAGGTACCGCCGGCCAGGCTGCGATGGTGCGGTGGGGTCAAATCCCGTGGCCCCCACCACAGTTTTTATTATATTAATTTTTTTTTAAAATTCAAAACAAATTTCAATGCATTACATTATATGATTGTTTTTAAATTTCAAAACTTTAAAATAAATCTCATATAAATATATTTTAACAGAATATATATATACATAATTTTATAAATTTTATTACAGAGAAGAGAATATACAGTAGACCCCCTTTTGACAATTCCCAAAATTCAGATTCCTTTGATATGAGAATCTATTCCCTCTTCACAAACAACTTTTAAACACAACAATTTACTAGATCCATGAAAATTTTACACAACATAGTATATATATATATATATATATATATATATATATATATATATATATATATATATATATATATATATATATATATATATATATATATATATATATATATATATATATATATATATATATATATATATATATAAAATTTCTCTTACAGAGAATATATTTTCTAACTAAAAATTGAGTATTTTTGTACCAAGATTGGGTTTTCTACCTAAATTGATTTTCTTCCAATATGAATTTATTTATTTCAAACCTTATAGTCAAACTATAGGCTGGAACCAATTAATTGATTTTTAGGATAACCATGAAGAACAATTTAACAAAATTTTGCCAGAGTAACACTACGATGCCAAGTAGTAATAAAATACAGAAATCAACTACACTAGGGTTTTAGAATACCCAGATCCAATACAAACAAAGATCTATCAAAGCTGAAAACATAGAACACTATAAAACACAGAAAAAATGAACAGATGAGAATATAAATCTGACAAACAATTCCAAAACCTACCTCAGATCCAATGCTAGAAACGGATTTAAAATGGAAACCTCTGTAGATCTGAGAACCAAATTCTCTCCAAATTCAAACACAACCTGCAGATCTGAAAGCTAATTTGCAACCAGGTGTCCAATCTAGAAGCATAGAGAGATTCAATTGAACATGCAGCCACAACATTCCACAAATCTTCAAAAATGCCAAACACACAAGTTTTCCCCAAAAACCTTCTCCAAAACCTACATCTCCAAAAATGAATGCAAAAATCTCCTAATAGGAATTCAATTCCTACATCTAAGCAATCACAGAAGACAACTCAATAGATAACTTAGAGTTCCACTCAAATCAAAAAAGTGACTCATACGACAACTCCTAATTCAACTCAAACTCCAAAATTGAAAGAAATTACAATTAATTAATTAAAAATATCTTTTAAATGCACAACTCAACTTGCCTTTTGAAAACTAGTTGTTATCTTTTTGTATACAAATTCTTTTTTCAATTTTGCACATGTTTTAATTTAAATTCATTTATTAAATAAATGAAATAATCAATGCATCACAAATTTCATGCACTTAATTATTTAATTATTTAATAATATAAACAAGCATAATTCTAAACATTTACCATTTGAGCACATGTTAATAATTTAAACTAAATTAAATATTTAATTCATCCTAGAGCATGCATTTAATTATTCAATTATTTAATAATGCACTCAACATAAATAATCCTAATTATGATTACATAATCAATTAATTCCAATAAATCAAATAATCAACTTTAGATAATTTTCCAAATTAAACATAAGAACATAATTAAATTATTAAATTCAACTATAGTCCTAACATAGATAATCATATAAAATCACCTAAATAATCATAAATCCATTGAATCAAGCATAAACAAATTCGAGCATGATTAATCAAGCAAATTGAGAACACATGCACAGACTCAAGAATGGGATCCATGAATTCCTATCGACCAGGTGAATTCAGGTAAGGTAGTCATACTGTTTCTTGTCCAATTCTAGGACAATTGGCTAGGGTTAAGGTTTGGGTCTGTGAATTATCTCCCCTCTTTACCATTGAGACTATTGTTTGTGGGCACGCTCACTCCTGCCAATTCAGGGAAGACGATGCCCTGTACCTGCGAACCTGTCATCAGAAGACAAAGCATGTACATACAATAAATAACAGACAATGATAGGGTATGGTCGGACGTGTGGATCTCAACTATGCGAGTAACTACGCCTCCGTCCTCTACCACACAAGCATGTCAAACAAATACAGACACATAATCACCATACGCATGCAAGTATGGGGTAAATACATCGTAATCAATATATCACATATAATCTATCATCATGAAACATCATCATCTAATATATGCATACACATGATAAACATATAATAATAATCCACATCATCGTTAATGAAACAATAACCGATCACAAGAAAAGTGACCTAAAAGAATTCGGTCAAACATCTGAAACATAAAGCAAACTAAGAGCATCCTACGGGTGGGTATTACAGAAATTGAAAGTTGATTTAAAGTTGTTTTAAAGTTGACTACTTTTTTTGATTATGCATGATTTAATATGAATTAATTTAATAAATAAAGTGATTTATTTTCCACTTAACTAATTTTGAATTAAAATAATAGATTTATGGGTTAATCAATTATTAAATCAAACTTTATTCTAAAATTAGATTATTAAAAATTGACAATTGACATTAATTATTTAAATAAGAATTTAATCAATTAGTCATGAGATTTTTGATTTATTGTCAAAATTAAATAATATAATTTAGGAATAAATATAATTAAATGTAATTAAATAATTAAGTGGCAATATTAAATCTGATTAATTAAATATTCAGAATATTCAATTAATTAAACTTTAGGATAAATAAGATTTATTGCTAAATAATTATTAAATTAAATTTAATTAGGATAAATAAGGAATATTGCTAAGAAAATTCCTCGATGCAGAATTTATGATAAAATCAATTAGAATTCGATAATGTGCAGATGTGCCTTAGGTTAGGACTTTGATGTCGATTTCGTTCGAATTTGAAGATGTAGGAGGTTAATGAACCTATAGCCCATTTTTGGGGTATTACAACCACACACGTGTACGACCACCTTTTTTTGAAGTAAATAAATAATTTTTTGTGAATCCTTCTAGTGAAAAAGGTAGCTAAAAAACTAAATATTGATGAAAATATTTTTTCTTATTTTTATTTAATATTTTTTAAATTAATTTTTAATTGACTATAAAGTACATTTTTGAGACCTCTAGTGTATGACCACCATTATTTGATGATAACTTCACTTTTTTCAAATAAAAAATTATCTTGGAGGAAATTCTATGTAGATTGGTGTCATATAATTTATTTTTAAAAAAACTTAAAATAAAAAAAGTTATTAAAATTTTAGTTAACCTTAGTATTTCCAGTTTAGGTACCACATTGGATTGAAAAAAATTGTAAAAATATTAAAATTACTCATATCACTATGAAATTTATATTTTTAGAATTTGTACAATAAGAACTAAAATGGGTTTTCATTTCGTCAAAAAAATTATTTAGGAAGGCCTCAAAAAATTATGTCAAGGCATAAATTTTATATTCCAATGTCTTAGCCATAGTTTTGTAGCCCAAGCATAGGCTTGGTCCCACCAAGCCTATCCTGAACCAAAAACCAAGGTGGCGGTATGGTTTCCACTTATAGTTTTAAGAAACATGCACCCATTTTTTAAAATTCAAAAAATGGGTGCCCGTTGTATGTGACTGAATGTGACCTCTAAATCAGGCACAACACAACATGGTCATTATTCACTTGATTCAATTCGGGAGAGAGTATGAAGAACTCAATCCAAATTTCATGGTGAGGTGACCTGTTGCCTCCTATGTGAATGGGGTGTTTGAATACTCTCAGAATAAGAGCCAACAGCCGGGAGACCAATTCAACAATGAAGGATTTCCAAGAAGCAATAAAGATGAGCAAGATGAAATTAATCTAAGATGAAGTGCAATTTAATCTAAGAATGAGGATGCAATTAATCTAAGAGCTTGAAAATAAAGATGAGATGCAACTTAATCTAAGAACTTGAAACAAATATGATGTTAAACTAAGAACAAATAAGCAAATTTAGTCTAAAATGTGATGCAAAGATTATACTAATAATGAGATATTAATCTAATAAATGCAATAAAAAGCTTTGAAAACAATGAATCAAATGAGACTAGAAAATGCCTATAGTGTAGATGCTCTCAAAAATTGCTCTCCCTTGAATGAGAAAAAGAGGTTCATTAAATAGAGAAGCCCGGAGAGGAATGAAGAGTTTCTTGATTTGAAACTCCTGACTCTTCATTCCCCTTTGAGACAAAAAGGTATGAATTATTTAATTAAAAGAATGAAATTTGCCACATGTGGGGAGTGACCTTTCAAGTAATTTGAATTATTAAATTCAAATAAAGAGGTGTCCAATTCAATTAACTAAATATTTATTAATTCCTTTTTAAGGGTAATTAGGGGTAGATTTTAATTTAATTCAAAGTGCTTAGGACTTTAGAACTAAATTAAATTATCATAGAGGTAATTTAGCTAATTAAAGTCAAGGACTTTAGGAATTAATATTAATATTTGATTATTGCAATTTATGGTTTTTGCAATTGACATCAAGTCAAATTAAGTCAGGTAGGAGAGAGAAAATTGCCTAGGGAACTAGGACTTTGGTGATGTAAAATCGAGATAATGCACCAAATTGATGAAATTAAATAGGTGCCAATTTTGGGATATTACACCCGTTTCTATTTGGACCATTGAAACTAAAATGGGCACCCATTTCATTTAAATAATGGGTGCCCATTTCTTAAATATCTATTGTAGAAAAAAAATAGGACCGTGGGCCTGATCTCAATGATTGATTAGTATTCAGTCAATTTTTTGATTGATCCTTACTGTAGAATAGTTTGAATCAACATTTTTTTTTTGTCTTGTTTTAGATCTGACATGAAGATAATCCTTTGAATTAAGTATTTACTAATTACACTTTACTTAAGTTTGCTTAGGATAATGCATTTTTTTATTAGTTGTCATTGAGACACCTAGGATTTTGCATTTTATTTTAGCACATTGTTAGGATAATTTCCACTTTAGATGGCGATAGTTGTCATCTCATACCTCTTTGTGTGTGAGATCCACCTTTAGTGCTCTTATCACATTATCATCCTCTCATTGTTGCACATGTTGCACATACTTTGATGTGCAATGGAGGATGATCCACCTTTGGTGGACATGTGATTCCTATTATATACTGAATTTGCACCCTTAGTTCAAGCTCTTGTAGTCTTGATAATCTAGTATAACATGGGAATCATCTCAAGATTGTGGGACCTTTTGCTAACCGAGAGCAGACCTCCAGATTCTAGGCTGGTTCCTCTTGGATAGTAACCCAGATTTGCTCTTAGACAGGAAAGTAAATTCTTTGAGGGAAAGGGATAGAAGGAATGCATAAAATAGAAATGACTGAAAGCAAATCTACCTACTAGGTGATGCACCAGAACTAGGGTTTGGATCTCAGTATAGAGAAATGAAACCAATGAGAGGCTTAGGTCTAGGAGATCACAGCTTACTGAATAGGCCTGCATAAGTGTTTCATGGAAGGGTCTACAAACAAAAGAGGATGTTCAGGGAGAGAGGAAGATTCTTTCACAACAACAAGACTCTCAGGATTAGACATCAATCCATGACCTGTAAACAAACATTCACTCCTATAAATCCGTGTAGGATTGAGACAAGACTGTTAGGGGCTGAAATATACCCACAAAACATCTAAATCAGATCAAACACAATAACACACATAGTTATAGAAAATAAGAGGAATTAGGGAAACTAAGACGTCATTAAAAACATGCACACACTTTGATCCAATAAGAGATACTGCAAATAGGGAAGCACAAGGACATGAAGGATTGTCACAAAGTACTTTGCAATATTTGCATTATCAATAAAAATTTTACAATTGCAGAAAGCCAAAGGGCAAGAAAATGCCACAAATTGTTCTCTGAGAAAGAAACCTTCTTTTTACAATTGCCAAATTCTGAGCACTACAGGCTCCAAAAAAGAATATATACATCTCTGCACGTAGGCAAAAATTTAAAAATATCTCCATTAGGGCTACATAGATATGCATAAAATAATCAACCCTAAAATCAGTCATGTCTGATCATAAATGTTTCTCTAAAAATATCCAACCGATTAGATATATCTCCCCTTGCATGTCCATCTCTATACTAATCCTGCTTGCAGACAAAAACTTCGACTTGACAACCTCTCTGCAAATCAGGCTGTCATGAATGACCAAAATCTGATCTCAGATCCTCCAAAGGACCAAAAAAAAAGGCAGCCTAAATCCTCTGCAAAAACTCCTAGCTACAACTGCCTTCGAAAACATCAATTCTCAGCTACCCGCACTCACAAGTGTTCTGCGTAGAAAAAAGCCCGCCAACAAAGTTGCATTGCCTTTGAAATAGCAATGGTCACATAATCGCATGAGCCCGAAAAGCTTCATGCGATCATGTGACTGCCCTTTGAATCCACCACCGCTTAAAAAAAAAAGGTCGCGTGATCGCATGAGCTCGAAAAGCTTCATGCGATCATGCGACTGCCCTTTTAAAACTGTCTCTATTGCCACGTGGACGCTCGGGACCTGCAAAACATCACAACAAACTTGACCCTGGTTTACCTTGAGTTCACCTTACCTCAGTCGCTGAAATGCTTGATCTTTTCCTTAACCCCAGGTCTATCTGGTGACTACACAAAATATGTTAACCACGCAACCGCGCAAAGCTTTACCAACCCTGAGCCTAGAACTGCCATGTGTCATCCTTCTATTCATTCCGGCCACAGACCGTTGCATCGGATGGACCCATGATAGAATGCCCCCAAAAAACCTAGAATAATCGAATGACTGTCGCATGATCGCATGGGATCAGAAGATCCCATGAGATCATGCGCCAGCCGTTGATCTTGGCTCAACTGGCGCCTCCACCACTAGGCCCACTGCAGATCAGACACGCCATCACCCGATGACCCATCGAAGCCCCTACTGACCGAACACGTCATCACCCGCCAGCCACTGAAAAGCGGGCACATCACTAGCCAAGGGCCCACCACCGGAGTAAAAAAAATGTTGACTTCTTGTCGCATGATCGCATGCGGTTAGGAAGTCACATGCGATCATGCAACCAGTCGGGAACTACTACGCCAACCGCCACCATGCTGCTTTCTTGACTACTTACCGCTTGTCGCATGATCGCATGCGGCCAGGAAGGCCTATGTGATCATGCGACCAACGACATGATGTTAACTGATGACCGCTACCATAGATCTTGACCACCGACCCTGCTGATACCACATCAATGGCTGTCGTATGATCTTATGGGATCAGAAGATCCCATGAGATCATGCGATAGTCATTAGATCTTTTACTATACTGGCACGGTCTTGAGGAACTGGGACCCGCCTGTCGGAGTTGCACACTTGGGGTTGAAAACACAGGCGGTGTCAAAAACACAGAGGGTTTTTGAGCGAAGGTCAAAAACACACTAAACTTTCAGAGTGGGGGGGTCGAAAACACACCGAGCTTTCGAACCAAAAGGTAGAAACATCCCGAGCCTACAGAGAGGAGGTCAAAAACACCTTGGGTTTTTGACACTTGAGCATTTCTTTGGAAAAAAGGACCGCGACCAAAAAAGAATGACAGGGAATTTTTGGGTAACATTTTGGCGACCTCTGTGGGATGTTAGCCTACTAGACATTTAGACCAGTTGCCTTGAAGCAATCCATTGGGCATAGGAGTCATCACAGGAACACAAAAAACTTTCTGACAGGGAGAGGGACAAAAAATTATGCTCGAGCACTTCTTGGAAAAGCAGGAAACTAATCTAGGAATATAAGAAACACCTAACCTAGACTACCAGTACAGAAACCTGGTTTAAACGAAACCATTGACTGGTTGTGGAAAATAGCTTCCCATGCTTCTCAGCTTACAATAATCCACATGCCTCTGGAAAGCTATTACAAGATGAACATAGGAGACATGCAGAATCACCTTCTTGACAAAGATCTGGCTGATATAGATTTTGCTCACTTGGTCAAGCTGATTGTAAGCACCATCATTCTGAGGAGAGACATCAAGCAGCGATGAGACTTTACTTACTTGGCCAATGGGGACAACAAGCTAATTTGGTTCATTCGCAGCCTCAATTTCTGATGGAAAATCATATTGGGATGCTAGCACAACTTGTACTCCTTTGATAACCTCCATCTTGGCCAAATACCTGATAGGGCAACCATGAGAGATGCTGGACCTGGAGCTTTCCTTGACAAGCTTAGGCTCTTGAAAGATCACTTCAGTTTGATTGACCTCCTTCTTATGCTGATCGGAAATGACTATCTCTTGTAGATTGTAGGTGTTCTCTAGAAGTGTGGGCTTGTCACCAAGATGCAAGCAAAAGTACTCCATCTTGTCCCAAAATTAGTCTTCCTCTTCTTCTTCTAGACTCTTTTGTAGGAGAAGTATACTACTGTCAGCATAATCATGATTTGTTGAGGACTTATTTATCCTAACCTATTCAGAGAGAGCCACCTTTAGATCAACAATCTTCTACTTTATGCTTTCCTTCTCTTCTTCAAGTTGAGAACATTTCTCAATCTGCATCTGAGAGCTTCTTTTATATGTTTCAGTGGTAGAAGCTAGGAATCTTATATTTTGCTTGAGATCCTGTAGCTCTCTCTCATGAAACTCCTCATGAGCTCTCATCTCTTTTTCTTTCTCCATTTGAAATTCAATGCCCCTATCAAACATGGCCTCCATTAAAATTTTCTGGTCTTGAACCACCTTTTCACAATTATTCTTATGAATTTCCAACTCCTCATAAGCAACCTGCTGAGCTGCTAATGCTCTTTGAAAATCTTCCTCTTTCTCAGCTATAGCATCACTAACCTTAATTAAATTTTCTTTGTAAACTTTGTTCAGTGTGGCCAGATTACTTGCAAGGGTTACTTGACTTTTTTGTTGTCCTACAATGATTTCTTCACACTGCTTCCATCTAGCATCAAACTACTCTTTTTCTTGTGCCCGCATATGCCCCCTTTGTGTTTCCAGCACCTCCTCATAATGTTTCTTTTGTGCTTCCAGCCTCTCAATAAGCATGGCTTCATTTCTTTTGTATTGTTCTGCCAGATACCTCCTATAACCTTGATCCTGCTGAGCCAAAGCCTCTTGTTGTTGGATCTGGGCATGATGAACATGCTCTTTCAAAGAAAGCATCTCCTCTTAAGGTTAATGGTATGTGTATTGATGCTGCCATGATGCTGGAAGTTGGGTGGGTGGGGGGCAAGCATGAGATGACTGTTGTTGACCTCCATGAAATGAAGGGATACCCTCATGAAAAGAAGGATGGTAATCCATCCTAGGTACTGAATCTGCTTGAAACCAGTAGATGTGAACTTGGAGTTGCCAGATATGCAAAACAATGACCTCTCAAAGGTTTGCAACTTGCTGGAAGCATATCAGAACTAGCAAGAATCATGAAAAATATGACTTCTTGGTCCCACCGGGCATGCCAAAAATGTTATACACTAAATTTGCACCCTTATTTCAAGCTCTCGTAGTCTTGATAATCCAGTATAACATGGGAATCATCTCAAGGTTTTGGGACCTTTTGCTAACCGAGATGAGAACTCCAGATTCTAGGCTGGTTCCTCTTGGATAGTCACCCAGATTTGCTCTTAGATAGGAAAGTAAATTCTTTGAGGGAAAGGGATAGAAGGAATGCATAAAATGAAAATGACTGAAAGCAAATCTACCTACTAGGTGATGCACCGGAACTAGGGTTTGGATCTCAGTATAGAGAAATGAAACCAATGAGAGGCTTAGGTCTAGGAGATCACAGCTTACTGAATAGGCCTGCATAAGTGTTTCATGGAAGGGTCTGCAAACAAAAGAGGATGTTTAGGGAAAGAGGAAGATTCTTTCACAACAACAAGACTCTCAGGATTAGACATCAATCCATGACCTACAAACAAACATTCACTCCTATAAATCCGTGTAGGATTGAGACAAGACTGTTAGGGGCTAAAATATACCCACAAAATATCTAAATCAGATCAAACACAATAACACACACAATTACAGAAAATAAAAGGAATCAGGGAAATTGAGACATCATTGAAAACATGCACACACTTTGATCCAATAAGAGATACTGCAAATAGGGAAGCACAAGGACATGGAGGATTGTCACAAAGTACTTTGCAATATTTGCATTATCAATGAAAATTTTACAATTGCAGAAAGCCAAAGGGCAAGAAAATGCCACAAATTGCTCTCTAAGAAAGAAACCATCTTTTTACAATTGCCATATTTTGAGCACTACAGGCTCCAAAAAAGAATATATACATCTCTACACGTAGGTAGGAATCAAAAAATATCTCCATTAGGGCTACATAGATATGCATAAAATAATCAACCCTAAAACTAGTTATGTCTGATCATAAATGTTTCTCTGAAAATATCCAACCGATTAGATATATCTCCCCTTGCGTGTCCATCTCTATACTGATCCTGCTTGTAGACAAAAACCTCAACTTGACAACCTCTCTACAAATCGAGCTATCATGAATGACCAAAATCCAATCTTGGATCCTCCAAAGGACCCCCCAAAAAAGGCAGCCTAAATCCTCTGAAAAAACTCCCAGCTACAACTACCTTCGAAAACATCAATTCTCAGCTACCTGCACTCGCAAGTGTTCTCCGTAGAAAAAATTCTACCAACAAGGTTGCACCGCCTTTGAAATAGCAATGGTCGCATGATCAGATGAGCCTGAAAAGCTTCATGCGATCATGCGAGTGCCCTTTGAATCCACCACCGCTTTTAAAAAAAACAACAGTCGCATGATCGCATGAGCCCGAAAAGATTCATGCGATCATGTGACTGCCCTTTTAAAACTATCTCTATTGCCACGTGGATGCTCGGGACTCGCAAAACATCACAACAAACTTGACCCTGGTTTACCTCAAGTTCACCTTCCCTCAGTCGCTGAAATGCTTGATCTTTTCCTTAACCCCGGGTCTATCTGGCGACTACGTGAAACATGTTAACTGTGCAACCGCGCAAAGCTTTACCAAGCCCAAGCCCAAAACCACCACGTGTCATCCCTCTATTCATTTCAGCCACAGAATGTTGCATCAGATGGACCCATGACAGAATGCCCCTGAAGAAACCTAGAATAATCGAACGGTTGTTGCATGATCGCATGGGATCGGAAGATCCCATGAGATCATGCGCCAGCCATTGATCTTGGCTCAACTATTGCCTCCACTACTGGGCCCACTATAGATCGGACACGCCATCACCCGATGACCCACCAAAGCCCCTATTGACTGAATATATCATCACCCACCAGCCACTAAAAAGTAGGCACATCAGCAGCCAAGGCCCCACCACCGGAGTAAAAAAAATGTTGACCGCTTGTCGCATGATCACATGCGGTTAGGAAGCTGCATGCGATCATGCGACCAGTTGGGAACTGCTACACCAACTGCCATCGCGCTACTTGCTTGACTGCTTACCGCTTGTTGCATGATTGCATTTTGCCAGGAAGGCCTATGCGATCATGCGACCAACTGCATGATGTTAACCGATGACCGCTACCGTAGATCTTGACCGCTGACCCTACTGATACCGCATCAACAACTGTCGTATGATCTCATGGGATCAGAAGATCCTATGCGATCATGCGACAGTCGTTGGATCTTTTACTGCACTGACACGGTCTTGAGGAACTGGGACCCGCCTGTCAGAGTTGCGCACTTAGGGTTGAAAACATAGGTGGTGTCAAAAACACAGAGGGTTTTCGAGCGAAGGTCGAAAACACACTAAAATTTTAGAGCAGGGGGGTCGAAAACACATCGAGCTTTCAGACCAAAAGGCAGAAACATCCTGAGCCTACAAAGAGGAGGTTGAAAACACACTGGGTTTTCGACACTTGAGCATTTCTTTGGAAAAAAGGACCGCGGCCAAAAAAGAATGACAAAGAATTTTTGGGTAACAATTCCACCTAGTGTGGTTGATAGTTTATCATCTCCTTATCATGTAGTCTTATCATAAATTGCCTATATATTAAGACATTCCTACCTTGTATGTAATCTATCAATTCATTCTATTTGATTATTGATTATTGTTTTATCATTTGATCATATCATATTTGTCTCTCTTGTAGTATCTCTTGAGCTTCTATATCTTGGCATTTCATTCATTTCCTTTGGAAAATTCTTACATTGTATCAGAGTCATAGGAGTCTTCATTGCATAGCCGTTGGAGAGCCATTGTTGCTTCAACTTTTGGAAGGCCACGATTTAGATGTGAGATATCAACAATATTTTGGAGCATCTAGAGCAAGATCTGACCTCACCATTGTGTCTGGGTGGTCATTTCCATAAATTTTGACTATAAATTTATCTATATTAGGGAAAAGTCAAATTTGAGGCAATTTTTTTTTGCAAATCAAATTTGAACAGTTCGATTTGCGATATGGTACAGATTTTCAAAAATTTATTTATAATTTTTTTTTTCAGATCTAGGAAAATTTTGCAATTTTTTGGAAATTTTTTTGGGGTTGTTTCAAGGTCTCCACCCCTCTTTCTCGATTAGATTACCTTTGCAGGTGTGACACAGGTGTTAGACCAATACATCGATGTGAGTTAATGATAGAGACTGAGAAATCAAACCCTAAGCCACACATACATAGTCTGACAACGACTGAGCAACCCAACACTCAAAACCTAGAGAGATCTGCATTTCAACTATCACGATGGTTTACATTTAAACAACTGTAGAGTCCCTTGCCCACCGCATTTGGGACTAATCTGATGCAGGACTTCAAATTTTTTTTTTGACGACCTGTCTAATCTGTAGTCAAATGGAGGCGGGTGACCTAACTTCATTTTTGGCTCGATGAATGATCCAATTTAGCCTCATCAAACGGGAAACAATTCAAGCCGAGCTCCCAACCTCACAAGCTAATGCGGACGCACAGGATGTGAGCTGATCCCGCACTTAAACCCACAACTAAGTCAAGCTTCTTTTCCAACAAACTATGGTTTTGACACTTTAGACAACCACAACTCCACAGACTGGGTGAATGTGGGACTAAAACATCCCACATCCACCACCATGGAACCCTCCCTTTGCCACTCCACCTCCGTTCCATCGACGACCTCTATGACTGGTCAATATAATACCTTAGTAATAAAGGATTGGACATCCTTTTACAATGATTCTATGGTTAAACAACATTAGGTGTCATACTTAAAATAGCATACTGAACTCATTTAGTTTATCAATTCAAAAGCGTAAACTTGAAATGGTGACTGCAAAGTATATGCTCTAATCTGCCTTAAAAGTCATTATAACTAGAGTAAAGACAATGCTGGAGGAAATCTATACTTAGAAATAGAAATAACAACTTAACTTAGAACTTAAGATAATGCTGCAAATAATAAACCTAGTTGTGCATCTATGCTACAGGAAAACAACCAATGGTTCTGTTACCAAATGGCTACAAGAGCAACAGAGTATAACTACTTCAAGAAAACTTAAATCTTATTCCTACTTAAGCATGAACTGAGTTCACCTTCCATGTGGGCCCCCATAGAAGAGTGACTGAATTGAAAAATCAAAGACCGAGATCTAGAAATATCATTTATTCATTCATGGAAACATCAACATAAGTACAAGCTGAAATATCAAAGTTGTATTCACTATTTGTTGGTTTACAAAAAGGATTTCCTGAACATCTAGCTAATTAGGAATCATGAACCCCAGCTTATTTATAAATAACTTGAAACAAAACTCCTAAGAACTAGGATCCTCCAATACATGGATACAACAATTTTTGGTTACAAGAGAAACATCATCATTTATGCAGGAGTAAACCGCATTCAAATACACAGGAATATAGGAACACATGACCGCTGGATTTCCTCCAAAATACCTGCTAACTGAATTGACCCAGTCTGCAACAACAACTGCTACTGATTGGAAATAGTGGAACCATTATGAAACTTGAAAATAGTTATTTGTCTTGATGATGCCACTTCGATGTTGAGTCTTCATTGCCTGCTGACTTATCCTTTCCTGCAAGAGATTAGCGCACACAAAAACTGCAACACATATCCAAAATAAAGATTCATAATAAGTTTCCCCTACTTTAGCATATCCTCATCACATGGCTATAGGAAACATTACCCCATTAGTGCACAATGGAAAGAATACCAGATTTCATCATACATAATCCACATATATTTAGCACATTCCTTTAGTCCCAAAAGTATCAAATACACACATAAGCATAGCATAAAAACATAGAAAGTCTAAACATTATTTATGATAACTCATGAAATACTTCAAGTCTAAACCAAAAAATCATAAACTATATAACCATGAACTGGGCTCATCATTGCCCCGCAACTTGACCTTTTGTTGGTTCCATAGCAAACATAAAGTTTTTGAGTTTGGCTGTCATCCTGTAGTCCGCAACTAATTTCTGTCCAACACGTCCCTTGGCAAAGCTCTAGTAAAATCCCTTGGTTTTCCTATGCTTTTCCCACCTATTCACTTCTCCCTCCATATCATGACTGTCTAAGCTCTCTGAATTTGCTAACAAAGGAGACATGAGCAAAGGTGGCTGAAAAGTAAGTGAAATCCAGAAACTCTATCTTTCTCTCCCCAAAGAGATGTACCATGGTGCACACCTATTTTCCATGCTAAAATTAAGGGGCAAATGTGGCTCCTTATCTCTTAGTTCCTTGGTTAAACTGATCCAACTCCACTGGATGGCGTTCATAGCTTCAGGCAACTCAAAATTAACTAACTGATCATACTCATCAAATGCTGCATTCTGAAGTGGGTAAATGAGCTTACTACCTAAATTTGAGGGTGTAATTCTTAACTAGTCATAATAACAAGTTTTAGGGTCCTTAGCTTCTGGTCTCAGATAGAGGGGAATTTCTTCCTCCAATTCCCTATATATCTTAGCTTGAGATTCTTGATTGATTTCATTTTGAATCCAAGACATAAGAGCTCTCAATTGGATATCCCCAACATACAATAAGGGATTCCAGAATCTATCATTCGGAACTGCTAAATTATGGAGAAAGAACTCACACAACAAATTCTTAATGGCTGTGGGAGAATTACTGAAAGCCTGATAAAACTAAAGAGGTTCTTGAAAAATGGGGACCTATCTTGCATGATACAAGTCATTTGGTAATTCAACAGCTGCTCCTTAAGAAATAGGGCATATATAGGAGACGGGGACCTATAGCTCATTAACTCAGGAATAAGGGATGTTACTTTGTTGAGTTTCACATGTAGTTGCTCTATGTTTTCTTCTTGTTCAAGAGTTTCCTAATAATGTTGATCTATGACCCTATTCAAATCTTTCTTTTGTTGTTTCCATTGCTCCCTTTCTGAAACTAACTGCTTAGTTAATTGAAAAATGACAGATAACAAAGACATAGAACCAAATTCATCTGACATAAAACTGACACTAGTGTTTTTTGCTGAATGAAAAATAGGGGACTTACCATTTTTGAAACTTATCCCTTTCATGGGATCTGTCCATACCACCATAGATCTCTTGGTGTTACTGCATTGCTATGCAATAGAGGCCAATGCATCCAAACCTTCACTTAAAATATGCTCCACTACTTTATTAACAAGATTCATGTTAACATCAAACTTTTCTTTAAACAAATTTTTCTCTGCTGCTACAGGAGGTGGTTTTGGTTCATCTGTTTCCACTAAAAAGCATCCCTTAGACATCTCATCATTTTTTGAGTCACTACAACTATTAATTGTCTGAGGACCCTTATAGGATGAACCTCTTCTTTGGAATATAAAATCTTGCTCTTCAGAGCTAAAGTCATCACCAATTATTATGCATTCTTCATTCATTTGTTTCACAGGACCCTGTTCTTTTTCAATCTCAGGAAAATTCTCAAGTAATTCCTGCTAAATATTCCTAGGTTCTTCTTCCTTTTGCTCAGAGGTTTCAAGTTCAATAGTTAACCCTTCTAGTGGTATATCTGCAGTCTCATTTTGCTTCCTTCTATTACTCCTTCTCAATGGAGTTTATTCCTTTTTTTCTAGAATTTTCCACTTCCTATAAGTGTTTGTAGCTATAGGAGACTGTTCCTTTGTCTGTTGACAAGAACTAGGAATATTATTTCTTTTTTTATTTACTTTTCTCGAAGAAATCCTTTTTGACACAGGAGTAGACTTCTCTGCATAGGTATTTTCCTCTTCCTCATTCTGGGCTGACCCAAAAGTAGAGAGGTGAGGGGAACTTTCAGGAGTCCTAACCCTAGACTTTTTCTTAGAGGAAGGTCCTGGCCCAAGTTCTACGATAACTTTCTTAACCCCTTGTTCAGTTTGAATTCTTTGCCCAACTCTTCGCCCTATAGGCTCTAGGGTTTTTTCTTTAAATCCTTTGGACAAAAAATCTTCCCATGATATGTCTGACTGTCCTCTCAAAGCTCTTTCAACAATTAGCTTTATTAAACAATGATGTGAAACAAAGTTAAGTTTACCTTCATGTACTAAAGCAACTTTCTTCTTCAAAATGTTGAACATAAAGCTAGGTACATTAATGGGCCAATTTTCATGCCATAGACAACTTAAAATCTTGAAATGAACAGAATGCAAGTATGTATGTCATCCCTCACAAGTAAAATATTTGACAATATAGACTGCACACTGCCAAAAGGGGTCTGGAAAAGACATTCTATGTGTACCTTGCTTCTTGTCAACATCTAGAGGTTGGTTTGAGTGTAGGGTAAACTATGCCCTAGATGTTTCTAGATCAATGCTTTTTGAAAACTCTTCTTCTTCTTATGGAAAACCCATAACATCATCCACTACTGCTTGTGAAAACGGCACCCTTAATCCCTTAACCATGGCTACTCCCTCCTTAAGTGTGCTCAAAAACTGCAATGCAACCTCACCGTCCCAATTGGTGAGCCTCTAAATATAATCAAGCCATCCTTTTTCTTGGAAGTATGGCATACAAGCTTGATCATTTAACAAAATATCATGCACTATGGGTTCACACCGAATAAGATCACCTCCCATATTCAGATTGTCAAATTACCCAAAACAATATTGCAGGAAATTTAAACACACTAAAAAAAAGCTTAGACAAGGAGTTTTTGAAATGGCAAGCTACAGGAAATTTTTGAATACAAAAGGTTCTGGTATTTTGGAAATGAGCTCTTAAGTAAATATGAGTACAAATCAAGAATATCTCGCACATTAACTGCTCATAATTACATATCCACATACTCGTACTAGCCACCCTTGCATGATATGTGCGAAATAATAACATAGCTTTTTAAAGATTGTCACATCATGGCAAGAAGTGTGTAAGAGTACAGGTAAGATTTTTAAAAGAATGAAAGAATGAAATATAAATATTTATGAATACATAAGACAAAAATGATATATCTTTCACCCCCAACTTATTTGGCAATTGGTCCCACAATTGCACATGTGATGAGGCATAGCTAAAAGTTTGAAAAGAAAATTAAGAAACAAATACATCAGATAGTGTACAAACCTAAAAATTTGCTGAGGGCATCTACTATCGTCATCTATTGGTGGAGAATGATGAAGTGGATGGGTGGAAAGATGAGAAATGATGAGGTGGAATTTATTGTGGAGAAAGTACTTTCATGAAGAAAGTATTTATTATGGGGGTGACGAGAACTTTTTAAAGAGAAGAACTTAAATGAGTGGGAGGCTCATTTCCAGAGGCTGCATGAGAGATATTGCCAATGGTGGAGGAGAAATAGTGTAGGAACTCTGCTTTAGTCTGTGGTTTGTGGTACAATTTCAACCTTTGACCATTGACTAGAAACTTGAATCGAACAGGATCAACAGTAGATAGCTGGATCACTCCATTGAGAAACACAACAATGATCTTATATAGTCCTAACCAACAAGTTTGAAACTTCCATGGATTGTGTTGATACCTGGAATCATAAAGAAGTGCCCAATGTCCAACAAAAAACATTTTATCCTTGATAAACTTATCATGCCACTGCTTCTGTTGATGCTCGATGAGTTCTGTATTATTCAAAGTAGATTTGCACCATTCATCAAGGCCATTTAAACTCAGAATTATTTCTTATTGTGCAGAAGTAAGATCCATACCAAGCTCCAAAGTAGTCCTTAATGTCTTATGTTCAAACTCGATAGGCATGACAACTGTCCTACCATAGACTAGCTCAAAAGGAGTGAAACCCGTTGTAGATTTCCAGGTGGTTCGATAAGCCCAAAGAGCTTCAGGAAGGCATGTGGCCCAATCTTTCTTATGAAGTGCTACTGTCTTGGTAAGAATGGCCTCTAGCTCCTTGTTAGTAACCTCCACTTGGTCATTGGCTTGGGGATGATAAGGTGATGATTTTCCATGCCGAATGTTATATTCTTCCATCAAAGTAGCTGTCAGGTTAGAGGTAAATTGAGCTCCCTGATCAGATTGTAACTCCCTCGGGACACCAAATCTTGTAAAAATAAATTCATATAAGAACTAGGAAACATTTTTATCCCTGGGATGTTTCATGGGTTTTGCCTCTGCCCAATTTGTGACATAATCAGTGCAAACCAGAATATAGGATTTACCTTATGAAGAGGGTTCAATAGGACCCACAAAGTAAATCCCCCATTTATCAAAGGGTGAAACAACTATTTGAGGCTGCAGGGGCATCTCATTTGATTTAGTGGGTCACCCCATGTATTGGCACTTATCACATTTCTTTGTGTACCGAGCTGCATCCTTGTGTAAGCTTGGCCAATAATACCTTGTAGTCAATATTTTTAAGGTTGTCTGCTTGGCTGCAAAATGATCACCATAGGGCTCATCATGGCATGCCCTTAAGATATCATATGTTTCATCTTCCTGTAGACATCTACACATTACTTGATCAGGACCAGTATAAAATATAAATCCTGAAATCCAAGAATAGTTAAAGCTCTTTTCAGCTAATAGCTTCCTTTCTTTAGCAGAGAACTAAGTTGGCGTCTTTCCTATGGTTAGGTAATTAGCAATGTCTGCATACCAAGGATTTTGTGCTGACAACAAGAAGAGATGTTTGTATGGAAAATTGTCATCAATGGCTGTAGGATTGTCAGGAACATGCAACCGAGAGAGGAAATCAGTGACTACATTGGCCTTATCGGGCTTGTCGACTATTGTGATATCAAATTTCTGCATAAGTAGCAAGTAGTGAGCCAATCTTCCAAATATTGCAGGCTTATTCACCAAGTACTTAATAGTAGAGTGGTCAGTGTGCACAAAGATTTCATATCTGGTGATATAGTGCCTAAATTTATTCAGTGCATAGATGATTGCAAGTAGTTCCTTCTCAATGATGGTGTAGTTGAACTCTGTACCTTGTAGATTTTTACTGATGAAATAAATAGCATGTTCAATAGAGTCTACCTTATGACCAAGTATGGAACCAATAGCATAATCTGAGGCATTTGTATGAATGTGAAAAGGCAATCCCCAATTGGGCCCCCTCAAAATTGGTGATGTTTTGAGAACCTCCTTGAGCTATAGGAAAGATGTATTGCATTCAGAGTCCCAGGCAAATTCAGAATCCTTTTTTAGTAAGTTATAAAGGGGTGCTACAATTTGACTGAAATCCTTTATGAATCTTCTGTAATACCTGACATGTCCAAGGAAACTGTGCACATCCTTCTGCTTCATAGGCGTGGGTAAGGTACTGATTACCTCAATTTTTGCTGGGTCTACTTGGATGCCTTGTGATGAGATGAAATAACCTAGGACAACTCCTTCCATTAGCATGAAACATTTCTCACTATTTAGGGATAGGTTATGGTCTTGGCACCTCTTGAGTACCTTTTCTAGGTTTTCTTTGGCTTCATCAAAAGTATTCCCATAAACAGTAAATTCATCCATGTAAATCTCCATACAATTAGCAGATATAACAAAAAATATACTTATGACAACTCGTTGGAATGTAGCTGGAGCATTTCACAAGCCAAAAGGTAAGACCGAGTAGGAAAATATTCCCTATGGACATGTGAAGGTTGTTTTCTCTTGGTCCTCAGGAGCTATTTGTATTTGATTGTAACTACTAAAACCATTCAGGAAAGAAAAATATTTCTTGCCAGCTAGATTATCAAGGATGTGATCTATAAATGGTAATGGAAAGTGGTCCTTCTTAGTGGCTAAATTGAGCTCCCTGTAATCCACACAAACTCTCCATTTTACGCCCTTGTTTGGTACTATAATCAAGGGTGAGACCCATTGGCTATTGGAAATGGGGTAGATAAAACCAGCATTTAACAACTTTTGCAGCTCATTCTTAAGAATATCCCTCAAAATAGGGTTGACTCTCCTCCGAGGCTGATGGATAGGTTTATATTTAGGATTGATGTAGATCTTGTGAGTGCAAATTTTAGGATCCACTCCTTTCATTTTTGTCTAGTCCCAAGCAAATGCTTGTTGGTTCTCCTAGAAAACTGTCAGACAATTTTCTAATGGGGAAGTGATAAAGCACTGCTAACATTCAGTTCTCTCTTGGGACCAATTTCCATCTTGATGACCTTATCTACCATGAATAGTTGAGAAATTAGAGAAGAATCCACCTCATGAGGTAATAATGAGTGAAGGATTTGGGAGGCTTCTGAATGCTGAGGTGTATTCAAAGGTGGTAATATGGTTTCCAGGATACAGTCCGCTTGGGGATACAATTGAGACTCTACACCATACTCATTCATGAGAATGGATAAAAGTATCTCATCTTCTTCTCGAGAAGCTACAAATGGCTCTCGACCTATCATCATTAGCTGATGAATGGAATTAACCTCTGGATCAACATCACCCAAATCTAGCCAGGCTATTTGATCTTGCAACAGTGGCTGAGCAGGGGAGTATAAAGTCATGTTCTTAGTATGGATACCATTGGATATTGTCATTTTCCTAGATTGACAAGCTATGTAGGCATCTGCAATAGCTAACCATGGCCGCCCTAGAATTAGAGAATACCCACCCATGTTAGCTTTTGGGGAGAGGAAAAAAAAGTCTACCGAAAACTCCCAAGAGTTTAATGTGACAATGACATCCTCCACCATCTCATCTAGCTTGATAGTAGAACTATCATCAAGCTGAAATATGGTTGGCATTTTCCTGAGGCCAATGATATATAGTTGAGACAATACCTCCTTTTTCATGATATTTATGGATGCTCCTAGGTCAACTAAAGCATTTTGGACTTGTATGCCATGAATGGTGATAGTAACCATAGGACTCCTAGGGTCAGAATACTTGGGTATATTCAGCTTTTCCAACATCAGATCAGACAGTTGTCCTAGGACATGAATAGTTTTAGGATCCTTCTTCTTCCTTCCTGGCTGCTTAATATAGGATTCTTTGATGGCTTTAGTATAAACATGAGCTTCCTTAATAGCATCAAGTAATGGTATTTTTACTATCATCTGCTTCAACTGATTAAGAAAATTAGTTACTGCTTGGTTTTTTGTGGGTTGACCTTGTTCTACCAACCTATGAGGAAACAGGGGCTCTTTGGTTGTAGGAGAGGTCTGCTGGACTGGCACATCCATTTGTTCAGCTGAGGAGTCTTCAACTTTAGTTATTATAGGATTTTATGGTGAAGGAAGAGTGGTGCCTGACCTTAGATGAATATCATTCAAGGAAATAGCATATCTTTGTTGTTGTGTTGGCAGTTTGGTATTGTTGGGATTAGGATTAGGCTAAACTGGCAACTGAGTCTTCTTAGGGGGAGTATTAGAGGCTGCAAGAAGAGGCATTAGAGCCTGTTTTTGAGGTGGTGGCATTAAGGCTTGCTGACTAGATTGGTTATTCCAATTATGAGGCTGCTGCCACCCTTGCTGAGGTTGTTGCCAACCTTGCTGAGGCTGTTGCCAACCTTGATGACGTTGTTTCCAACCTTGCTGAGGCTATTGCCAACCTTGTTGAGACTGTAGCCAATTATTATACCCACTAAAACCACTATGCTGATGATTTTTTATGAAGGATGCTCCCCTTAATACCACAAACACATAACGAAAATAGAGAAACAAGAACAATTTGCAAGAACAGAAAATGGGCTTCTTATTATCTCCACAAATGTGGAATTACAAACTTTCAGAATTATAATATGCAAAGCCACATGGGCATTTTCCCTTACAATATTCTGTAGGACAAAGCCTCGAATAAATACCCAAATCTACTACCCAGAACTATCCTAAACTGTTTAAGACAACACTACAGCCTTCCTTATATAGGCAATTTTCCATCACCTGGGAAGGTTCTAGAATTTTAGCCAATAAGGCTGACCAAACATAGAATTATTTTATTACATCACAGTCGGGTCAAAAAAACTTTTGAAACCCAAACAAAAATTTTGAAGAAAAAATTATTTTTCGCCATTTCAGGTAGCCCAACTTTCGGAGACTATAAGTCATCACCCGTTGACCTGATTGACTATTATGACCCCATTTCAGAAAGGGCATGAAGAATTCTACAATGCCTCAATCAAGAAAGCTTCATTTAGTTGAAGTTTTGACTTCATCTAGGGCCTCTAAAGCCTTCAAAATTGAGTTCAAAGTTTTTGTACCCTATTTCTAAAACTAAAAATTTTCAATATCTTCAAAACTAGACTTGATCTGGCAATGAAACTTTATTGGTAGGCTAATACAACCAAAATGAACCTCCACCTGTGAAATCAGAACATTTTGAGATCATAAGACCAACTTACTAAAAATAGTAAGTTTTTGTAAATAGCAGCTCTGCACAAGATAATCCTTATTGAAAAGAAAACAGAAATATTTTTGGGTGATGCAAGATTTCTCTTACACGTATGATGCTCCTCCATCAGACACCTGGGGTAATTTGAGAAGTGACCCTATCATGACTTAGGTGTGAAGAGGAAAACCAAGGCGGTCAACCTCCTCCCTTGTCAGCCATGATGAATCTTCAATAGGTCATCCTTTCCATTTGACCAGATATTTTTCATATGTCTTATTCATTGTGCTTCTGCCAACACGACTATCCAGTATGTCCTCAATCTTCTTGGTAGCTGAAATAGTTGCTAGAATACTCCACTGTGCTGTGGTGATCTCATCTTGAACACCTCCTTCATGATACTCTGCCAAATCTAAAATGTTAAACACTGGTAAAATATTCAGCTTAGTAGGCAATTCTACCTCATAGGCATTTTCAGAATCATGCTTCTTTAGTATCTTACATGGCCCAAACTTCTTCATTTTTAGCTTGTTATATGTACCAAATGGAAATCACTCCTTCCACAAATGAACCATGACTTCATCTCCAACCTGAAACTTCTTATACCTCTTTTTCTCATCTGTCTTAGCCATATACTATGCATTCATCTTGATAATGTGCTTTCTCATCTCCTCATGGATGTTCTTCAAGTGTTCTGCAAAATCTTCAACTTCAACACTATTTATGTTTCCTTTATCTATCTTCCTCAACTCTGAAACATTTTTGGGACTACTTCCATATACAATCTAGAATGGTAATTTACCAGTACTCTTGTTGACAAAATTATTGGATGCAAATTCCGCCTGTGGTAAAATCAAATCCCATCCTGTTGGCTTATCTCCAACCAAACATCTCAACAAATTCTCCAAAATCCTATTCACTGATTTTGTCTGTCCATCAGTCTGTGGATGATGTGATGAACTGAACTTCAAATCTATCTTCAACTTCTTCCACAATGTATAATAGAAATATCCAACAAACTTAGTGTCTTGATCTGAAACTATGCTCTTTGGCAAACCATGTAGTCTCACCACTTCTCTGAAAAATAATTATGCTACATGAAAAACATCATTAGTCTTCTTCCAGGGAATGAAATGTGTCATCTTTGAAAATTTGTCAGCCACCACAAAAATAGAATCATGTCCCTACTGAGTCCTTGGAAAACGAAGAACAAAATCCATATTGATATCCTCCCAAAGTTTCTCTGGTATAGGTAATGGTTGATACAACCCTGTATTTTGCTTCACTCCTTTCACCATGTAACATACTCTGCAACTTTGTACAAACTTCTTGACATCTTGCTACAATTGTAGCCAATAATAATTCTCACTAACCAAAGCAAGGGTTTTATCACGACTAAGATGTCCAACCAATCCTCCGTTATGCTTCTCCTTGATGAGATTCTCCCTCATAGAAATTCTTGGAATGCACAACTGACTTCCTCTAAATAACATACTATCTTGAATGATGAAATCCAACCACTTTGTTTTGTCTAGAGTAACAGGTTCTTTACAAGCTTTCCAAGCTTCATCAAAATCACGATGCTCTAGATACAAATTTTTGAGTTCCTTGAACCCAACCACCTCAATCTGCATCTCTGTCAGCAATAGTTTCCTTCTGCTAAGTGCATCTGCAACCCTGTTAGACTTTCCACTCCTGTGTTTCAAAATAAATGTATAACTCTGTAAAAACTCAACCCATTTCAAATGTCTTTGATTCAACTTTCCTTGACTATTCAAATATTGCAAAGCTTGATGATCAGTATACAAAATAAATTCCTTAGGAAGAAGATAGTGTCTCCATTTCTTTAATGCTTGAACTATAGTATAAATTTCTTGATAAAAAATAGAATATTTTCTCTTGGCATCATTTAACTTCTCACTAAAATAAGCAACAGGTTTACCTTCTTGGCTCATAACAGCTCCTATTGCAATACCACTAGCATCACAATCTACTTGAAACACCTTATTAAAATCTGGAAGTTCTAAAATAGGTTATTCTATAACATTTTGTTTGAACAGTTTAAAACTCTTATCTACCCCATATTCCACTTGAACTCTTTTCTATCCCCTCTCATTGTTTCAGTCAAGGGTCCACAAATACTACTAAAATTTCTGATAAACTTTTTGTAAAAGCTAGTCAAACTATGAAAAGATCTTACCTCAGTAGCACTCCTTGGAGTAGGCCATTCAAAGATAGCCTGTACTTTCTCTGGGTCCATTTTTAGACCTTCTGCTGAAACCACAAATCCCAAATACACTAACTTCTTCTACACAAAACTGCACTTCTTCAAATTTATTAACAATTTCTCTTCTATCAGCTTCTCAAACAATATACGAATATGCATCATATGCTATTCTAATGTCTTAATAAAGATCAAAATATCATCTAGGTAAACAATGATAAACTTACCCAGAAATTCTTTCAGAACCTCGTTCATGAGCCCCATGAAAGTGCATGGTGTATTGGTTAGCCCAAAAGGCATGACTAACCACTCATACAATCCTTCATTTATCTTGAAGGCAGTCTTCTATTCATCTCCTTCTTTGATCTGAATCTGGTGATATCCACTCTTCAGATCTATCTTTGAAATATACACAGCTCCACTCAAATAGTCTATAATATCATCCATTCATGACAAGAGAAACTTATACTTGATTGTGATCTTGTTTATTGCTATGGAATCTATACACATCCTCCATTCTCTATTATTCTTCGGTGCTAATATGGCTGGTATAGCACATGGACTCAGGCTCTTCGAATTAATCCCTTCTATAACAACTCATGTACTTATTTGTTCAACTTGTCACTTTCTACTGGTGTGATTTTGTGTGCTGCCTTGTTTGACTAAATGGCTCCTAGAATCAAATCCATCTAGCGACTAATCTTCCTTACCGATGGTAATTCATCAGGTACATTATCAAATACAATATCTTGAAACCCACTCAACAAATCTACAACTTCTATAGGCACATCCTCTACTTCTTCTTTACCGACTTTTGTAATTAAAGAAAAACACACATGGTCATGCCTCATACCATCCAAGAATTTTCTTCCATCAACAAAAGTTATTTTTACATTACAAAATACCTTTTCTTCAGTCTCCTTCAATGGCTTTATCTTATGTTGCACTCCATCCTTTGTCAAGGAATAGGTATTCACACAACCATCATGTACAACACATCTGTGAAACTACCAAGGTCTACCCACCAACATATGACATGCATCCATAGGTATGATATCACATAGTACCTCATCATGGTACCTACCAATCTTGAAGTTCACTAGCCACTCTTCGCTGACCATGACCTTGTGTTCATCCTACACTGAGGCAATCTGGTATGGATGTGGGTGTTTTTGTCTTTTCAGCTTCAACTTTGTCACCATCTCTTCTAACACAAAATTGTTAGTACTTCCACTATCAATAATCACATCACAACATTTACCTTCACACTTGCACCTCATGTGAAACATGCTTCTTCTTTGCTTAGGTTCATTCTCACCACTCAGAAAGAGTCTTCTGTTAATAAATGTTTCTCCTCTTTCAACATTTTTAGAATTTGATGATCTGGCATCTTTATCTACATGTGAAACTCTCGCCTGGCCTTCATTCCTCTATCTGTGCTTCCTTGGCATTGAGAACATTCAAATGGCCTATGACCTTCTTCTCCATAGTGAAAACATGTTCCAAGGAAGCCTCCTCTTATTGATCTTTGTCCTCTTCCTCTTCCTCTTTGATCTCTATTATTTTGATCATGGAGACGATTGAAATTGTTTCCTCTCTGATTCTGACTACTAATGGCCTCATCCTTATTTCTCATATCTTCATTTTTTCTTCCATATGACCGTCCACCATGACTTCTTCCATTTTGTCTACTCTCAAACTTCTTGTTCAACTTTTCCTCTACTTTTAGGGAAAACTGGTATGTCTCTTCAATACTGTTCATTTAAACCAGATTCAGTTCTTCCTAAATGCTCGGCCTCAACCCATTAAGGTCACATGAAACATTCTCCTTATCCACTTATGCATGACTTGTTCTGATGAGGATTCAATAGAACTCCTCTGTATACTCTTGAACAGATCTTCCCGCTTGCTTCAAACTTTACATTTTCTTTAGTAGGTCAAGCTAATAATCAATAGGAATGAACTGTTGCTTCAATTTATCCACCATCTGGTCCCATCTTGTGATTTTATCCTTTCCTCTTCTATTTCTCTCCAATTGAATCTCTTGCCACTAGATCTTCACATGACCCTTCAGTCTGGCCTTCGCGAATTTGACCCTATCAGGATCCTCAGTATCTTCATACTCAAAATATTCTTCACATTCATTGATCTAGTCTATCAACTCCTATGGGTTATGATTTCCTGAAAATATAGGAACCTCAATCTTAGGTCTTCTCCCGATCTTGAAAATGGCCCGAAAAAGTCTTTCTTCCTCTTGGTTCACAATTTCGACTTCTCCTTCTTGATCTTCTTCTTCGGCTTCATCCTCTCTTTCATCTCTGATGTTAAGATTCATTCCTCTGCAAATATCTTCTTGTAATGCACGCACTTGTCTCTAGAGTGCTCTAACCTCAGGTGTTACAACACCAACTCTTCCCCCACGTTCCCTTTGTGAAGTCATTTTTGTGATGCACACTGAAATCCTAACCACGGTCTTGGTGCAAACTGTCTGACAGTCGGTGATCTATTTACACACTCAAGAACTCCTGCTCTGATAGCACTTAATGAAGGATGCTCCCCTTAATACCACAAACACATAACAAAAATAGAGAACCAACAACAATTTGCAAGAACAGAAAATGGGCTTCTTATTATCTCCACAAATGTGGAATTACAAACTTTTAGAATTACAATATGCAAAGAAAAATGAGCATTTCCCTTACAATATTATGTAGAACAAAGCTTCGAATCAATACCCTGATCTAGTACCCAGAACTAACCTGAACTGCCTAAGACAACACTACAACCTTCCTTATATTGACAATTTTCCACTGCCTAGGAAGGTTCCAAAATTTTAGCCAATAAGGCCGACCAAACATAGAATTATTTTATTTTTCATTTTATTACATCATAGTTGGCTCAAAACAAATTTTGAAACTCAAATAGAAATTTTGAAGAAAAATTATTTTCCACCATTTCAGTTGGCCCAACTTCCAGAGACCATAAGTCATCACCCGTTGACTCAATTGACAATTATGACCCCATTTTAGAAAGGGCATGAAGAATTCTACAACAACTCACTCAAAAATTTTTCATTCAGACAAAGTTTTGACCTCATTTGGGGCCTCTAATGCCCCCAAAATTGAATTCAAAGTTTGTGTACCCTATTTTCAAAACTGAAAATTTTCAATATCTTCAAAACTAGACTTGATCTAGCAATGAAAATTTACTGGCAAGCTGATACGACCAAAATGAACTTCCACCTGTGAAATCAGAACATTTCAAGATCATAAGACCAACTTACTAAAAATAGCAAGTTTCCATAAATAGCAGCTCTGCATAAGATAGCCCTTATTGAAAAGCAAATAGAAATATTTTTGGGTGATGCAAGATTTCTCTTACACCTAGGATGCTCTTGCATCAGACACCTAGGGTAATTTGAGAAGTGACCCTATCAGGACTCAGGTGTGAAGAGAAAAACCAAGGCGGTCAACCTCCTCCCTTGTCAACCATGATGAATCTTCAATAAGTCATCCTTTCCATTTGACCAGATATTCTTCATATGTCTTGTTCCTTGTGCTTTTGCCAACACGACTATCCAGTATGTCCTCAATCTCCTTGGTAGCTGAAATAGTTGCTGGAATACTCCACTGTGCTGTGGTGATCTCATCTTCAACACCTCCTTCATGATACTCTATCAAATCTGAAATGTTAAACACTGGTGAAATATTCAGCTTAGTAGGTAATTCTACCTCATAGGCATTTCTTGAATCATGCTTCTTCAGTATCTTACATGGCCCAAACTTCTTATTTTCAGCTTGTTATATGTATCAACTGGAAATCACTCCTTTCGCAAATGAACCATGACTTCATCTCCAACTTAAAATTCTTTATACCTCCTCTTCTCATCTGACTTGGCCTTATACTATGCATTCATCTCGGTAATGTGCTTCCTCATCGCCTCGTGGATATTGTTCAAGTGCTCTATAAAATCCTAAGCTTCAACACTACTTACCTCTCTTTTATCTATCTTCCTCAACTCTGAAACATTTCTGGGACTACTTCCATATACAATCTGGAATGGTGATTTACCAGTGCTCTTGCTGACAGAATTATTGTATGAAAATTCTACCTATGGTAAAATCAAATCCCATCTTGTTGGCTTATCTCCAACCAAACATCTCAAAAAATTCATCAAACTCCTATTCACCACCTTTGTCTGTCCATCAATCTGTGGATGATGTGATGAGCTAAACTTCAAATCTCTCTTCAAATTCTTCCACAATGTATGCCAGAAATATCCAACAAACTTAGTGTCTTGATCTGAAACTATGCTCTTTGGCAAATCATGTAGTCTCACGACTTCTCTGAAAAATAATTCTGCTACATGAACAACATCATTAATCTTCTTGTAGGGAATGAAATTTGTCAACTTTGAAAATCTGTCAACCACCACAAAAATTGAATCATGTCCCTGTTGAGTCCTTGACAAACCAAGAATAAAATTCATACTGATATCCTCCCAAGGTTTCTCTGGTATAGGTAATGGCTGATACAACCATGTATTCTGCTTCACTCCTTTCACCATCTGACATACTCTACAACTCTGTACAAAATTCTTGACATCTTGTTGCAACTGTGGCCAATAATAATTCTCACTAACCAAAGCAAGGATTTTATCATGACCAAAATGTCCAACCAATCCTCTGCTATGCTTCTCCTTGATTAGATTCTTCCTCATAGAACTTCTTGGAATGCACAACAGACTTCCTCTGAATAGCATACTATCCTGAATGATGAAATCCAGCAACTTTGTTTTGTCTAGATTAAAAAATTCTTTACCTACTTTTCAAGTTTCACCAAAATCAGGATCCTTTGGATATAAATGCTTGAGTTCCTTGAACCCAACCACCTCAATCTGCATCTCTGTCAACAATAGTTTCTTTCTACTAAGTGCATCTGTAACTCTGTTAGACTTTTGACTCTTGTATTTTAAAACAAATGTATAACTCTATAAAAATTCAACCCATTTCAAATGCCTTTGATTCAACTTTCTTTGAATATTCAAATATTACAAAGCTTGATGATCAGTATACAAAACAAACTCTTTAGGAAGAAGATAGTGTCTCGACTTCTTTAATGCTTGAACTATAGCATAAAATTCTTGATCATAAATAAAATATTTTCTCTTGGCATCATTTAACTTCTCACTGAAATAAGCAACAGGTTTACCTTCTTGGCTCATAACAGTTCCTATTGCAGTACCACTAGCATCACACTCTACTTAAAACACCTTATTCAAATCTGGAAGTGTTAAAAAAGGTTGTTCTATAACTTTTTATTTCAAAAGTTTAAAACTCTTATCTGCCCCATTAGTCCACTTGAACTCTTTTCTATCCCCTCTCATTGTTTCAGTCAAGGGTCCACAAATACTACTAAAATTTTTGTAAAAACTAGCCAAACTATGAAAAGATCTTACCTCAGTAGCACTCTTTGGAGTAGGCTATTCAAGGATAGCCTGTACTTTCTTTGGGTCCATTTTTAGACCTTCTGTTGAAACCACAAATCACAAATACACTAAGTCCTTCAAAAAACTGTACTTCTTCAAATTTATTAACAATTTTTCTTCTATCAGCTTCTCAAACACCATATGAATATCCATCATATGCTCTTCCAATGTCTTACTAAAGATTAAAATATCATCTAAGTAAACAATGACAAACTTACCCAGAAATTTTTTTAAAACCTTGTTCATGAGCCACATAAAAGTGCTCGGTGCATTGATTAGCTCAGAAGGCATGATTAACCACTCATACAATCCTTCCTTTGTCTTGAAGGCAATCTTCAATTCATCTCCTTCTCTGATGTGAATCTGGTGATATCAACTCTTTAGATCTATCTTTAAAAAATACATAGCTGTACTCAAATAATTCATAATATCATCCATTCGTGGCAATGAAAATCTCTACTTGATTGTGATCTTTCTTATTGCTCTAGAATCTATACACATCCTCCATTCTCCATTCTCTTTTGGTGCTAATACGGTTGGTATAGCACATGGTGTAATTCCTCAAAAATGAGCTATAAGTTCATTAATCTCCTACATCTTCAATTCGAACGAAATCAACATCAAAGTCCTAATCTAAGGCACATCTAAACATCATCGAATCATAATTGATTATCTTAAATTCTACATTGGAGAATATTCCTAGTAATATTCCTAATCATCATAATTATCTTTAATTTTATAATTATTTGGCAATAAATCACATTTATCCTAAAATTTGATTAATTAAATATTTTGCATATTTAATTAATTAGATTTAATATTTGCCACTTAATTGTGTAATTAAATTTAATTCTATCTATTATTAATTGTATTATTTAATTTTGACAATAAATCTAGTATCATATGAATAATTGATTAAATTTTTATTTAATTAATTAAAGCAAGTTGTCATTATTTAATAATATAGTTTTTAATAAAAGTTTGATAAAATAGTTAATTAACCCATAAATTAATTATTTTATTTCAAAAATCAGTTAAGTTGAGCATAAATCATTTTATTTATTTATTAAATCATAATTATCCATCTGCACATTCAAGGACCAGTTAAACTCAAATTAGAAAATCAATGCAAGTTGTTAGCTTTTTGAAACTCAACATCTTTTTGAGTTTTAAAATTGATCTAAACTTCTAATTTGAGTTGAACTGTGCTTTTGCATGATTGTTGTGACTTAATTATCTTTATTTAAAAATAACTCAAAAATCAACCTGAGTTATTTGAGTGATTTATGGCTTTCTTTCACAACCTCCAAAACCTTGGATTTCTATAAAAACAAGGCTCAGCTCTTCATAATTCATCTCTCAAATTTGCATCCAAAGCATCTCATATTTTTGCACAATCACGCTGGAGAATTGGAATTGGAAGGATCAAAGCTTCTTGCGAATCAAGGCTATTATGAGATCAATTTGTTTGGTTTTTACATTCATTTAGATTCATTTTCATATCATTGTTAGATCATTTTAGCATATCATTTCCATATTAGCATAGATTCATATCAGTTTTTATCATTCTTATTGCATAGAAAATTCAAAAATATAGATTAATTGCATTCAATTCATATCTAGATTAATTACATTCAAATCTTTCATTTAGGTGTTATCTAAGTCACTGATCTCAATAACAATCTAAGAACATTAATCTCGCACCTACTAGAAGGCAGTAAATCGCTTGGTTAAATTAGATTTCATTTTACATGATTTTGATTTTTGCTAACCTCTAATGTTTTACTGAAGTGTTGTATTTATAGATTAGGTACAATTTTCACACACACATTTTCTGGCGCCCACCGTGGGGCAACCCACCTTTGCATGCTGGTTTTGATTTTTTTTGGGAGCTAAAACCTCAAAGTTTCAAAAATTTAATTTTATCTCCCAAACGGCTTAGAGTTTTAGTTTGAATTTTGTTTTACAAGTTGACAACATATCAGGGAAGCTACAGTAAAAAATTTAGAATTTTTTGAGATGTTTTGAATTTTTAATAATTTTTTCTTGAAATTCTGGAAAAAATTAATATCTGACGTAAATTAGCATATTTTTCAGAAATTTTTATATTTTTGAAAATATTTTTAAATTCTACAAGGGTTTCATTTTTTTTTTATAAATTTGGACATGATATAATAGCTCAAATAGTCAATTTACAAAAACTAGTTTATTTTGATAAAACGGGTCTCTAGGGCACAAATGAAGAGATTTTTCTAAAATTTTTGCATTTTTGGAAAGCTATCTATTTTTTAGCAAGGATCTTTATTCTGAATTTCTATTTTTGTGGCCAAAATCATATCAAAAAAATTAGATCTTGTTGACTAGGTCAAATGCAGTGCAAAAAAATTAAAATTTTGTGATGGATATGCACTTATTTTTCATATGATTCAATGCATGATATGAGTTGTCATTTGGATTAATTTCTAGTTATTATTGCTCCTAACAATTGATTTTTAGATTTAACCCTAGGGTTTTCATAAGTTGAATATACCTTGTATATCTTGTTTGCTTGTTGGCTTGTTGGAGAGTTTATAGTTTGCTTGCATAGTAAAGCTCAACAAAAATTACTAAAAATCAGGTAAAATCTACTAAGCACATTGCAAGGATCCCAAGTATTCTCTTTCATCTAATAACATTTCAATTTGGGACTTAAAATAAATCTCTTGTGTGTCTAGCTTGGGTGATTCTTTTCATGCTTTTGTTTTACACACTTGCATAATTGATACTAGGTTGTGACCCCTTAAAGATTCATTAAGTAGTCATAGATACTTGTGATTGATCTTGATTGCTATCTTGAGTTATTAGACTTGCTAATCCGTCGGCCCCTCATTTCCGCCCCGTGGTTGCAATCTCAGCGCCATAAAGGGGAGGGGTCAATAGGACAGAAACGTTAAGTGTTCCACTTGGCAACCCTTTTGTGCTTTTAGGAACTCACTTGTTTTCTAAGTTGGGGACTCATTTTTAGCTTGTGTGAGGTGTTAAGTGTTCCACCTTGTGGACTCATCTCATATTCACTTTAAGCGTTAAGTGTTCCTCTTTCTGCTTTTTGGGTACTTTTGATAGATTTGCTTTCAGGAATATATCTATGCTCACATAGTAATTAGGCCCTATGAACACTATTCGTGATTCTTGAAAGATTGGATTCCTAGCAAAATCTTTCTTGATGACAGAATCCTTGTAGGTAGGGAGGATACTTAGTGCATTTCACATTCAACTTGGTTAGTGTGTCTTCTCTTATTGATCAATACATTCTCTCCCAGGAGAGGTTGATAGATCACGTGGGGTTGACATCATGAGCTTTGGTGAATCAAAATTGGTTAGTGCGTCTTCTCTTATTGATTGATACATTCTCTCCCCGGAGAGGTTGATAGATCATGTGGAGTTAGCATCATAGACTTTGGTGAAGTAAAACTTTGTCTTAATGTGTCAAATTAATCTGCTTACTTTGTTTGGTTTAAAAGTGAAAAGGTGTCAAAAACCTTGGATCTGGAGCCAAGTCCCCTTGTGGTATACTATTATGAGTCATCTTTAGAGAGGGTTAACCGTAGTGGATAATCCCTTCACAGGGCAAACTGCGTTGATGGAACCTCAAGCTGTCATAACCATTTTCGCCATGGTAGTGACAGCCACTATATAAATGTCCTTGTGGAAGAAATCTCCATGGGTATGGTTCATTGTTGGGTTGTTAGATCTCCCTAGCAGCTCCTGAAGATTAAGTTCTCAGACTGTGTCAAAACCCTAGTGCACCGGGATTGGAGTTCACTCCTTTGGATCATAAAAGTTGCAGAGTCAAACCATTACTAAAAATCCTACCGAGGCCAAATTTTCATTTTATAGGGTATATGTGCATTATTGCAAAATATTTTTGGAAGATACACAATTAGCACTTCTGAGGATTAGAATGAATAAGTCACTTGATTGTTCATGCACAAGGTTGTTTTTGCCCTTCTTCATTGTTTTCAGACATGCTTGAAATCACGTGCTTGCTATTTTGCGTGCTTGTTTATCTATCTAGTTATTGAAAACGAACAAATTTGTTACAATCCTCAAATCTGGACATTGAAATTTACAAACAATTCAAATCTGAAAACTCAAAATTTGCAAAATCTGAAGTAAAATTCTTTTTTGGAGTCAAAATTAATCTTAGGAGGTCAGAAAGTCATACAAGTTTCCATCAAGTGTCATTTCATTACAACCCATCTATAGTATGGTTGAGTACCCAATGTCATACAAGTTTCCATGCCAGCAAATTTTTAAAGTCAAAATCTTGCAACTATCGTATGATATTGTCAACTGTCATTTCATTGCTACCCAACTATTGTATGAGATTGTCAACTATCATTTCATTGATACCCAACTGTCATATGATAACCAACCCAGTGTCGTACGAGTTTCCATGCCAACAAATCTTCAAAGTCAAAATCTTGCAACTGTCGTATGAGATTTTCAACTGTCATTTCATTACTACCCAACTGTCGTACGAGTTTTGCAACTGTCATTTTATAGCATACCCACTATCGTACGAGTCTGCAGAGTGTCATTTGAAAATTTTTGAAGAGTTGTCAAAAAATTGTCAAAATTGCTAGAAATTTAGCTTTTTCAGCCTATTTCCAGAATCTGTCGAACGAATCACTGTGTCAGGAATAGAGCAATAGCTATTGAGAACCAGTACACATGTCTCAAAGAATCAGTACACAAGAGGAAGAAGCTCTAATCACTGCTATGATGAAGCAGCTACAAGCTATGCAAGTCTAGCTTGACAAACTTGAGAAAGAAAAGGAACCTAAAGAGTTCTCCATGGAAACTATATACTCTTTTTCATTTGATAAAGACTTGTACATGTCACCATGCCCTTAGACAAAATGTGAGCAACATGACAACCCTTATGATACCTCTTCTACAGAGAGTGACACATCAAGCTTTGGAGACTATGATGACTATGATGATAGACAATTTAATGACACCTATGACACCTCTATTCCTAAGAGTCCTCCTCGTCGTGTGTTCCTATTTACTACAAATGGGCCATCACATTGGATAGATCGTGATGGTGATCCATATGATTCTGATTTTGAAAGAGACTTTGATGGTTTTTGTGGACAATACCTTGATTATGATCCATCTACTACTACTGAGGACTATAAAATACATCGTGCTAGCTTGAAATGTCAATATTATAAGAATCCTTCTCCTAAGGACTCTCCTGCTAAAAATAAAGATTATCTTCTCAAGAAAGATCATGTTAATGTTGGACCTTTGTCTTGTGATGGTTCCCTTCCATCCCCTACTTCCTCCAATACCTGTACATTTCCTAAAGCTTCTGAGTCTTTCAAATCTTTCACAAAATCTTCATCCGACACAAGCCCTGATACTTTTCATGCGGTTCCCTATAGTTATCCTCCAGGGCTACCTCTTCAAGAAATTCAAGCTAACCTTCACTTGGCTGCAAATACTTTCAATAATGATAAACCTAAAGAGCCTAAGCCTTCATATGCTATAACCCCTACTTCAGCTAGTCCTCCACCATCTCTTCCAAAGTCATCCATACAATCCTAACATGCTTCTTTATCTTTAGAAGTGGCTCCATGTCAAGAAGACTCTAAAAATGATGAAGAAAAGAACATAAAGAAAGATCAAGATCAAGAACCCTCCATGTCATCCACTCCTTTTCACAATGTCTCTTATCCACTTCATTGTTCTTTTGATCCTATAGACCCTTTTTCATGCATTCCACCATGTCTTAAGTCTTCTCCTAAGCAAGATCAGGCTACTACTTACACTATTGAGCTTATTGACAATCAAAACGACCTTACTACTCTTGCACTTTTCAAAGATGATACTTCCATTAAGGTTATTAAAAATGGTGTTGTGACTTCCAATGTTAAGCCTATTGAAAATCAAAAAAAAAATTATGTGCTTGTGCTATCCAAAGATCCTTGTCAAGATCAAAGTCTTCCATCTTCTTGTTCTACCACTCCATGTTCGCTTCCACTTTCTACTCATCCTAAGTCTTTGCAAGCTTTGAACAATCCTATCAAAGAAGGTGCTCATATTCAAGATGTACTTGATTCTATTGAAAATTTTAATGCCCACTCTAAAGATGTTGATGTCCTTGGTTGTCATATAGATGTTGATGAACTTGTTGATTATCCTTTTGTGTCTTTCACTTCCATCCTTGGACCTCTTCCACCACTACTAAGGGCTTCATGTCTACCTTCCATCTTGGGTCCTTATGTCCCTTCACTTTCCCCTCCTAACTCTCCTAATTTTCCATCCATCTTGGGTCCCTACATCCCTCCATCTCCTATCTTTCCTCAAGATCAACATAAATGCATACCCTTGAATCCTTGTCATCCACCCACCCATTTAAACCAGTCATATCCTCCTTCTTCCACAAGTCCCAAGTTCTTTGGAAGTAACTTGAATGTTCAATACAAGAAAAAGAAGCAATACAAGAATCCATCAAAAAAAGATTACCATGTCTCCTCTAATAGACATGGAAACATAAAGTCAAAAGAGATATCTAAGAAAAAAATTACAAGACAAGTATGGGTTCCAAAATCCATCATTGAAGATATTCTCTCTAGATCATCAAAAGGAAATAAAAAGCCTATGACTATATGGATTCCAAAGTCTCTCTTGAAAGAGTCTGGTGTTGAGCAACAAGTGAAGTTGACATTCAAGGGTTCCAAAGACTTCCACTTTATCTTCTTCCAAAAGCATTCCTCCATTCCATGCGCCTAAACCACAACCTTTGCTATCCATTCGCCATATTCCTTCACGTATTCCTTCATTCACGATTCCTCCATTCTCTCACCATCCTTCAAGGTATGTGTTGACGTTGATCTTGCCTTCCTTTCCACCTACCCTTTTACAATCCTTCTATGCATTATCCTTCTACCTTCTATCATTTTTCCTCATTTTCCTATTCCTCCTATCTTCCAACCTCACTCGCTTTACATAAAACTTTATCCTCCATTTTTCTCTTCCATCTCCCTTTCCCTATCAGCATCTTTGAGTATATCATTTGAATCCTTGGTATATCATGGTTTATCCATTCAAGGAGCACTATCTAAAAAGCTTGCCTTCTTCCAAAAATTCAAAAAATAAAAAAATAAAAAAATTTAAAAATGTGTCTTGGTGGAAACCTGGAAACAGGCACCTTGGTAGCAAAAGTAAAGAGAAATAAATTCATCTTATGGTGAAAACCACTCCCTTGTGGCACCTTGGATAAGTACCATGATGAAAACCTGGCAATCAAGCATCATGCGTAGTTCTTCTACATATTTCATCCATTTCATCTTCTGTCTTTGATCTTGACACTTTTGATCTATACATGAACATTTGGCTATTTTGTGAGCTATCTTATGATGATCTTATTTTCATTCGCTTCCTATTCAACCTTCATATCCATCTTCCTCCATTCATTTTCACCTATCGCTATCATTTTCCTTTTTGGTCTTGATCTAATAAAAAGAAAGAGTAAAACACGGTGCTATGAAGCCTCTTGACATGTCTACTCCTTTGGGCTACATCCCGTCCTTTGGCATTACGCTTTTGTGACTTATCCTATGCTGGCCTTTCATTGCTTGTCCAAAAGTGCTTTTACATGAAAATTTTTCCCTAGCTTGAGTATTCTTGAGGAGTTTTCCCTTGAAGATTTCTTCCCTTCATTCTCCTTCATTCTCTTGTCTTCCATCTCTTCCACCAACTTGTCAATCCCTCTTGTTCTCCACCTTGCTAGACATTGGGGCTACACGATATGATCTTGTTTGGGAGTTTGCAAATGGAAAAAGATGCTATCAAATATAATGAGTATCAGAATAAGTATTAGAACCACTATCAGAACTACTATCAGAACCAGTATCAGAACCAGTATCAGAACAAGTATCAGAACCAGTATCAGAACCAGTATCAGAATCAATATCAGAACAAGTATCAGATCAAGTATCAGAACTCCCACTGGGGCTACACCTTTCGCTTTAGTTTATGGGTCTGAAGTAGTACTACCTATTGAGGTCAAAATCCCATCACTAAGAATCATAATGCATGGTCTAGTAACTGATGACGACTACAGAGTGTCTAGGTTGCAAGAACTTGAACTACTAGATGAGCATAGACAAGCAGCGTATGATCATCTCAGAGTATATCAAAAGAGAATGTCTAGAGGCTACAACAAGAAAGTCAGACACAGAGAATTTCAGGTTGGTGATCTAGTTTTGAGAGAGAATTTTAAAAATCAATCACATTGAGAATGCAAGGGGAAGTTCAAACCCAATTGGCTGGGTCTCTTTGTAATCACTGCTACTTTTGGCTTTAGTGCCTATCAACTCTCAACGACTAAAGGAGAACAGCTCTGAGAACCAATCAACGTTCTCCATCTGAAGAAATTCTACGCCTAAGGCATTCAGTCTATGGTTAAATATCCTGAAAAAATCCTAAAAAAATAAAAAAAGTCCTAAAAAAATGAACATCTTGGTGAAAACCTAGCAATAGGCACCTTGATGATTCACAAAAAAATAAAAAAATATCAAAAGTACAAAAAAATCAAAAAGAAAAAAAAAGTGCCTTGGTGAAAACCTAGAAATAGGTGCCTTGGTAGCAAAAATATAATCTCTGCCAAGATGGTGAAAACCCAGCAAACGGGTGCCACTTGTTCCAAATGCTCCATCTATCAGTGCAATCTTGGTCTTTCCCAGCTTTCAGTCTTGCTTTAGTTTGTACATATCTCCCGGTTTGTTTCTGCATTTCCAATTTTCAATAAGTCATTCTGTACACCAATCAGCTCAAGCGTCTGTATCCTATCAATGTTTAACACTTGGGGGCAATCAATGTCATATCCTATGGTCTCCCATGTATCTTAGACGGATCATATCTAGTCAAAGTCCTTTGAAGCTTCATGTGAGTGAGTCAGTCAGTCTTGTCTCCAGAAAAGATTTTGCATCAACAACGCAATCAAACATCAAACTGAAAATAATCTGTGCTTTTCATACTTTTATCTCCTTGTATGCTTACTAATTCGCATTGAGATTTTTGCATATTGTGTCCCTTCGAGCCCTTCGATGATATCCTTTACAGGATTTAGAGAGTGATGACTGGGGGCATAATCTTTTCTTTGTCTTCTACTTGTATGTGAAAATCTAACAACTTTAGAAATTATGGATTGAAATGGTGTCCGACTGTAAGAGCCTCTATTTCGAATTGGATGGCCATGCGTACCTCGACCATTGATACTCAAAAAATTCAAGGAAGTTTGATCTAACTGTTGTCATTTTTTTTTAGTGAGTTCTTTCTCCTACTGTGAAACGCGATTTTGCCTAAGGATGTGAACGATAAAGGGTCACTATGGGTAATTCACAGTGGATCTAGAATGATTTCTTAACTGTTTGATGTGTTTACAATGCAAGGCATATTCAGGTCATCATGACATTTATGTTTTGATGCTTATACAAATTGCTATATCAAAATGGACATGATATTCAGGTCATCACGACATTTATGTTTTGATGCTTATACAAATTGCTATATCAAGATGGACATGATATTCAGGTCATCCTGGCATTTGTGCCTTGGTACTTATATCTAATCCGACATTCCAAAAATAAAATCAATATTCATATGTCCATGGTTGTTTGACCAGTGGGGGTTGTATTGATTCTTGTGCATACAAATCAATATTCATATGTCTATGGTTTCATGGCTAGTGGACATTGTATTGATTTATTCCGCTACCTAAAAGTTCAATGATGATAACAAATCAACATATGATCAGTGAGTAGGTCCTAGGTCTTAGATTGCATTTCATTTTGCATGTCTCTTTTCATTTTGCATGTTGCATGATCTCACAATGGCTAAACGAACTTCAATGCTTAAACAATTCTCCACTCGCATCTTTAAATATAACAAGAGCTGAATCTCACACGAAAGTTCTTCCAACAAAACAGCAAGTAGAATCTTTTTTTGGGATCAAAATTCAAATCTGAGATCATTCATATTATTAACTACTTGCATATTCAACCTTCGATCATCACAGAAATCTAGTATTCAACTTAATTGATTATCTAACATCAAACTATCAAAATTTCAACTTGGTCAACCATGGTCAAGTCATGGTCAAAACTAGTCAAACTTGGTCTTTTGGACCTCCAAACGATGCAGGATGCATTCTTCATCGTGTTTAACCACTTTTCAAATCAATTAACATGCTTCTGAACTTTTAACACTGACTTCTCTTGTCAAATTTCAATTTTAATCCCGAAGGGGGCATGGTATTGCACATCATTCAAAATCTGTAAATCAAATTCTATCAATCTTTCCTCAGTAATCAAGACAACAACCACGTCTAGTTACTGATTCATCAAAAGTCCTCATCACTCGGGGCAAATCTATCATCACTTGGGGCATATCAGATTCATCGATCCATATCAATCTAGTATTCTCCTAATCTTGTAAACTGTATCAATTTTTGCAACCATCAGATCATAGTGTTCTTTCCTTGGTTCTTCGGCAACTGAAGGGTTTGGATGTGATACCTGATAGTTCTGCTAAGACAATCGAGTCTAGAACCGGTCACTCACTTCTCAGCAATCCTAAGGTTTGGAATCAGGTGTTTTGACACTCTTTCACAATCCTCGGTTCATCACTGCTATAGTGAACATTATCTTTGGTCATTCAGGACCTATTATCTCCATATCAATTCAATATCAATCAGCTTTTGTCTCATATTAATTATCAATTTCAAACATCAGTTTCATATCTTTATCAAACACAGACTATCTTTGAACCATTGCGCTTCGCACAGTAATTCAAAGAGGGGCGAAATGTAATACTCCAAAAATGGGCTATAAGTTCATTAATCTCCTCCATCTTCAATTTGAATGAAATTGACATCAAAGTCCTAATCTAAGGCACATCTAAACATCATCAAATCATAATTGATTATCTTAAATTCTACATCGGGGAATATTCCTAGTAATATTCTTAATCATCATAATTATCTTTAATTTTATAATTATTTGGCAATAAATCATATTTATCCTAAAATTTGATTAATTAAATATTTTGCATATTTAATTAATTAGATTTAATATTTGCCACTTAATTGTGTAATTAAATTTAATTCTATCTATTATTAATTGTATTATTTAATTTTGACAATAAATCTAATATCATATGAATAATTGATTAAATTCTTATTTAATTAATTAAAGCAAGTTGTCATTATTTAATAATATAGTTTTTAATAAAAGTTTGATAAAATAGTTAATTAACCCATAAATTAATTATTTTATTTCAAAAATTAGTTAAGTTGAGCATAAATCATTTTATTTATTTATTAAATCATAATTATCCATCTGCACATTCAAGGACCAGTTAAACTCAAATTGAAAAATCAATGCAAGTTGTTAGCTTTTTGAAACTCAACATCTTTTTGAGTTTTAAAATTGATCTAAACTTCTAATTCGAGTTGAACTGTGTTTTTGCATGATTGTTGTGACTTAATTATCTTTATTTAAAAATAACTCAAAAATCAACCTGAGTTATTTGAGTGATTTATAGCTTTCTTTCACAACCTCCAAAGCCTTGGATTTCTATAAAAATAAGGCTCAGCTCTTCATAATTCATCTCTCAAATTTGCATCCAAAGCATCTCATATTTTTGCACAATCACGCTGGAGAATTGGAATTGGAAGGATCAAAGCTTCTTGCGAATCAAGGCTATTGTGAGATCAATTTGTTTGGTTTTTACATTCATTTAGATTCATTTTCATATCATTGTTAGATCATTTTAGCATATCAATTTTTATATTAGCATAGATTCATATCAGTTTTTATCATTCTTATTGCATAGAAAATTCAAAAATATAGATTAATTGCATTCAATTCATATCTAGATTAATTGCATTCAAATCTTTCATTTACGTGTCGTCTAGGTCATTGATCTCGATAAAAATCTGAGAACATTAATCTCACACCTACTAGAAGGCAGTAAATCGCTTGGTTAAATTAGATTTTATTTTGCATGATTTTGATTTTTGCTAACCTCTAATGTTTTACTGAAGTGTTGTGTTTACAGATCAGGTAGACTGACTCACATGAAGCTTCAAAAGACTTTGACTAGATATGATCCGTTTAAGATACATAGGAGACCATAGGATATGACATTGATTGCCCCCAAGTGTTAAACATTGATAGGATACAAACGCTTGAGCTGATTGGTGTACAGACTGACTTATTAAAAATTAGAAATGCAAAAACAAACCGGGAGATATGTACAAACTAAAGCAAGACTGAAAGTTAGGAAAGACCAAGATTGCACTGATAGATGGAGCATTTTGAACAAGTGGCACCCGTTTGTCGGGTTTTCACCATCTTGGCAGAGATTCTATTTTTGCTACCAAGGCGCCTGTTTCTAGGTTTTCACCAAGGCACTTTTTTAAATTTTTTTTTTTTTTTAAATTTTTTTTTGGAAGAAGACAAGCTTTTTAGATAGTGCTCCTTGAACAGATAAACCATGACTCAGGCTCTCCCAAATCAAGCTCTTCTATAACAACTCATATACTTGTCTATTCAACTCATCACTTTCTGCTAGTGTGATTTTGTGTGCTGCCTTGTTTGGAAAATTGGCTCCTGAAATCAAATCTATTTTTCGACTGATCTTCCTTACCGATGGTAATCCATCAGGTAGATTATTAGATACAATATCCTAAAACTCACTCAAAAAATCTTCAACTTCTACAGGTACATCCTCTACTTCCTCTTTACCAGCTTTTAGAATTAAAGAAAAATATACATGCTCATGCCTCATGCCATCCAATAATTTTTTTCCATTAAAAAAAGTAATTTTTACATTACCACATACCTTTTCTTTGGTCTCCTTCAATGGCTTTAGCTTATGTCGTACTCCATCCTTTGTTAGGGAATAGATATTCACATGACCATCATGTATAGCACATGTATCAAACTATGAAGGTCTACCTAAAAACATATGACATGCATCCATAGGTATGATATCACATAGTACCTCATCATGGTACCCACCAATCTTGAGCTTTACTAGGCACTGTTCGCTGACTATGACCTTGTGGTCATCCTGCACCTAGGCAATCCCGTATGGATGTGGGTGTTTTTATCTCTTGAGCTTCAACTTTGTCACCATCTCTTCTGACACCAAATTGTCAGTGCTTCTACTATCAATAATCATATCACAACATTTACCTTCACACTTGCACTTGGTGTGAAACAGGCTCCTCCTTTGCCCAAGTTCATTCTCATCACTCAATAGGACTCTTTTGTTAATCAACATTTCCCCTTTTTGAGCATCTTTAGAATTATATGATCTAGCATCTTCATCTACATGTGCAAGTCTAGCCTGGCCTTCATTCCTCCTATCTGTCCTTCCTTGGTATTGACGATATTCAAATGCTCTATGACCTTCTCCACAGTGAAAACATGTTCCACAGAAGCCTCCTCTTCCTGATCCTTGTCCTCTTCCTCTTCCTCTCTGATCTCTATTATTCTAATCATGAAAATGATTGGAATTATTTCCTCTCTGATTTTGACTGCTACTGGCCTCATCCTTATTTTTCAAATCTTCATTTTGGCCTCCATATGATCATCCACCAGATCGTCCACGCGACCTCTTCCATTTTGTCTGCTCTTGAACTTCTTGTTCAACTTTTCCTCTACTTTTAGGGCAAACTGGTATGCCTCTTTAGTACCGTTCATTCAAACCAAATTTAGCTCTTTCTGAATGCTCGACCTCAACCCATTACGGTAATGGGAAACCTTCTCCTTATCCACTTTTGCATGGCCTTTTCTGATGAGGATTCGATAGAACTTCTCTATATACTCTTAAATAGATCTTCCCACTTGCTTCAAACTTTGCATTTTCTTTAGTAGGTCAAGCTAATAATCAACAAGAATCAACTGTCACTTCAATTTATCCACCATCCGGCCCCATCTTGTGATTTTATCCTTTCCTCTTCTATTTCGCTCCAATTGAATCTCTTGCCACCAGATCTTTGCATGACCCTTCAGTCTGGCCTTCATGAATTTGACCCTATCAGAATCCTCAATATCTTCATACTCAAAATATTCTTCACATTAATTGATCCAGTCGATCAACTCCTCTGGGTTAAGATTTCTTGAAAAATGTAGGAACCTCAATCTTAGGTCTTTTCCCGATCTTGGAAATGGCCCAAAAAAGTCTTTCTTCCTCCTAGTTCACAATTTCAACTTCTCCTTTTTGATCTTCTTCTTTGGTTTCATCTTCGCTTTTGTCTCTAACATTAAGATTCATTCCTCTATGAATCTCTTCTTACAATGCTCGCACTTGTCTCTGGAGCACTCTAACCATAGGTGTTACAACACCAACTCTTCCGCCATGATCCCTTGGTGGAGGCATTTTCATGATGTGTTCTGAAACCCTAACCACGGTCTTGGTGCAAACTGTCTCATAGTCGACTATCTATTTACACACTCAAGAACTCCTACTCTGATACCACTTGATGAAGGATGCTCCCCTTAATACCACAAATACATAACAGAAATAAAGAAACAACAATAATTTGCAAGAACAAAAAATGGGCTTCTTATTATCTCCATAAATGTGGAATTACAAACTTTCAAAATTACAATATGCAAAGCCACATGGGCATTTCCCTTACAATATTATGTAGAACAAAGCTTCGAATAAATACCCAGATCTAGTACCCAGAACTATCCTGAACTACCTAAGACAATAGTACAACCTTCCTTATATAGGTAATTTTCCACCACCTAGGAAGGTTCCAGAATTTTAGCCAATAAGGCCAACCAAACATAGAATTATTTTATTTTTCATTTTATTACATCATAGTCAGCTCAAATTTTTTTTTAAAACCAAACAAAAATTTAAAAAAAAATTTATTTTCTGCCATTTCAGGTGGCCCAACTTCCAGAAAGCATAAGTCATCACCTGTTGACCCGATTGACTATTATGACCCCATTTTGGAAAGGGCATGAAGTGTTCTACAACACCTCAATCAAAGAAGCTTCATTTAGATAAATTTTTGACCTCATCTGAGGCCTCTAAAGATTTCAAAATTGAGTTCAAAGTTTTTGTACCCTATTTTCAAAATTGAAAATTTTCAATATCTTCAAAACTAGACTTGATCTGGCAATGAAATTTTACTTGCAAGCTGATACGACCAAAATGAACTTCCACCTGTGAAATCAGAACATTCTGAGATCATAAGACCAACTTATTAAAAATAGTAAGTTTCCCTAAATAGCAGCGTTGTACAAGATAACCCTTATTGAAAAGCAAACAGAAATATTTTTGAGTGATGCAAGATTGCTCTTACACCCAGGATGCTCCTGCATGAGACACCTAGGGTAATTTGAGAAGTGATCCTATCACGACTCAAGTGTGAAGAGGAAAACTAAGGCAATCAACCTCCTCTCTTGTCAGCCATGATGAATCTTCAATAGGTCATCTTTTCCATTTGACCAGATATTCTTCATATGTCTTGTTCCTTGTGCTTCTGCCAACACGACTATACAGTATGTCCTCAATCTCCTTGGTAGCTAAAATAGTTACTAGAATACTCCACTGTGCTAGGGTGATCGCATCTACAACACCTCCTTCATGATACTCTATCAAATTTGAAATGTTAAACACTGGTGAAATATTCAGCTAAATAGGCAATTCTACCTCATAGGCATTTCTTGAATCATGCTTCTTCAGTATCTTACATGGCCCAAAATTCTTCATTATTCAGCTTGTTATATGTACCAAATGGAAATCGCTCCTTCCACAAATGAACCATGACTTCATCTCCAACCTGAAATTTCTTGTACCTCCTTTTCTCATCTGCCTTAGCCATATACTGTGCATTCATCTTGGTAATGTCCTTCCTCACCTCCTCATGGATGTTCTTCAAGTGTTCTACAAAATCTTCAACTTCAGCACTACTTATCTCTCCTTTATCTAACTTCTTCAACTCTAAAGAATTTCTAGGACTACTTCCATATACAATCTGGAATGGTCATTTACCAGTGCTCCTGTTGACATAATTATTGTATAAAAATTCCACTTGTGGTAAAATAAAATCTCATCCTATTGGCTTATATCCAACCAAACATCTCAGTAAATTCTCCAAACTCCTATTCATCACCTTTGTCTATCCATCAGTCTGTGGATGATGTGATGAACTGAACTTCAAATCTGTCTTCAACTTCTTCCACAATGTACGCCAAAAATATCCAACAAACTTAGTGCCTCGATCTGAAACTATGCTCTTTGGCAAACCATGTAGTCTCACCATTTCTCTAAAAAATAATTATGCTACATGAATAACATCATTAGTCTTCTTTTAGGGAATGAAGTATGCCATCTTTGAAAATCTATCAACAACCACAAAAATTGAATCATGTCCCCGCTGAGTCCTTGGCAAACCAAGAACAAAATCTATTCTGATATCCTCCCAAGGTTTCTCTGGTATAGGTAATGGCTGATACAACCATGTATTTTTCTTCACTCCTTTCACCATCTGACATACTCTGCAACTCTATACAAACTTCTTGACATCTTGCTGCAAATGTGGCCAATAATAATTCTCACTAACCAAAGCAAGGGTTTTATCATGGCCAAAATTTCTAACCAATCCTCCACTATGCTTCTCTTGATGAGATTCTTCCTCATAGAACTTCTTGTAATGCACAACTGGCTTCCTCTAAATAGCATACTATCCTGAATGATGAAATCCAGCAACTTTGTTCTGTCTAGAGTAACAGGTTCTTTACAAGCTTTCTAAGCTTCACCAAAATCATGATCTTCTGGATACAAATTCTTGAGTTCCTTGAACCCAACCACCTTAATCTGCATCTCTGTCAGCAATAGTTTCCTTCTACTAAGCGCATCTGCAACTCTGTTAGACTTTTGACTCCTATGCTTCAAACAAATCTATAACTCTATAAAAACTCAACCTATTTCAAATGTCTTTGATTCAACTTTCCTTGACTATTCAAATATTGCAAAGTTTGATGATCAGTATACAAAACAAACTCCTCAGAAAGAAGATAGTGTCTTGACTTCTTTAATGCTTGAACTATAGCATAAAATTTCTGATCATAAACATAATATTTTCTTTTGGCATCATTTAACTTCTCACTGAAATAAGCAACATGTTTACCTTCTTGGCTCATAACAGCTCCTATTGCAGTACCACTAGCATCACAGTCTACTTGAAACACCTTATTAAAATCTGGAAGTTTTAAAATAAGTTGTCCTATAACTTTTTGTTTCAACAGTTTAAAACTCTTATATGCCCCATTAGTCCACTTGAACTCTTTTCTATCCCCTCTCATTATTTCAATCAAGGGTCCAAAAATACTGCTAAAATTTTTGATAAAATTTTTGTAAAAGCTAGCCAAACCATGAAAAGATCTTACCTCAGTAACACTCCTTGGAGTAGGCCATTCAAAGATAGCCTGTACTTTCTCTGGGTCCATTTTTAGACCTTCTGCTGAAACCACAAATCTCAAATACACTAACTCCTTCTTCACAAAACTGCACTTCTTCAAATTTATTAACAATTTCTCTTCTCTTAGCTTCTCAAACACCATACGAATATGCATCATATTCTCTTCCAATGTCTTACTAAAGATCAAAATATCATCTAAGTAAACAATGACAAACTTACCCAAAAATTCTTTCAGAACCTCATTCATAAGCTACATGAAAGTGCTCGGTGTGTTGGTTAGGCCAAAAGACATGAATAACCGCTCATACAATCCTTCATTTGTCTTTAAGGTAGTTTTCTATTCATCTCCTTCTCTGATCTGAATTTGATGATATCCACTCTTCAGATCTATCTTTGAAAAATACACAGCTGCACTCAAACAGTCCATAATATCATCTGTTTGCAGCAATGGATACCTATACTTGATTGTGATCTTGTTTATTGCTATCGAATCTATACACATCCTTCATTCTCCATTATTTTTTGGTGCTAATACTACTAGTATAGCACATGGACTCAAGCTCTCCTGAATTAATCCCTTCTATGACAACTCATGTACTTAACTGTTAAATTTGTCACTTTCTTCTGGTGTGATTTTGTGTGCTACCTTGTTTGGCAAACTGGCACCTGGAATCAAATCCATCTGGTGACTGATCTTCCTTACCGGTGGTAATCCATCAAGTACATTATTAGATATAATATCCCAAAACTCACTCAACAAATCTACAACTTCTGTAGGTACATCCTCTACTTCCTCTTTACTAGCTTTTGGAATTAAAGAAAAACACACATGCTCATGCCTCATACCATCCAAGAATTTTCTTCCATCAACAAAAGTTATTATTGCATTACCACATACCTTTTCTTTGATTTCCTTCAATGGATTTAGCTTATGTCGCACTCTATCCTTTGTCAAAGATTAGGTATTCGCATGACTATCATGTACATCACATTTGTCAAACTACCAAGGTCTACCCAACAACATATGACATGCATCCATAGGTATGATATCACATAGTACCTCATCATGGTACCTACCAATTTTGAACTTTACTAGGCACTATTCACTGAATATGACCTTGTGGTCATCCTGCACCCAAGCAATCTGATATGGATGTGGGTGTTTTTGTCTCTTCAGCTTCAACTTTGTCACCATCTCTTCTGACACTAAATTGTTAGTGCTTCCACTATCAATAATCACATCATAACATTTACCTTCACACTTGCACCTGGTGAAAAATAGGCTCATCCTTTGCTCAGGTTCATTATCACCACTCAATAGGACTCTTCTGTTAATCAGTGTTTCTCCTCTTTTAGCATCTTTAGAATTTGATGATCTGGCATCTTCATCTACATGTGTAAATCTAGCCTGTCTTTCATTCCTCCTATTTGTGCTTCCTTGGCATTGAGGACATTCAAATGCCCTATGACCTTCTTCTCCATAGTGAAAACATGTTCCAAGGAAGCTTCCTCTTCCTCATCCTTGTCCTCTTCCTCTTCCTCTCTGATCTCTATTATTCTGATCATGGAAATGATTGTAATTGTTTCCTCTCTGATTCTAACGGCTACTGGCCTCGTCTTTATTTTTTAGATCTTCATTTTGGCCTCCTTATGACTGTCCACCATGACCTCTTCTATTTTGTCTGCTCTCAAACTTCTTGTTCAACTTTTCCTCTACTTTTAGGGAAAACTGGTATGCCTCTTCAATATTGTTCATTCAAACTAGATTCAGCTCTTCTTGAATGCTCGACCTCAAATTATTAAGGTAACATGCAAATTTCTCCTTATCCACTTCTGCATGGCCTATTTTGATGAGAATTCAATAGAACATCTCTGTAGACTCCTGAACAGATCTTTTCGCTTGCTTCAAACTTTGCATTTTCTTCAGCAGGTTAAGCTAATAGTTAAAAAGAATGAATTGTCGCTTCAATTTATCCACCATCCGGTCTCATCTTGTGATTTTATCCTTTCCTCTTCTATTTCACTCCAATTAAATCTCTTGGCACTAGATCTTCACATGACCCTTCAGTCTGGCCTTCATGAATTTGACCCTATTAGGATCCTCAATATCTTCATACTCAAAATATTCTTCACATTCATTGATCTAGTCGATCAACTTCTCTAGGTTAAGATTTCTAGAAAATGTAGGAACCTCAATATTAGGTCTTTTCCCAATCTTGGAAATGACCCAAAAAAGTCTTTCTTCCTCTTGGTTCACAATTTTGACTTCTCCTTCTTGATCTTCTTCTTCGGCTTCATCCTTGATTTTGTCTCTGACATTAAGATTCATTCCTCTATGAATCTCTTCTTGTAATGATCGCACTTGTCTCTGGAGTGCTCTAACCTTAAGTGTTACAACACCAACTCTTCCACCACATTCTCTTCGTGGAGGTATTTTCGTGATCCGTGTTGAAACCCTAACCACAGTCCTGGTGCAAACTGCCTCACAGTCAGTGATCTATTTACACACTCAGAAACTCTTGCTCTGATACCACTTAATGAAGGATGCTTCCCTTAATACCACAAACACATAACAAAAATAGAGAAACACCAACAATTTGCGAGAACAAAAAATGGCCTTCTTATTATCTCCACAAATGTGAAATTACAAACTTTCAAAATTACAATATGCAAAGCCACATGAGAATTTTCTCTTACAATATTTTGTAGGACAAAGCCTCGAATCAATACCCAGATCTACTACCCAGAACTATCTCGAACTACCTAAGACAACTCTATAGCCTTCCTTATATAGGCAATTTTCCATCACCTAGGAAGCTTCCAGAATTTTAGCCAATAAGGCCGACCAAACATAGAATTATTTTATTTTTCATTTTATTACATCATAGTCAGCTCAAAACAAATTTTGAAACCCAAACAGAAATTTTGAAGAAAAAATATTTTCTGTCATTTCAGGTGGCCCAACTTCTGGAGACCATAAGTCATCACGCGTTGACCCAATTGACTATTATGACCCCATTTCAGAAAGGGCATGAAGCATTCTACAACACTTTTTTCAAGTAAGCTTCATTCAACCTAAGTTTTGACATCATTCAAGGCCTCTAAAGCCTTCAAAATTGATTTCAAAGTTTTTGTACCCTATTTTCAAAACTGAAAGTTTTCAATATCTTCAAAACTAGACTTGATCCAGAAATGAAACTTTACTGGAAGGCTGATATTGTAAGAAAACTCAGGTGTGAAAACAGCTTCCTACACTAATCTCTATAGGAAAGTATTGTGCAAATTCTTTTAAATCCTTACAATTTCAGATTCGTTAACTACTTTAACAAAGATATTGAAACCACATACCATGCATATTGAAAAATAGAGAATAACACAATGATATACCCTGGGGAAACCTTTCGGTAAAAACCCCAGCACTCTAAAACCTACACAATGTATTGATCAAAACTATTACAACTTACAATACACATGCAATGCAAGTTCTTTCAGAAGATTTCAAAACCTTGAAGACAAATCATGGTAGCATAAAATGTTTCAACAATACACTCACATCACATCTCTTCGCAACCCTAAAAAATGCTTATATCATGTGCTTCACTTTTTTAGGGCTACTCCCAAAGATAACCATATTAGAGTGTACAGTACTCAAATTTATCAGTTGCCACATGTCTTCACCTATAATTGAATCTTCCTGACATAGCTCTTATGTGTCATAGGAATCCGTCATAACCATTTTAGCCATGATCTCCTTACACATAATTCAAGATGCTGACACATCAACATTATTTGCAAGAAATACATTTTACAAAACAAATAATAAGAATAGGAATTATCCAAGGTTGAGACACCTTATTCCTAACATTCTCCCACTTGTTGAACACCTTGTAAGAGCAACAACAACATAACAGGAACTAACCGCTATAGGCCAAAAGGCCCATAGACTCTGAACACCATCTGAACTTCTTAGTACCCATTGGTTTCATTAATGCATCTGCAACATTCTTCACAGTATCTACCTTCTCCAAATTTACCTTTCCATCTTCCACCATATCTCTCACAAAGTGAAACTGCACATCAATGTGCTTCGTTCTGGCATGGAAAGTTGGATTTTTTGCAAGGCAAATAGTGCTCTAACTGTCACACCAAATAGTAATTTGTTCTGCATCAACACCAACATCAGAACATAATCTTCTAAGCCAAATGGCTTCCTTACAAGCATGAGTAGCAGCCATGTACTTAGCTTCTGTAGTGGACAAAGCAACCACAGGTTGTCGCTTACTCATCCAATTGATGGCACCACTAAACATAGTGAACACATAAGCACTGGTGGATCTCTTGCTATCAATATCACCTGCCCAATCTGAATCCACAAACCCATGAATACAAACTGAATGCAGAGATCCAGAAGAGTTACCATGATAACATATGGAGTAATCTGATGTACCCCTCAAATATCTGAATACTCGCTTAACTGCATCCCAATGTACCCATCCAGGATTAGCCATAAACTGACTCAAGACTCCCACTACTTGGGTAATGTCTGGTCTAGTACAGACCATAGCATACATAAGACTACCAACTGCACAAGCATAAGGTACTCTACTCATGTCCTCCACCTCACTAGGAGATTTTGGACAATCATCTATAGATAACTTTGTTCCCATAGAAATAGGAATGCATAGTGGTCTACAATCTACCATGCTGAACCTGTCCAACATGGACTTCACATACTTACTCTGACTCAACCAAAGTTTTCTATTAGACCTGTCTCTACTAATTTCCATACCCAAGATGTACCTTGCTGCCCCAAGATCTTTCATCTCAAACTGTGCTGACAACTGAGATTTAAAATCAGAAATCATACCCTTACCCTTCCCAAATAGCAACATATCATCAACATATAATGCAATAATAAGAAGGCGATCATTTTCAACTCTGAAGTAAACACAATGATCTAATTTCAATATTACAAATCCAATTGACAACACAAAGGATCAAACTTAAGATACCACATCCTAGGAGATTGCTTCAAACCATATAGAGATTTGTTTATTCTACAAACTAAGGATTCTTTACCTTTAACAATGTAGTGCTCAGGCTGTGACATATAAATCTCTTCCTCCAAATCACCATGAAGGAAAGTTGTCTTCACATCCATCTGTTCTATCTCTAAATCATATGATGCAGCAAGAGATAACATAAATCTAATGGATGTCAACTTTGCAACAAGAGAGAATATTTCACCATAATCTATTCCCTCTACCTGTGAATACCCCTTTGCAACCAATCTAGCTTTGTACCTTTCAACATTGCCATCTGCACAGAATTTCTTCTTGAACACCCATTTACAGCCAACAGATTTTCTCCCTTTAGACAAAGGTACAAGGTCCCAAGTTTTGTTTTTCTCCAATGAAGCCATCTTATCATCCATAGCCTCAATCCAGGAACCTGCATGTTTCATGCCCAAAGCCTCTTTCACAGATCTAGGCTCATCAGTGTTAGTAATCAAAGCAAAGGCACAACTAGAATCTAACATAGAATAACCAAACCTTTCTAGTTGCTTTCTTTCTCTCTTGGATCTCCTCAAGGTTTGCGGTTGAGGTTGTTCTTCCTCTTCTTCCAAACTATCAGAGTTACTAGAGCTCTCCTCATCATTAGGCCCAACATGGTCTCTCTGTTCAATCTTCTCATGGGTAGGAGGCAACTGAACAACATCTTTTTCCTTTTCTTTTTAATCTGGTTGTAGCACAATAGGAGAAGATGTTAGCTCTCTGAAAATAACATTTCTACTATACAACACCTTACTAGTCACAGGATCCCAAAGCTTGTATCCTTTCACACCAGCACTGTATCCGATGAAAATACATTTAACAACTTTATTTTCCAACTTAGATCTTTTCTCCTTTGGAACATGTGCATAAGCTTCACAACCAAAAACATGAAGATGTCTGATTGAAGGCTTCTTACTAGACCACACCTCCATGGGTGTCTTACCAACAAGGGCTGACGTAGGAGATCTGTTAACCAGATAGAAAGCAATGGCCACAGCTTCAACCCAAAACCTTTGTTCTAAACCAGCTCCACTAAGAATACTCCTAGCCTTCTCCATCAATGTTTTGTTCATTCTCTTTGCAACTCCATTTTGCTGTGGGGTATAAGGAGTTGTCTTATGCCTGTCGATACCTTGTTCTTTATAGAACTGTTTAAACTCTGTTGAGCAAAACTCACCACCATTGTTAGTTCTCACACACTTAGTCTTCTTACTAGTCTGATTCTCTACAAGAGCTTTAAATTCCTTGACCTGACTAAAGACTTGTATCTTACTTTTAAGGAAATAAATCTAAGTCCTACTGTAATCATCTATGAAAGATACAAAAAATATAGACTTGGAGATTGAAGGAACCTTTACAAGACCAAATACATCAGAATGAATAAGATCTAAAACATCAGAAGATTTGTGAGAACTAGAGTAAAACTGAACATGATTTTGTTTACCATAGACAAAGTGTTCATAGAAGTTGAGCTCGAGATTGCAATCATTTAACCCCTCAATGAGATTTTTATTTTTCAGGGTTCTGAGACCCTTTTCACCAATGTGGCCAAATCTCATATTTCACAACATTGTCTTTTCTGTAGGAAGCTTACCTTCCAAAGTGTTTGCACTACCATCGGAACCAATAACCATAGACTTCTTCACTGCTTTTTCAAATGGTGAGGATGAAGAACTATTACATAGAGGAATACATGCATCTAGCTAAAATAAGGTACCTCTCCTAGTACCCCTCACAAGCACTATCGATCCTCTCATCATCTTGCATCCTTCTTTCGAAAAAACAACCTGCACACCTACATCATTCAGCATACTTACAGATAATAGGTTTTGTGCCAAACTTAGAATGTGCATAACTCCATTGATTCCCTTTTCTCATCCATCAAGAAATCTGGTAGTGACCCTTCCACATCCAACTATCTTTAGGTGAGAATCATCACCCAAGTACACCTTTCCACCATCAAACTCTTCATATTTTGAGAACTAGTTTCGATGAGAGGTCATGTGAAAAGATGCACCTGAGTCAACCAACCACACATCATCAGATGCATGGGCTACCAAAGCTACGATGAATGCATCACCATCTTCTTGAGATCTTTCTGAAGCTGAATCCGAACCTTTCTTCTTCTTCTTCGGCTGTTTGCAATCTTTATGGAAGTGCCCAGATTTATCATAGTTCCAAAATTTTGCCTTGGACTTATTGGAAGTCTTTGACTTCCCACGGGATTTGGATCTACCCTTATTTTCAAACTTATTATTATTTTTCTTCCCTCTTTCAATGGATCTCCCATGGACAGCAAGGGCTTCTTTTTTTGAAACAGAAGACTTTCTTCGCATCTCCTCTAATAGCAGTGAAGACACTACATCATTCATTTTGAAGGTGACTAACGTGCTTCCAAGAGCCATCACAAGATGGTCCCATGAATCTGATAAAGAACACAAAAGTGTGTAGCAATGACCCTCCTCCTCTAACTTGACACCAGCTGATGTCAATTGTGTAGCCAGCAAATTAAATGCATTTAAATGATGCATTGAGGATCCACCTTCCTCCATTCATAGAGAGTAAAACTTCTTCCTCAAGAACAACTTGTTCAGTAGAGATTTGGCCTGATACATGACCGTAAGTCTTTCCCACAAACTATTTGCGGTTTTCTCATCTAGAACATTCAAAAGAACTGCATCGGTTAAACAGAGTCTTATGAGACCCTTAGCTTTATGGTCTTTGATATCCCAATCTTCTTGAGCTATAGTTGCTGGTCTTGTAGCACTTGACATCACTTCCCATAGGTCACGATCTTCCAACATGTCTTCCATCTTGAGTTTCCACAACTCAAAATTAGTGCCATTAAATTTCTCCACCTCCATTCTCCCATATGATGAACTTGCCATCTCGATCTATAAATAAGATTCAGAGTGCTCTACAAAAAACTCCCACTCAAACTTGAGATCAACTCAAAAATCCCTACCCAACAACTGGGATCAAAAGTTGATCAAGCTCTGATACCACTTGTAAGGAAACTCAGGTGCGAAAACAACTTCCTACGCTAATCTCTATAGAAAAGTATTGTGCAAATTCTTTTAAATCCTTACAATTTTAGATTCGTTAACTACTTTAACAAAGATATTGAAACCACATACCATGCATATAGAAAAATAAAGAATAACACAATGATATACCCTAGGGAAACCTTTTGGTAAAAACCCCAGCACTCCAAAACCTGCACAATGTATTGATCAAAACTATTGCAGCTTACAATACACTTGCAATGCAAGTTCTTTCAGAAGATTTCAAAACCTTGAAGACAAATCACAATAGCATAAAATGTTCCAACAATACACTCACATCACATCTCTTCACAACCCTAAAAAATGCTTATATCATGCGCTTCACTTTTTTAGGGCTACTCCCAAAGATAACCGTATTGGGGTTTTACCATTCTCTGAGAAAATAGGGGAAGAGTGTACAGTACTCAAATTTATCAGTTGCCACATGTTTTCACCTATCATTGAATCTTCCTAACATAGCTCTTACGTGTCATAGGAATCCATCATAATTGTTTTAGCCATGATCTCCTTACACACAATTCAAGATGCTGACACATCAACATTATTTGCAAGAAATACATTTTACAAAACAAATAATAAGAATAGGAATTATCCAAGGTTGAGACACCTTATTCCTAACAGATATGATGAAAGTGAACTTCCACTTGTGAAATCAAAAAATTCCAAGATCATAAGACCAACTTACTAAAAATAGTAAGTTTTCGTAAATAGGATCTCTACACAAGATAGCCCTTATTGAAAATCAAACATAAATATTTTTGGGTGATGCAAGATTGCTCTTACACCCAGGATGCTCCTGCATCAATTTTTCCATTGACTGCTATTATTAAAATTTTGGAGAGGATCTTGTGGCATACCTGGTTGTTGAGCCCATGGCCTTTTTTGGGAAATGTATAACACCTCTCCATTTTCATCGATGGCTTTAAACTCAGTACGCATCAGTTTTGAGTCCAGGCTTGCAATAGACTTGCATCAACAGTTCCTTTTCTTCTCTCTACAATGTGGACAGTATTCAGCTAGCATGGCATCAGCTTCATCCTTCTTTCTTCTTGCTTGCATGGTGTCCAGCTGTGTAGCAACATCATTAATGATGTCTTTCTTGAAGTCTAACAACAGGTTCAAAAAATCTACCTTAGACATTGTTGAACCAGTTGACTTATGACGTAGGTCTCTTAGTCCCCTATCTTTCTTTACATGTGATGAGTCTAGCCAACTCATATGGACTTCAATTGTTGCAGCTCGAGAGCAAGCTGAAAAGGCATCATTTCTAAACTTGTCTAAGAAGAGATAGAGATCAAAAGGTAAAGGCATCCATATTGATGATGCTGATTTGGAAAAGAAGATCGAAGAGACAGATGCATCAATTACAGAGGTGATTGATACTACACTTGACAATATGGACATAAACATTTCACAGGATGCATCGGATCAGGTTGAGATCCAGATTGAAGATAATAAAGTATTCGATGTACTCATTGAGGACATTACTAATGGTGATCTTGAGGATAGAGATGAAGATGAGGATGTGAACATTATACATGGCAAAACACAAGATGAAGGTCCTATTACTGAGCCTGCAATCACATTGTTACCGGGTGAGCTTCCTATTCTTGTAGAAGTAGTTGAAATGTTAAGAAAGGAACAACCCAAAGGCTCAAACCCTAAGAAATCGATGGATACATTAGGGGAACAAGGAGTAGGAACACCAGCTGAACGAAACAAGGCTGAAGAAAAAGAGACAACCAAGACAGAAGCACAGGGTCAAAATGACTCTAAAGTAACTAAGGCTACCCCACTGAACACAATATCAGAGGCTCCACCTCTTTCAACTGACACACAAGTCCTGAGGAGGAGAAGGAAGCAAATGTGTCAACCAAGTAGGTTACTCAAACTATTGAGGTAAAAGATATTGTACCGCTTGTAATAAGCTCACCTTAAGAACCAGAGAAGAAGAAGAAGAAAAAGAAATAAGGAAAAGGGTTGGTCACATTAGATGAAGTAATTTTTATACCAGACTGTGACCCTAGGACCCTTAGCCCTGAGGAACTTAGAAAATATGGGGAGCTGTGTACCAGAAAGCAACACAAGAAAAGCTAAAAATGGAAAATAAGAGCAAGGAAATTTTGGAGAATGTAAGAGATATCTTACAACAGGTTGTACCAAAGGTACAAATTAATGAGGATACTCCCATTATGGACCAACTTTCCACCCTTTTTGAAGAAATCAATGCCCCGAATATAGAAGCTGAAAAGAGAATAGAAGAAAGGGCAGAATCCAAGCTTCAAAATAATCTTGCAGAGAAGATCAACTAGGAAGTGGCAATAAATAAGGTAAAATTATCTGAGGTAATAACTGACATTCAGTCTATTACTCAGTTAATAAGTCAAATTTTGATCAAACTATGCACTGTGGAAACCTTCACTACTGAGATCAGTGAAAAGATAAAACAACTGGATACTAAAATCCAAGCTAGTGTACAGTAAGCTTTAACCAAGCCACAAGCTTTTGCAAAGCATATATTGAGAGTTCAAGAACTCAGGTGGTTAAGAGAAGATCTTAGGAAACAAGAAGACATGATTTGTGACTAGGTCACCGAGCTTCAAACTGAGTTGCTTCCTTACTTGAAATTTTTTGAGAAGCACATTGTCAAAGCGCAGACACTTGTCACAACACTAGAAATCTCTATGTTGGACACTATCTTTGACATGCATGCACAAGTCAGTCTTGAGGACATTGCTCTTAGCAACTTAAAAGAGGAATGGGAAAACCTCTTGGAGTCATTAAAGAAAACACATAAGCATATTTTTGATATGTTGTAAGTATACATTTTTGTATTTGGCATTAATATCAAAAAGGGGGATAACAATGTATATACCAATTATGTAAATAAATGCTAAGTATATTACACACTACTGGGAGCATGCACCGAGGGGGAGTATAGAAATTTTGATGAAGTTAAGTATCTATGTATATATGGTGAAGATAGAATAAATTTTGAAGACATAAGGTCTATATACATTTCAGTTTTGATACTAATGCCAGATGGAGATTGTTATCTTTATTTGAGCATTAAAGATTGTCATTATATCAAAGACAACTAGTCGGTTACCTATGCAATCCAGTTAGTAAAAGCAAGTACTTCAAGATACTCAAGCTAGTTGGTTAAACTTCACCAAGCACTAGAGAAGTTTTATCGAGAATTAGTGTACATTGATACCAAGTGTTAGTAAACATTAAGCAGATTGGACACCGAGCACCAGTGAAACTACCGAGCAGTATTTACAGTGTTTACCGAGCAATATAGAAAATGGCATAGTATTCAGGAATGGAACATTTATCTATGCACAAGGTTAGAATAGAATCATAAAATGTTTTACCAAGATCAAGTATCATTTATTATAGATATAATCATTAATTGCGATGATGATCTCTATGTAATTGCTAGATCTAGGTTAATTTTCTACACCGTAGATCTTAGGTTTTTTTCCTAAGACATTGTAACCTAATTTTGTTAAGCGACAAAAGCAGTATGCTATATATTTGTATTTCATGTCATTTTGACATAAGCTTGACAAGGAAGTTATGAACAAGCGAAGAAGTTTTTGAAGCATCAAGCCAACTTCAAGATATCAGTTATCAGATAGAGAAGATAAGAATTTAGAGACATTCAAATTGAGTAGAATTAGACAAGTCTACCAAGCAGATCAAAGACAAGATCTACACATACAAAGGTGATATCTAATCTATAATACATTGATCTGTATCATAAAAAGTTGATTTTTCATTTGCAAATACATCCTGTTATTTTCTAATCATTGTAACAAAGTTTGGTAAAATCTCTTAACAGAGTAGACCTAACAGTCTTTTATGTAAATCTCTTAATCGAGTGCACACTCAAGTAGTGTTGTTGAAATCCTATAACTAGGTAGATCTAGCTAATCTAAATTGTTACTCCTAACAAGGTAACATCACTAGAAGTGATCACATCTTATAGCCTTACCAGCAAACTTTATTATTTACAGTAGTGAATATTTGTGGGTGTCATCCCCACTGCAGTTTTTACCTTCTAACAAGGGTTTTTGTGATACCAAAATACTTGTGTTATGTGACTAATTTATTGTTGATTTCATGCTATTTAATTTTTCAAGTTAATTGAATGGATGATGCATGCAATGTATTCAAGTTATATATGAAGGTTACTACTATTTTCTGATTAAGTTTTGGGAGTTAAAGTTTTTGAGGGAACTAATTCACCCCTCCCCTCTCAGTACCCTATCTCTCCATTCCAACACTATGGAGATCCTCCCTATGGTTTCTAGGTCATCTACTTCTACTCCAGCTGATCAAATGAACCATGGATACATGAGACCTCATCCTATGATAACAACATAGAATTTGGGGAGGTCTCAAATTGAGATGGTTCTTATTCATACAATTTTGGAAACAATGGCTACTCAAGCATGAGAAGGACATAGTTCTAGGGTTAGGTAATCTCGGTTAGATTCACAACATACTTCTCTAAACTCCTTTAACTCTTCTAGGATGACTCATGATTGACAACACTTTATGGAGGATAACTCTCTAGATCTATCTGATACATTCATGAATGATGAGGATGATACTGGTGTTTTTGCACTTAAACCTATTGAACATTTATCTCTCATCCTTCCTGAGTTAAGTGGCTAGACTATTTCTCTTCCATCCATCCATTTCAACCCATCACATCAGCCTCATTCATCCATAATTCCCATCTTCTAGAAGCAGCTTGAATGTGCAATAGAAAAATAAGAAATATAAGAATCCACTCACATATAGAGGTCACCATGTCCTATCTAATAGATGTGTGACTACAAAAACACAAGCAATATTCAAGAGACCACAAGGGTCCTTCAAGAAAAGAAGAAAAAAAATAAAATTATGGATTCATAAATCCATCCTAGAAGAATTGCAATCAAACGCTATGTGGATTCCCATGTCCCTCTTAAAAGATTTGTATATAAAAGAAAACTCAATGTTGATATTCAAGCTCGCCTATCCTTCATATGACTCACCTCCCTCCCAAATTCTTTGCACCATCATTACCTCCACTACTCCCTGCTAAAGTTCCCACTCCCTCCCAAATAAAATCACCCCTGAAAGTTCCTTTACAATCCAAAGTGCATCCCTATATCTCCTCATCACTAATAACTTATTCAAGAGATATCGAGATAGTACTTTCCTTAGGTGTCTAGAATGTGAGGAATCTGACGAGGTGTTACAAGTGATTCCAGAGTGTATTTGTGGATCTCTCTAGAATGGTCTTTCCTTGGATATGGTACCTTCACTTATGTTATCTCTGCAAATTTTCCTTACTGATGATGACTATAGAATCTTCCAGCTTCAAGTACTAGCGCTACTTGGTGAACAACATAATAGTGGCATCGATTCTGGGGCATATCAGATTGCAACACCTGAGGGAGATCCACTCCCTGATCCTATCAATATTTTGCATTTGAAGCACTTTTATGCCTAGCTCAACATTCAGTTCATGTATAGTGTTATTTAGCAGAAATCCTAAAAATAAAAAAAGATCCTGAAAAAATCCTAAAAATCAGAAAAGATCTTGAAAAAATCCTAAAAATCAGAAAAGATCCTTAAAAAAAATCCTAAATAGAAGAAAAAGTGCTGAAGAAATACTAAAAAAAATTAGAAAGGAAGAAGATCCTAAAAAGAAGAAAATGTTCCTAAAAAAATCATTGTTTGGTAAACACCTAGTAAACAAGCACCTTACAAAACAAAACAAAAAAAAACATTCATGCAACAGTGAAAACTTGGCAAACAAGCACTCTAGGCAAGTATTATGGTGAAAACATGTCTTAGGCACCATGATAGAAAAGTTGGATCCATTGTCTCTCCATCCACTGTACATATCCATCCTCATCCTAGTCCTAGTTTTCAGTCATCGCTTCTTGCATTTAGCCATAAGGATCCACCCACAATTCCTAGCAAGCTGAGCTTAACCCCATCACACTGAGCTTTTCCTAGACATAGTGATTGTAAAAGTGCTTATCAAAATCAACATCAAAATCAAATCTCGGAGTTATTGTTCCTTTCACATCTATTGCCAATGAATATCCATTTCAATCAATCAATCTTTGCCCTGCAGGATGTGTCCTTCCCCAGTCGGCTCAAATCTTAGTGAGGAGGCATTCTTTGTTGATTTTATCTTTTTGTATTAGTAGATCCTACTCATGATTACCTCAATCTTCCATATCTTGGTATATTGTGACTAGTGAAATATGATGCAAGTGTCGACTGTGGTATGATCTATTTGTGGGTATTTTAGGGGCATTTTTGGTGGTTTCCCAATTATGATTATGTGTATCTCAATGGGGGAAATGGGTTAGCATACTTATGTCCCTTACAAGATCTAAGTGTGCCTAGACCTCTCCAATAAGTATATGTCATAGGTTCCATCATAGTCAGGAAATCTACATCTTTGTTTCTACAACTATCTGAGAGTCTAGTCAACGCAATGGAACAATGTCATCTATGCTTTTGTAACACATGATGCATACCTCCTATTTCAATATCAAACTAGGGTGCTCTCTCCAACATAAACACAAGTGATCCCACTAAATCATGTAGTCAAGTTGCATTATAGCTCAAATTCACATTAGTTCATTTTTCTACATTTTTGTTGGAGACAAGGGTCATGTTTATACACCCTTTCCTCCCTCCTTTTCATCCAATGAAAACCTCCCATTTTCCTCCTTTACTTCATCTCTACTAATCCTATTCCTAGAAACCTCCCCCTCGGTGAATGGGAAACTTCTCCTCACCCTCATTCTTCTAGCAGGCGGAGTCACCTATCTGGAAACCCAAGGCTCCACCATGAGCTTCCTCTTTCTCTCTCTCTCTACCTCCCTCCCACCCTCCCTCTCTCTCTCCCTCTCTCTCTCTCTCTCTCTCTCTCCCTCCCATATCCCTCCTTGCCTTCATCCCTGCAAATCCTATTCCTAGATAGTCCCCCCTTGGTGAATGGGTTACTTCTCCTCACCCTCATTCTCCTAGCAGGTGGAGATACCTGTCTGGCAACTAGAGGCTCCATCACAAACTTCCTCTCTCTTCCTTGGTGGAGATGCCCATCAGGGGATGAGTGGCTCCGCCCCTAGATAGGCGGCTCCACCTATAGACAAGTGGCTCCGCTAGGGGTGGAGATGCCTATCCATAGGTAGAGACACCAGTCGGTAGGTGGGCAGCTCTGCTTGTAGACAGGTGGCTCCTCCATGGGTGGAGATGCCTATCTATAGGTGGAGATGCCCGTCGGTAGATGGGCAGCTCCTCCTGTAGATAGGTGGCTCTGCCCTGGGTGAAGATGCCTATTTGTTGGCTCCACCCTGAGTGGGGACCCTGTCTATGATTGGGTGGCTCTCCCCTACTTCATCATGCATCCCTTCTTATCTATAGTCGATGGCTACACTACCATTGGACACCTCACTTCACCAAGTGGTGATGCCTGTTCTATCATATGCCCCCTTCTCCCTTTTCTCTTTCCATCATCCCCCTCGACACAACCAATTGGAGCTAAAATGAAGGTGGATTTTGAACTCACTAGCTCACTCCTCTTTGGTGCCCATCGGTCAACCCTTCCTTTCTGTCAAAGTCATGCAAAGTCTTTTTTCCCTCCTTTCATGAAAATTGACCAATATTTTTTATTTTTTGGCCTATTTTCCTAAGGGGGCACATCCTCCTACTGACTTTTCTTCTGGGGCATCTATATTTTATTTTCTTTGACGTGATGCCATTTTTGACACCGCATCAAAGAGGGGAAAAATGTAGACACCTAAATTCATCCTTTTAACATTAATTAAATTTAATTTAATTAATGACCCCAAATAACATTATAGTTAATTTTCAATTAATTGTATTTGTTAAATTCATCTATTTATTTAATTAAATAAATTCACTAATTATAGTATTTGAATTAAATTTAAATACTACATTTCATAATGTATTAAATTAAATTTAATACATGTTCCTCCATAGTCCCCTTTTAAATAAATTTTTAATTTATTAATTCCCTCACATTCTTTATTTCTACTAAGTCGTGATTAAATTAAATTTTATTTTATTTAATCCTAAATCCAACCTAGATGCTATCCTACACACATCACGTTCTGTCTAATAAGCCTACTCACTAATTAACTAAGGTTAATTAGGCTAATTTTTGGATTCCTACATCCATTAGTCCTAATTATTTGCTCACACATGTGTGAGAAAATTTCCAAAAATTGTCTGTTCAAAAATTGCTAAAAATTGCACAAACAAGGCTTCTTACATTTTTTGATGACACTTCTTACACCTTCCAAAATTGTGGAAATGGACTTTTTCTCTTACACATCTCTTACACACACTTACACATGTACTTGAAGTACACATTGACCTCTCACATCCCAAGTTGCTCACACATGTGTGAGCAAGTCTTGGACTTTGCATGGCTTATGTGTCTCCTTGGTGGCACCTATGTGTATTCCACATAGATGCCACCTCACCCCAGCCTTCCAAAATCCTATAAATAGGACCCTTCTCTCAAGAAAAAGACAATTCCTTTTTGCATTAGAGTTATTATGCTACTATATGCTTAGAATTGTTCTTAGATTTTTTACTAACCATTTGGTAGTTCCTAGATTTTCATTGTAGACTTAGCTTCATCCATTTGGTTTGCATACTTGCATGCCATAGAGCTTGAGGATTTATTTCATAGCTCCTTCTTGAGCTTCTTTTGGCCTCTTGCATTGAGTGCTTGAGAGTTGCTTCTATAGCTTCTTCTTGAGCATTTCAATCTTCATTATACCTTGCATTCATAGTGGGATCTATACCTGTGTTGGGAGAGCACACCCACAACCTCTCTAAGAGCTTAAATCAAGCAAGTCTTGGGTGCACTTGCTTCATGCTCATCCGAGGTTATGTTGAAAATTTATGTTCTTTTACAAGTTTATGAACATGTTAGAGTAGATTGATTATGCTCTTTATTGTTAACATTTGCATGTTTGAACTTGTTCTTAATAGGTGGATTTTCATCATATACACTAACACTTCTTGCTACATCACTATCTCTAATGAGAAATGGTGAGTAAATAATAGAAAATGAATGAATTCTTATGAATGCTCAGGCATATAAGAATTCAAATAATTGTATAGCTAAAAATGAAGGTCTTTTACTCTTTATTTTGATATAAATAGAAACCTAATAGAGAATGCATAACTGAGTGACAATTGCACTATCTTTTGACTTGTATATTGAAGATGATTTAGAATTACATTTACATTTTGAAGATAGGTGAGAAGGGCATATGCATTAAACTTCCCATAATTGGATAGTTGAACACAACATGTCATTATGGTTAATGAAATTGAAAGATCACTTACTCACAACCAATTCACTAATCTATGCCTCCATAATCTACAAGGTCACAACAAATTTATAGATGAAACCTGTTAGCTAACTACAGATTTATGGTTCTAAGCTAACAATTTTGACTTTTTGCTTCTATCATAACCAATTTTTTAGACACTAAAACATTTTAAAATAATTGGTGACTTTTTGTTGACTTTTGACTTGGTCAGTTGTAGATGACCAAAGTCAATTAATTAGCTTTGCCAAACATGTTTTTATTTGATGAATAAATTAATATGTATGAATTTTCTTTTTCATAGGATGATAAATTAAATGTGATTAATGATTATCATGTTAAGAATGGGTGATAAGTTATAAAATATCATTTTTATTTGATTTAATTAAAAATGTTCAGGATGAATACTCTGCAAGTTAAATTAGTTATTGTTTTCTAGAGCTAACCTACTGATGAAAAAAAATTTGAGTGTTCTATTTGTGGACAAGATCTGAAACGGGGGTGTGGTCGAGGTAGGGGAGCCTAACTCCTCAGTATGGGTGTGAATGGAAAATATGAATTACACGTACCACATAGACATTTCTCTAGATTTTTGAAAGAAGTTAATGAATATGAATGTTTAGAAATTAAATTCTATTTATTGAGTTTTATATATTTCCTCCACTTAGCACCTTTCGATATCATGATTGCTACAGATTTCCCTCTTGGAAGCGGACTGAGGGATAGCTATCATTAACTAAGTTGGGATGAAGGTGTCTCTGCTGGCAATGATAACTTGGTAGTCTCAATACAACCAATCAAGCATTTATGTTATTACAACCATTACAACTTATATATCTCAGTTCCTTCTTGTCATCATGATAATAGAGTTCAGAAGATCCATGGCTTTAGCAAGGCTTCCTCCATTATAGCTGAATTTTATCCCCTCATCATTTTTACCTGCCAAGGATTAATATACATCCAGGTTTGCATAATGCACTTTATTAGTCTATCCTTGGAGATATCTAGATCCCTATAATATCTAGACATAATACAAGTATCGCTTTTAGAACATGGATATCATCTTTCTCAAAGGTGCTTATCTCTACTCATTATCATCATGACCTACATCGATTACCATCGATATCTCTCTAGATTAGTTGTGTTCTGGTTCTATCTTTTTATCCCTTTCTTCTTTCAATTTGTAGTGGGTCTAGGGTTAGACTACTTTCTCTTTAGCATTACATAGTAAGAACTCCAGCTCTAGTTTGTTTGGCAAGCCTACTCAGCTACTTATTGGTCCAAATATGGATACTAAACTACTTACTTTCTATACTAAAGCGGACAGAGCCATGGCCTTTAGAGGCCCAATTTTCCCTGAGAGATGGAATCAAATGCTGACTTCACTCCCAGATTCAACCAGAAGGGCACTGGTGAAGGCTATAGGGGATCAACACTTTGACAACTCCTTTACCTATAGAACAAATGGAGGGGTCATTGGCTAGTTTATAGCCCTTTCTTCCTTTGCAGGCAAAAAGGAAGAGGACATAATAATAGTAGCTAGGGAAGTGTTCTTAGCAGAACATCTAGGTGGTTTGGAGAAGATGGTCCATTGTATTGACCAAAACCTCACAATCCCTTACCCGGATTGAACTATGTGAACCTGCATTAAGGAATTGGATACTATCCCTCAGTCTGATAGGGTGGTTCTTATGACTTTTAAGGACGAAGACAGTTTTGATGAACACTGGCCAGAGATGGAGAGAAATATTGACTACCTCTACAAAGAAGTACTGGAGGAAAGTATGGACACGAAGTGGAGTTTGAACTATTGGAGGAATGAAGTTTTTGATCTTTTGACTCTCCTAGATGATAAGCTTCCTAAGCATATCCATATCATAGCCCCGGTAATGCCCAAAAGAACCAGGAAAGTGAACAAAGGTAAGGATGAGGAGGAAAACATTATAGTTATGATCAAAGACAATAATGTCTGGAAAGGCACTACCATTCAGAAGGCCAGCTTGGAGTAAGTCACTTTGTTCATAGTATATACATAGCATGTACATAGTAGCTTGGAAAGATGAACACTATGTACATAGTATGTGCAAATTCTGTAAAGATCTGGAATAGTTTAAAGGGTAATTAGCAACAAAGGCAAGTTGGGATTTATTTCAGTATAATTCACTGTAACGGCCAAAGATAGACTATAACTAACAATTTTGGTGTCTTTAGTTACTTTAAAGAATAGCATTATGTTAAGGAACAATATATACAAATTTGATGTATATACAATATCTACTTACAATTTTGATGCAAATACTATTTTCATGGTTATGAGTACAATATTTTCATTTGTAAACAGCATATACACTCTATATTTAGTCTTAAGGTTAATATTGTCAGGATGCCTGCTCTATTTTTTCTATTTGGATCAGGCCTCTTATTTTCTATGGCTTATCAAAGTATTTAAAGAAATCTCATTTATCTATCCACAAATAGAGCACAGAAACCAAAGTGGTTCCACTCTTCTGGAGTTAATCTCCACATTCAGAATAAGGGTGGGTTTCTTTCATACGATAGACAAATAGGAGAGCACATTAAAAAGCCTAATCGATTTATAGAAATTCCCTACGGAGATTGCTAGTTCTTTTAGCAGTAGATTCCTTTCATGCCTGGTAAGTCTGTAAAGTAGATACTAGACAATTGTATGCCTTAGAATAGTAATTTGATGTAATTAGTTCAAGAATATATTCCTCAATCGGTTTTGGAAGCATACGTGTCAAGCAATAAAAGGAATCTTTAATGCAAAATTTATTCATGAAGCCCAATACAGTCTTAGAATACTATAAAATTGAGTCTTATATAAAGGAGCTCATGGTTACTAACAACATTAAAATTCAAAAAAAAAAATTGATCAAGTTGATCTGTTAGTCACCAATCTTGAAGTCAACATAAATAATATTAACTTCAGACTGGTGATTAACAGGAGAACTCTTGGATCAAGCTAGAAATTGAAAAGAGTATATAGTATGTATATAATTTCATCTGAGTAGTGCAAAGCATTGCATACACTGTGTGGATTTTGGCATCTTATCTTATTCCACACTATACATAGTAAATGTATATAGCATAGGCATTATGTTTTGATGTATAGACCAACTTCTGACATCAGATTTAGATGTAGCATAGAATTTGTATGGAGACCTATAGAAAGAAATGTACAAATAAGAGTAATTAAATCATATTTTAAGGTAAATCTTCTTCCTTTTTGTCTCTCCCAAACATCTCCTTACCTTCCTATTTTTTCAGTTTCATTTTGCTATACCAATATATCTAGATCATTTCTATTGTCTATACACACACACACACACACACACACACACACACCTACAAACTCACATTTAGAGAATGATCATCTACTGTATATACATATGCATATAATTATATATATTTATATATATGTATATACAGTGTGATATGCTCAAATAAAAATCAAGACAGGATCTAATTGATAATAATGAACAATCCTGTGATGGGATAATCTTTAAATTGTAGCAGCTTGATCATAGGAAAGGATAGTTTTATTGTTATGCCAATTGCTAATAGTTATGTATATCTCAAGAAACCTAAAAAGAAATGTTAAACAATAAATAGAGGTTTATAAACTCACATCATCTATAAAGGACCTTGTTACATTGGTACAAATAGGTTTTTTTTGTTCTGATTAGTTATATAGATCTATACATCAACCAACTAAATATAGCTGGTATCTCATATACAAACTTGAAGGAAGGTAAAATTAAATTTCTTTATAATCACAATCTCATCTCATCAGCTAGAGGCCGGGATATATGTTCTAATTCCTAATAATTTATTGGATGCATATTTTTAGATATTTATGAGAGTATTTATAAATATATATATACAGGTGTTTGTATATAGATATTTATATATATTCCTAGTTTCCTCCTAGGTGCTTTTCAAATCAAACTTATAGATAAGAAGTAACAAAGTTACAGAGTAAGGTTGTACTAAGATCCTAGACTTTCTTTCTAGTTACCTTTTTTTAAGAATTGATATAAATATAGGTATATCAAGGGCAGTATACTTATATTTATACATAGAGCTTGGAACCAATATATGGAATTTTAAATAATGGATTAGGCTTGGAAGATATCATAGATATGGTAATGGTATGAATAGATGGTCATATATATATAATCTATATATGTATAACCATATGTTTCAGACTAAGAAGGTCTAGTCTTACAAACTGAGGTATTTTTGGAAGTCATTACAGTATCTTATGAAAGATGTGAACTATTAGAAACTCATATTGAAACTCTGATTTTATCAATATTATGTTAGCCAGTTCAACAATATAGCATAGAGAAGTATATGTAATTCTATTGCAAATTTTCCTAAAATGTTAGGATTTTCGAGTGCTAATATGAGGCAGGAAATGATAATCTTAAGCGGTAAGGATTTTGAATCATAAGACCTTTTTGTGCCTAATTTTATATTGACAATAACAAAAATGTTACTATAGGCTTCGTAGTCGATATTTAAATATTCTTAGATAGGCTATGAAGCTGATATATAGATTTATTTTGGAGTAGATTAACCTTTGGTATCGGAAGACTTTTGTCTGATTTCTTTTCAAGAAGGAATATCATCTGGATTTTCAAGTCATATTCTCAACAAAGCTAGAGGAACAAAGCAAGGTTTCAATTGTACAAATGATGTAATTATTGTCTAAGTGACATTCTATGTATAATTAAGGATTTTAAAAGAAAAACAATATCAAAGTTTTATTCAGGACGTGGGAATGCCCACGTAAATCTTGTATGAATCTCGATTAGTATTGAGCCGTGGGAATGCCTACGAAAAATATGTATTTTTCAAATCCTCGACATTGTCAAGACATGGGTATTCCCATGTAATTTTTGTATAAGGACAGGACCTAGGGTCTCGAGCAAGGCTGGAGGTTTTCTCAGCCCCGCTCTTTCCTACCAGTGCCTGCAGTGAGCGGGGTCACATTTGTAAAATAATTATTTCTATTAATAATAAAAATTATCTAGGGCTTCGGCCTTTTACCGATCAAAAAAAAAAAAAATTGTTTAGAAATTAAAGGAAAAGATTTTTATTTTATTATGAGAAATTAAAAATTTGATATATATGTGATTTGTTACCGAAACTAAGGAAGTTTGTTGAGACTATTTTTTTTAATCTTAACTAAACTACCAGTCATGGAAGTCTGAGAGGATTAATGGGAGTTAAATTGTATTTCTAAAACCCACAATTTGAATTTGATTGAAAATGGTGCAATATTTCTAGGCATGCTAGACACTAGGCATGAAGGGAGAATAACACCCCTTGATGCAAGGCATAATTGGAGGATAAAAATGTATAAGACTTCTCCTAAGGGCATTGAAAGGAGGATAGGTGGAGGGATTTTTAGGAAGTTACCAACTGTTAAATAAGAGGGAAAAATGCAGAGAATGGTAGAAAAAAGAGAACGTAGAAAACATTAGACAAAATAAGAATGTAGAGCAAAGGGAGAGGACAAAGGAGAGTAAGAGTTAGTAAGGAGAAGATTAAAACCCAGAGAATGGAAGGGAGGAGGTATTAGGTAGAAATTGACATAGACCAAGGTGAGGAGGATCTAATTAAGGATAATCCAAACCTTGCAGCTTCAGAATTACATAGCAGAATACACAACACAACAGATAACACAACAATTGTTTCAATTAATTTGCATTAACATGCCCAGCTATAAGGCCTTCTGGGTTAGGGCCAATTACAATTAGAAATAATTCTTCAAGATCCACAAATCTAATACAATCTCAACTAGCTCAGCTCTGAAGACAATCAAAAGCTGATGGAAACCCTAAGGCAGACCTAAAATTGAGCTCGCAAGCCTCCAAGCAATCTCCTTGTCTCCAAGTGTACAAACCACTAGTCTGCAATTGCAAACTATCAGATAAAAATATGATCTGCAAGATCATGCAAGATCTTTTCCACAACTTCACCAACTTCAGCTTTTAGAACCTTGGATCTGATTCACTAAGTCTTCCAAGTCATGAAATTCTACCTCCTCCTCCTCATGATCCCTAAACATCTACCCAAACATCCTATAAATACTAATCATTAGCCACAAGTCATCTGGATGAAACCCTTAAATCCTCCTAACAAATATTAAATGCCATACAAGTCAGCTTACAATTGTATAAAAACATTTAATTTAGCATTTCATCCTGTAACAACAACTACCAACAATAAATGCGCCAAGTCGGCCCATCAAATCACACAGAACTCTAGTCAGTAAGAAAGAACTACCAAGCAACAGTGAATTAACTGAGCATGCCAGGCATCACCGAGCACGAGTGTCGACCGAGCACCGTAGGCATGACTAAGTAACACTTTCACTGAGCACCAGAGACTACCAAATTCCTTCAGCAACCGAGCTTCCTTCAATGACCAAGGTTGTCAGTCAAGGTTGCAACCGAGTAACACCGGCCAAAATACAAATACCCTATGCAGTTTCACCAAGGAAAAAGAATGCCCCTTCCTCAACCTTGGATGCCCCTACATCAAACACCCCAGGTTCTAAAATATGTTCATATGTGAGAATAACATCTTCCAAGATTCAGCACGTAAATCCCAAACTAGTTCTTCACATACAAGTCCTCCATCTTCTCTGCTTGCAAATTCTTCCACTTCAGTTTCCTCTATCTCTTCAAGTCTTTTCTTGACAACATATAGGTTTGTTCTCCAAACTAATCATTCATTTTCTTTGGATCCACCAACTCAACTCGGCTATCAATACTCAGGCTTCTCCTATCGAGCATTATATCCATCAAAGGTATCAGGGAAAACTTCCTGCCATCCTTCTCAATAGTAAACACATTCTTAACACAATCATAAATAGCTCTACAATCATATTGCCAAGGTCTACCAAGCAATATATTACAACTATCCATCTTCACAATGTCACATAGCACAAGATCCTTATACTGGCCAATCTAAACATTAATGAAGCATTTTTTTCTAACTTCTAGAGCATGATCATCTTGTAACCAACCAATCCTATAAGGACGTGGATGTTTCATTCTATTCAAACCAAGTTTCTGAACCATGTCCTAAGCAACCAAGTTATCAGTACTACCACTATCAACAATAACATCATAGAGTTTACCTTCAGACTTGCATCATGTCCTAAACAAGTTACTCCTCTAACAAGGTTCCTCCTTTGTACCGAGCAATGTTCACTGAAGTAGCAAGTTCTCTGATTCAGGCTCATTTTGAATGTTCTCATTCATCACAATAGTTCATCGATCAACCTTCTTCTGTGTACACTCAAAAGAATGGTCTCCTTCCTCTCCACAGTTATAGAAAGTACCCTTAAAGATAACACTACCTATCTTCTTCTTCGGTTATACAGGTTTCTATTCATCTTCTACATCAGTCAATTTATCCTTCACCAAGTGATCAATCTTCTCCTTCCCTCGAGAGTTACTAGGTTGTTTCCTTTTCAACTTCTCTTCTACCTTCAAGGCATATTGATAAGCATCTTCTACAAAATAAATCTTCAAGATACCAAGCTCATCCTTAGTATTGAATCTCAGATCATTCACATACCAAGCTACCTTTTCCTTACCAAGTTCTATGTGTCTAGACTGAATAGTATGCTTGTAGAATTCCTCGGTATAATCTTTAATAGACAAATCCTTCTATTTCAAATTATACAATTTCTTAAACAAGTCAGGCTCATAGTCAGCATGTATGAACTTAGCTTTCAATTTAGTCACCATCAACCTCCATCGATTGATCTTTGTTTCACCTTCATCTTCTCTACCTCTTTATAGTTCTTTCCACCAAAGAGCAACATGTCCTTTCAACTAAGTCTGTGCTAATCTCACCTGAAGAGGATCTTCAATTTCTTCCAACTCAAATAAATTTTCAAGTTCACCAATCCAATCAATCAGATTGTTGGGCTTCAAAGTACCAGAGAAAGTAGAAACTTCCATCCGATAACCATTACTAAATCGAGCTCTAGATCTATGCAACCAAGCAATTCTATCTTCACTAGATCTGTCCCTCCGGTCATCACCACTAGATACAATAGGTTCAAATTCTTTAGTAGCTTCTTCATAGCCATCCTCAGTACCAACATTCTGAGGTATACTAGTAACAGCTCTCATGATCTCGGTGACCATGTCATTCTTCATCAGCTCCATCTCAGATCTAAAATCTGACTTCACCTTCTCTGTGATCCAGGATTCCACAGTATCACAAAGATCATAAATAACTCTAGGGTCCAATCTTCTCAGAGGCATCCTTAAAGATATGAAAAATAACCCTCTACAACAAACCCTCACCAACCACCTTGTGACAATCTCCAAGTTGTGTACAAGTCAAATCGCAATCTGCAACCTTGCAAACAACTAGGGCACAATTTCACAAGTTCAGTGCCACCGATCTGCAATCAAGATCATATGATCTCTTCACCAACAAGATCAGTCTTGCTAGGCCAACCTTCACTCCACAAGATCAACTTAGCTCTGATACCACCTGATGTAGACCATTAAGGTGAGGAGGATCCAATTAAGGAGAATCCAAACCTTGTAGCTTCAGAATTACACAGTGGAATACTCAACACAACAGATAACACAACAATTGTTTCAAGTAATTTGCATTAACATGCCCGACTATAAGACCTTCCAGGTTAGGGCCAATTACAAATAGAAACAATTTTGCAAGATCCACAGATCTAATACAATCTCAACTAGCTCAACTCTAAAGAAAATTAGAAGCTGATGGAAACCCTAAGGAAGATCTAAACTTGAGCTCGCAAGCCTCCAAGCAATCTCCTTGTCTCCAAGTGTGCAAACCACTAGCTCCATAATTAAAAACTATTAGATAACAATCTGATCTGCAAGATCATGCAAGATCTTTTTCACAACTTCACCAACTTCAGCTTTCAGAACCTCGGATTTGATTCACTAAGTCTTCCAAGTCATGAACTTCCACCTCCTCCTCATGATCCATAAACATCTACCCAAACATCCTATAAATACTAATCATCAGCCACAAGTTGGCTGGATGAAACCCTTAACTACTCCTACTAAATATTAAATGCCATACAAGTCAGGTTACAATTGTATAAAACCATTTAATTCAGCATGTTGGCCTGTAACAATAGCTACCAACAATAAATGCACCAAGTCGGCCCAACAAATCAAATAGAACTCTAGTTGGTAAGCTAGAACTATCGAGCAACAGTGAATTAACCAAGCATGCTAGGCATTGCTGAGCACCAGTGTCGACCAAGTAACACTTTCACCAAGTGCCAGAGACTACCGAGTTCCTTCAGTGTCCGAGCTTCCTTCAATGACTGAGGCCGTCAGTCAAGGTTGCAACTGAGTAACATAGGCAAAAATACAAACACCCTATGCAGTTTCACAGAGTACAAAGAATGCCCCTACCTCAACCTTGGATGCCCCTGCATTAGAATCAAATACATTCTAGAAGGAAGCACATGGTAGAAGGAAGCACAAGGAAAATAAGTAAGGCGACAACTTGGAGGAGGAGGCGTCAAAACATAGGAGCTAGAGGAACAACAAGGGAATAAACAATTTGATAATACCTATCTCCAGGTTCTTTTCTTCTCTAATGTTTTTCTAAACTACAAAATAGTATCGATTCAAACCAAGAAATGGAGAGTTTTGACTTTTGTATGATATGGTTATTTTTCTGTAAATACATAAAAATAATAACGATAGGAAACATTTCAGTTTGTTATGCACAACCAGTAGGATGTGAATTGTATAGAATGACGGTTCTATTATAACTTAGCGCACTGTGTGTTTGATTCTTCCTTATTTGCTAAACATAATACTTGAGGTTGATACTTGTGCATTTCTCAAGCATTGATTCAAGCTTGCCCTATTTTTATCAAATTAGGGACAATCACTCTGATACGATGTTCTTGTATATGTTGTATATACAAAAGATTTCTATTTCTACATTGGATTGACATACTTTCTTTCAAAATTGAATTTTGATCACACCCAAGGCAAACATTCTCAAATATAAGAATGGAGAAACCATTCTCATTTGTCAACCCTATTTCTTTAGCAACTAATAAGAAATCAAACAACCTTGAGATTTATTACCCTTTGAGTAAAATTAATGTGAGCTCAGATCATTCAGACAACTCATGCGTGAATTGGCCTTTCAGGTCAGAGTTAAGCTGCATAGATACCAAAAAAAATACAATGAAGGGCATGACTATCTTGGATTCACAGAGGTGACATGCTTTGTATTCTGGAAATATTTTCTTTTTATGACAAATTCTTATTTATCTGGTCTAGCCTATGTTTTGTTTTGTGTATACATATCATTTTGGAATTTAAATTCCCATAAGTGTCATCATTAGTTTCTTCAATGTTTTCTTAGGGGGTGATTTAACCACTATAATGATTAAATCTAAAATTTTCATTTAGAACCGAGAAGCCCACCGTAGTTGTATAGAAGAATTTTTTACCCTATCTGTTTAAAACATCATTTCTAATCCAACCTCCTTTGGACCAAATCAATTAGAATTCTATGCAGCATCTCTGCCACTATGGACTCATAAAATTTGTAGCTTATGTTATGCGGGCTCTATTTTCACCTGCACCTCTTCCATCTTCCCAATGTTTTTCTTTTTGAGACACTCATAAGATTTAACATATAGTAGGAATCAATCTTTGCATAAAACCAGGATTAAATTGATTGGAATGACTTTTTTTTGTTTGGATACATTTTTGGTATTGATTGGGTGTAAGAAAATGTTTAAAAATCTTTTTGTTTTCATGTTGGTTATCATATAATTGTTTTCGTTTTCTATAAATTACATATTTATGAATAGGCGTACATTGTTATGGCTGTCTGCACAATTCTAGGGAAGTTAACAAACATATTTCTCTTCATTTTTTTTTATCAAACATAGCTCGAACCTTCTCATTATCGGGGAATAGAAAGTTTAGGCATCATTATCTCATTTTTTATTTTGTTCTTAATATAGAGTTTTATTTGATTGTTTAACCTTAAAACATACACAACAAACAATTTGTTGTTTGTTCATATAGTTCACTTCTGTAAAGTGTATTGAATGAAGAAAGACTCAACAAAATAGAATTTGTTTATATAAGGGTGTTATTTTCAATTTCTCTTTTCTGTTTAGAATTGATGTGTAATGTGGAATAGATATATAAGGGTAATTTAGATGTAATTACGTGTCAGTGGAATTGATTTTGAAAAAGATACTTTGGCCAAAGCTTTTCATTTTACATATGTAATTTTAATATGCTTGGTTAGTTATGTAATTTTTCTCTCTGCCACCCTATGATTAGGATTTCTACGTAGACTAAAGAATGTTAAGTAAGAAGATTCACAATTGCATCATATTCTTCTGACTCATTAGTGTTGAGATGCTAGTCTCCTCAAGCAGGGTCAGTGTGCTTTCCATTTCAGGGTAATCCCCGGGGGAGCTAACCACTCCATGGTTGGGCGGAAAACCGCCTAGGCCACACTCCATCTCAGGATTTGTAGGTGGATACAATGTCTAGAGGCTTAGGAGACATGGATTACTGACTACATGGTGCCTTGTTACCATGTATTTGATAGTTTGGGAAAAGATATTATTCATTGATTATTGTATCTTTTGATTTATATGGTTTGGATCGACAAAAGGTCATTTTGTAATATGATGTATTTTTACTGCTTAAATGATTGTACTCTTCGACAATTTGGTTGAATATTGTAATTCGTAACTCCTTTTCATGAATATTGTATATCAAAATTTTTGGTCAAATTATGTACCCCGGTGGGAATTGACACCCACTACAAAGTGCACTAGTGTTTTATGATCCTCGTTAGAAGATCTACAACCCTGTTAGGAGTTATTCTTTACAATGCTTTTAGTACAGTGACCTGGTCAAAGGTCAGACCCTGTTAGGAGTCTTTTACAATAACCCTATTAGCGGTGGGGACACATTGTCCTAGAGCTCACTACTTCAAGTGGTGAAGGCTACAACCTTCTGATTTGAGATACACACTATATCTAATGGATGAACTGGTGTTGTGACACTGCTTGTTTGATTAGTTCCTTTTATGCGTTGATTCTTTAGCCCCTTGTAAAGCTCTAACTTATTCTATCTTCACTTCACATGTCTCTGCTCTACTTATCTCATCTCTATTTCCACTTCCATACATTATTACAAAGGCGCATCTTATATTTATATGCGCTAACAAAACAATTAACTAGGTCGGCCTATAACCGATTACATACAATGCTTCCAAGTGAATTGGCTCAAGCGTGTTTACAAATAAATATGTTTACATGTCTACAACCTAATTACAATAGGTTCATAGCCTTTACAAAACATTATTATAACCGCTAATCAAAATACTAATAGTCAGCTGCATACTCTTTTCCATTCTAGCGTTCACTATCTGTACCACTTCAACTATCTGTATCTTTGTCATACTGTCTCATCTAATCATGCACTCTTAAACTTAGCATGAATACACAGTTAGCAGCTTAACTTCAAGGGTGCATACCATAACTTGATTATACGTGCATGCACTGATGCTCCGATCTTCTGGTGCTCTGCTAACTGTCTAGTCTTCTATACTTAGCCATATTCTGACCGTATGATAATGTTCTCTGACTCAAAAACTCTTTATGACTTTGTTTCCATAATGAGTCATATACAATAGTATAGTCAACTTGCCAACAATCTCCCCCTTTGTCATTAATGGAAACAAAGGAATATGGCAAAGTTACTAACTGTACCCTTATACAAAATTCTTTAGTATATACTCTAACTTATATCTCCCTTATACTCTGTACTATACTTCTTTTTTACATCATATATAACACTCCATATTCTACATACAATACTCCCCCTTTGACATTAATGACATAGGTGCTCAAAAAGTTGTATGTACAAGCACTTTAAAAGAAATTACATTCGGATGAGCAATTTGCAAGTTCTAGATCTCTTGTTTCCAAAATGCTATCAGTGCGTTGATAGTCTGTAGATGGGTGCATAAGGAATATGTCAGCTTCTCCATCTTTTCCAAGTCTTTACTCAGACCTTGATCATATGTCACCATAGTGGAATCAATCTCCTTGATGTTTTGATTACGTACATCTAGAGAGGGTGCAAGAGCATTCCTGAGTTGTGTTTGCCTTGCCCTTATCTTGGACATCTCCTTCTCAGCCTTTTCTATTTTGTCTATCTTCCCCTGGTACACATTTTTGCACATGTTCACATTGGTGGAGGGATCTTCCACTGATTTTCTTACATTATCTATCATTGCTTCTTCCTCCTGGATTTTCTCGTAGTGATCAAGAGTCAGCTTATCCTGGTTCATACAATCAACTATGATCTTCCTTCCCTTAGCTGTGAACTCCTTCAAGGATGCTTGACCTATCTTCAATGAACTGAGGTCAACTGTAAAGTTTCCAACTAGTTCACTCAATCTCTTCTTCATATATTTCTCTTTTGCAACTTGGGATGTAGAGTCTTCCAAGAAAGAAAAGTTTTCTTTGAAGTTTGTCAATATAGTACTGACATCATCAACTGAATGAACCTTAGACACTTTCTTGTCTAAGGGTAGCAAGATGTTTAGAATGTTGACTGATTCAACAAACAAAGGGTTCCTCATCACTTTCTTCTCTTTTTCTTTCTCCATAGGTAGGACAATGATCTTAATCAGGTCTTCTTCTCCCCAAGAGTCCAAGCTTGTGGTGTCTAGTGTCAAACTTGACAACAATGATGCTAAGGGTATGTTAGTGATAGGAGTGTTGTCCATCACTTCTTGCTTTATTCTGATTGGTATTTCAACAAATGGCTAATATATTGGTTCACTTCTTTTCACCTCTTCTTCTCCTTTCTCCTCTTCTATCTTTTCTTTTTCTTTTTCTATTTATTTCTCCTTTTATTTTTCTATTTCTATTTCTATTTCTTTTTCTGTCTCCTTTTCTTATTCTTCACCTATTAGATCCTCTATTAATACTTCTTCCTATAGCTTAGGTGAGTTGTCATCACATAGAATTTCAACCTCATGTGTGCTCACAAAGGCTTCCTCAAATTTATCCAAGTCTTTTGCCGTGGCCGCCATTGCTATCTCTACATTATCAATGTTGATTATGTCATCTTTTTGCATTTCAGTCATGGGTGCAGTCTTCACTGCCTTTGTAGGTGTTACCACTATAGGCATTGAATCCTGAGGACTTGTTACTAGTACATTAGTGGTCTCTGACTCCTTGGCTTCCTTAGAGGGCACTTTAGTTGTGAGCGCAGTAGATGGGTACATGTGCCTATCTAGAAATACTTTCTCAAAAGCTTTCTTTGTCTCTTTAGCTACCAACTCATAGTTCTTATCTATTAAGTGCAGAGTTCTTGAATTAGTTCTTAGGTGCAGCTTCACCAGATCTAACAATGATGTTTTCTCTTCTAGAGAACATACAGGGAGGCTTTCATCTAGAATCTTTTCTCTTATTCTTAGATCCTCCTCAATAGCCTATCTTTTCAAGAATTCCAAGATGTTCCACACATTGTCCGAAATTACTGTCTTAAGTTCTAAGACTATCTTTTTGAACTTGAGCATGTGTTTAATTATCATTCCATGGATTTTTGATTTATCAATCTCACTTTATTTCTCATAGAATTTTCCTATTTGATAAATTATGCCTTCCTCAACAATCCTTGTTTTCAACACTTGAAGACTAGGTCTGAAACCTACCTGGGGAGGTGCTTGAGTGTTCTTTTTCTGACGTCTAGTATTCTTGGAGGATGGATGACTTGTGCTGGTTTCCTTCTTCCTCTTTGTCATTCTTTTGTATTCTAGAGGTGATGTGGCATCTAGATCAATTGTCTCTTTGGGTGCAGGAGGGATATCTTCAGATTTACTCTCCTTTTCCTTTGTGTCATCAGTCTTCTCAATCTTGATTTTCTTCATTTTAGGATCATCTTTATTAGCTTCCACATTGGATGCACTCTCAATATCCAATGCTATCTTTTGTTCTCTTGCTTTGTCTAGGTCTTCTTGTGTTACACCATGAATTCTGAGTATCTCAAATGTAATCTTAGAGGCTTTCCTCTTAGTTGCTACACTATTCAGAACTGCGTCAACTTCCCTTGTCTTTTCTTCATAAGTTCCTCATCTAGGTTCATTAGGGTCTTTAGGTGTTGATAGTAATACTTGTGCATATGCTTCCAAAATTGGTTCTTCTACCTCATAACCAAGTGGATGGATCCACTTTGTTCTAGGCTCAACTACTTCCATACATGTTATGTCAGTTTCTACCATAAAACAAATGTTGTTTTTGTATTTCTCAACAATACTCTCTGGTATCCTGTACCTCATTTGCATTTTGATCCTGAATGTCTTCAATTCTAGCTCCATGTAATCCTTCAATGTTCTCTTAGTAGATGCCTTAAGAGATATTTGAGGCATTGTAGGTATACTTTTGTCTAAGTACAAATTTGAGACATTTCCAAGTATATGGAAGTACATGTAAATGATTAGAGACCCAAACTTGAATATTTTGGTCTTATCATGCTTGATGGATCTAATGTTATCAATCAATTGTGCATGCAAGATCTCACACAAATTGAACTCTCCATTTTCGCTAACAATTCTGATTGTTGCAAGAATAGTGGCTTTGAACATACTATTCACCCTATTGGTGTGCTAAAACCTATAACCTAGTATCATAGACATCAATTTGATGTCTTTCTCTTCATTAGGCTCAATTGTCATACTGTGCCTATCACGTCTGGAATTACATGCCTATTCCACCAATTTCCTCACATCCTTGCCCACTTGAAGAATGGTGCCTATCTTAGAGAGGCCTATCATTTCATGAATGAGATTGCATGTGATTCTTACCAGAACTTCATCTATCCAGAATAGGTCATCATGAATCCTACTTAGTAATATCTTGATCCACTTAGATTCATAAAACTCATATGTCATAGCATACTCAACAATCGGATGATTTTCCAAATGTCTGAACTCATCTAGGAAAGTTTTGTTAGGTTTCATCATGGACTCAAGGTGCAACCTTATCCTATCAAGTCCAATTGGTTCCTTCTTACAATATATATACGAATGAATGTCTTCAATGCACCTTACACCTGTACACTCAAATTGTCCACTTCTCTAAGTCATTACTTCCAAGAGTATCCATGGATGGGAAACCTTGAGAAAGTGACCTAGAGATCCCTAGGCATGGAGTCACAAGGATGTGTATAGTGCTCTCAGCTAGAGCTATGAAGCATGCAACCTTGCTAGTAAACCACACAATGGGAGATTCAAAGAGACAAGGGCAAGAATGCCAATATCTTCAAGAATCAACAATGGAAATGCAATGCAACTATGCTAAGAATGAAGATGAAAGTATGCAACTAAGCTATAGAAAATGAAAGGATTACAAGCCTTGCTAATTAAGCTATGTGAGTTAATCTAAAGCATAAAAGAAACTAAGCTAGATGCCATGAAAGCTAAGCTAAGAATGCAAGAATGAAAGTTAAATGCAACAAGATCTCCAAAGCTCCAAAATCACCAAGAAAACCTGTAGCATAAGATTAGTATTCAAAAGTGGACACTTGTAAAGTATCACACACCTTTTATACTCTACATTGTACAATAGTTTGCGGGTCCACAACATATCACATAGATGTTCAATCCAGTATCGCATGATACTAGATGAAACATCATGCGATCCTATCCAAACTATTGTACAAGAAAAGAGTATCACACTGCTATTGAAAAAAGTATCACATGATACTATATAAAAAAAAATAGTATCACATAGTTTTAATTTGAACAATATGACATGGGTCTAGACAATTTTTGCATTTGATATTATTTGTTCTGTAGTTAGACATCCATCATGATATGTTTTGACATCTGGTTTATGGGTTATGGCTTGCAGGAGGCTTTTTCGGTGCTCATTATCAGAGCTCTGAGAGTGGTCAGGCTACGTTGTGTCAGAGATCTAGATACTCCTGGTAGAGATGATCTGATTAGCATGGGATTTGGGTTCTTGCTATATATGCCCCATATTCAGGTAGATCATGGATTGTTGATGGCGTTGGCTCAAAGATGGCATAGTGAGCACAACACCTTTCATCTATTGACTGGAGAGGCAACCATCACATTAGAGGATGTCTATCAGCTCCTACGGGTACCCAACTATGGAGATCTAGTGAGTATAATAATGTTTATAAATGTTCAAAAATGTAATGTTTCCATATGATGGAAATTGACATAAGTTTCTGTTGGCACAGGTAAACTATGATCAGACCCCTACTGATGGGAGATAGGCCATCTAGGACCTATTCTAGGATGTGACTATCATAGATAGACACCTCAACTAGAATCACTTTATCAAGGAGTATGGTCGGGACTACCCAGTGGCATGTATTGTGTGCTCCATAGTAGCACAGGAATTGATTACTGACAAGAGCCAAAGAGGGTTCACACTAGGATGGGGCAGGTTAGTGGAAGATTTGGTAGCACATCCTAGGTGGATGGCATGGGGCCTAGCTATCTTAGCAAATATGTATCATGAGATGCATGAGATTGTGTACAAGGATAGCAGGACTTGGGCATGTGGGGCCGTTCTCGCATAGGTATGGGCATGAGAGCACATAGCTATTGTGTGACCATGAGTATAGCCTCAGGAGAAGAGATGCTGCTACATCTACAGGTATATAGGTTTTGTCAGCCAGCCCCATAGTGGAGACCTCACATACTATAGGAGGCTCCTAGATGAGCTCACAACTTTTGAGTGGAGACCATACAAGGCCTGTGAGCAGTGGAGCGATCAAGATTGGGAGCTGGGGTATATGTTGTATAGTCAGCCACTACTTGGTCGACATTTAGAGATTATTGAGTGGTTTATGATCTCACGGGTGTGGAGGCAGTTTGGGAAGCAGTAGAGGGTACCCACAGAGACTACCACATATGCCCGGTGCAGGGAGGATGAGGGATTAGGGTGGTTGCCAATGCTAGACTACCATTAGGTAGTACAGTAGACTATAGGTCTATGTAGGGAGCCTTAGGAGTACCTACCAGATATGGTAGATGTAGGAGTTGATGTAGCTTATAGGATAGAGTAGCAGAGACATCCATTTCCATGATTTACAGTTCCTGATGCATAGCCAGAGGCATCTGATGGGGAGGGGGATGATGATGATGGGGGAGATGGAGGAGGGATAGGAAGGAGGAGAGAAGAGAGAGGACAGGGATCTTGATCTATTAGCTAAAGATGGTCACACAAATAGGTTTTTGATGATGATGATGATGCGGTGAGACCATCTCACTGATGGGTGGATGCAGGGTAGGAGAAGCCTGTGGATAGGGGAGGAGAGGATCTCTACGCTTAGATATAGGTTCTAGAGACTGAGATATAGCAGCTGAGGACCATAATTTCTATGGATATAGGGTAGGATTAGCCTGCGGATAGGGGAGGAGAGGATCTCTACGCTTGGATACAAGTTCTAGAGACCGAGATATAGCAACTGAGGGCCACTATTGCCATGCAAGATCAACAACTGACAGATCTATGAGCTGAGATAGATCGGTGGGAGAGGGCAGCACAAGATGATGCTACATAGATCTGGAGGGAGGCAACACGAGCTGCATACTATCATGGATTATACATAGCAGTCATACCCATGGCACAACGAGTGCCACTCTACTCTGAGAGGGCTGGAAGATCAGACATGGTGGGTGACAGGATGGGCCCACCAGCTCCACATGATGGATCGAGCCAGTCCTAGGTCTAGGGTGTTAGATGTACAATCATATCTTGAGACACTATCCAGATTCTGGATCCCATATTGTACTTTGTATCATGACACACATATATATATATGAGATTTTATTGGATTTGTGATGTATCTTGTGTATTTGTCCCACTTGTGATGGATGTTTCAATTTTATTGTCTTATTATATTGCTCAAATGTATGATATATGTTTATAAATGCTCATGTATTCTCTCTTGTAGATGTATGTTTAGTTCTCATGTTATGATATAGACTCATGTTTCTAAAAATAATCTCTTTATGATATAGATATGATGATAAGATTAACCCCTTGTGATGACAGGAAAAGGATGTGATGTAAAAGACAAGGAGTGAAAGACATGATGGAGAAGAAGCAAAAGATGAGCGCAGTTGACCAACAAGTCCATGAAAGATGAAAGGAGAGCTCTCAACATATGAAAGATGCAAAACTAATCTAACATGAACCTAAGAATGCAAGCTACTATGCAAAGTGGTTTACTTGCAAGGTCACAAACCTATTAGACTCTAATATTCATCATCGAGCATTATTGGTAGTGTCACAAGATCATACAATACACACTAGTATGACTATGTGAATCTGAATATGATCTATATCAGATAGGTATGTGGGAATCCCACCTAGGCATCAAAGACATGTAGGTCAAGATGACTAGTGCAGTGAGGCTTCCTAAGTTTGATATAGCAAGATTATGCTCGCATTGAGACATAAGAAAGTCAAGATGACTATAAGCATGCACTTGCAAAAATAGTGAAGGATAATACCTTGTAGATCCTAGTGTCAAGTGGAACAAGAATAAATGCTCATGACAGTTAGGACCAACAAAATATATCCACAAGCAGAAAAATAAATAAAACATGTCCTCGTGCCCTTGTCTTCTAGCTATGCATCATCGAAAACCATTTAGGGAGAGAACACTCACCAAAGAAATCATCATAGACAGCACACAAAGAAATAAAGTCAAACAAGTCTCAGCGAGTCAAGTGTTTAAGTGCGCGTGTGTAGGTCATAGAGTCAAACTTTGAGTATCACATCTACCAGTGGAAAATATCATATCATTCTAGACTGCAGGTAAGACATCTGATAAGTGTTGAGAAACACTTGACGCTAGGATAGTGTTGAAAAACATAGTTGGGGTGGTGTTGAAAAACATTGTTTACAAGATGTCCTAAAGACTAACGCATCTAAGAGACCAAAGCTAACACAGTTATGCCCCCTAGAAAAAGACAAAGACCAATTCCAAACCAAGGCAACAAGGACAAGGTATGATGGAGAAAGGTTAAGTGTCGAGGATGCATGCTAAGAAACAAGGGTGCAAAGGCCTCAAGTAGTGTCTATTTCCAAGTTTTCACCACTTAACAGATTTTTTGATTTTTTCAATTTTTTTGTATTTTTGCTACCAAGGCACCTGTTTCCAAGTTTTCACCAAGGCATTTTTTTCTATTTTTTTGAATTTTTTATTTTTTTGGTGAGACATCAAAGCACCTATTGCTAGGTTTTCACTAGGATGCTCTTTTCTTTTAGGACTTTTATATGCTTTTTAGGATTTTTTCAGCATCATATATAAATTTTTTTGGAATTTTTTCAGGATCAAATAAATATGTACAAGGGATGCCCCCAAACAGAATAGGAATCATGGATAGAACTTCTTTAGGTGCAAAACATTAATAGGCTCAGGAAGCTATTCTCCCTCTTTAGTAGATAACAAATAAGCACCTATCCCAAAAGCTACAGTAATGATATAGGGTCCAAGCCAATTAGGTTCAAACTTTCCCTTTTTCTCTCTATGTTGTTGATTCTTAGGGTTTTCTTGTAAGACAAGATCTCCCACTTGGAATTCTCTAGGGTGAACATTCTTGTTGAATGCTTTGGACATACACTTTTGGTAAAACCTCATGTGATCAAATGATACTTTACTCTTTTCATCTAGAAGTTCTAATTCTTGGAGTCTCATGGCATGGTAGTCTTCATCCGTAACTAAACCTTTGAGAGAAACTCTAAGTGAAGGAATCTCCACCTCTAAAGGTAACACTGCTTCAACACCATAAGTAAGGGAAAAAGGAGTAGCCCCAGTGGGAGTATGAATACTCATTGTATAAGCCCACAAGGTTGGATTTATCTATAGATGCCAATTTCTACCATTCTTGTGAACTGTTCTATGGAGAATTTTGAGAATGGTTTTATTTGAAGCCTCTACTTGTCCATTTCCTTGCGGGAAGTAAATGGAGGACCAATGTTGTTTTATCTTGAACTTCTTTCAAAGTTGTTTAAGGTCCTTGTTTTTTAACTGACCTCCATTGTCAGTGATTATTTCAGAAGGCACTCCATACCGACAGATGATATGGTTTAAAATGAACAGAGAGACTATTTTGCCTGAGGCAACAGAAAGTGGGACAACCTCTACCCATTTAGTAAAGTAGTCAGTAGCAATGATGATAAATTTGTGTCCACTTGATGAGTTGGGATGAATTTTCCCAACAAGATCAAAGGCCCAATGCTGAAATGGCCAATGAGATATAGACAGAATAAGCTCCCTGCTTGAGAATGTATCAGGTTACCATGTTTCTGACACTTTTCACATGATTTGGCAAAAGGTACTGCATCTTTCTGCATGGTAGGCCAATAGTACTTAGCCCTAACCAACCTTTGGGCCATGGAAAGTCCATTGGAATGTCCTCCATTAATGCCCTTTTGAATGTCAGCTAACGCTTGGTCAGATTCATCCTTTTCCAAGCACCTAAGAAGTGTCCCATCTAAACCCCTCCTATACAGATCACCAGAGATAAGGGTATGGAGAGAGGCATTTTGAGTTAGGTTTCTTCGTTTAGAATAGTTGAAGGTTTTGGGAATAATGCCATCACATAGATATGAGTAAATGGCACCATAGCGGGATGACTCATGGCCAACAAGGGTACAAACAACTTGACTTTTTTGGGAGTCATAGATAGGATAGTGTAGCTCTTCCACCAGGAATTTGAATCTGGACTCATGTTGTTCTAGCTGGAGTGAAGCCAATGTAACCATAGCATCAACTACTTTATTCTCTTCTCTAGGGATTTGTTGAAATGTGACAAAGGTGAAATATTGTCTCAATGAATCAACCATTTTCCTGTAGGGTACCATTTTGTCATATTTTTTTTGGTATTATTCATTAACTTGGTTGATTATTAATTGTGAATCCCCATAGATATGCAGCTCTATGATTCCCCATTCTATGGCCATCTTTAATCCATTTGTCAAAGCCTCATATTCAGCAATGTTATTTGTACATGGGAACAATAGTTTGTATGACTTAGGAATTATGTACCCATGAGGAGAAAAAAATAACACTCCAGCTCCTGAACCATTTTGCATGAAAGATCCATCAGAGAACATCTTCCATGTTCTTGCAATCATGTACATTATGTGTTCATCTGGAAATTCAACTTGAATAGGCATGTTGTCTTGAATTGGGAAATCAGCCAATTGATCTGCAATGGCTTGTCCTTTTATAGCTTTATGCTCAACATACTCTATGTCAAATTCTGATAAGATCATCATCCACTTAGCAAGTCTACCTATGAGAGTAGCCTTACCAAGAAAATATTTGAGAGGATCAATCTTTGTGATGAGGTGCGCAAGCATGTAATTTCACAACTTTTGGGAAGCAAACACCACTACAAGGCAATATTTTTCAATATTAGTGTAATTAACCTCATATGACATGAGAGTACAACTAATGTAGTATATAGCTCTTTCTTTTCCAGTGTCATCAAGTTGAGCTAATAATACCCCCAAGGAAGATTCTATTGTTGAAACATATAGGATATGTGGTTTTCCTGGGATAGGAGGCATTAAGATTGGAGGATTGGCCAAGTATTGCTTGATTTGGTCCATGCTCTTTTGACAATCCTCATTTCAGACACATTTAACCCCCTTATGTAATGTCTTATTGAAGGGTTGAGCTCTATCGGCCAGTTGTGAAATGAACCTCCTTATAGATTGAAGACGTCCCTGAAGACTCCTCATTTGACTAATGTTTTTGGGAGGTGGCATATCCAAGATTGCTTGAACTTTTTTCAGGTCCACCTCTATTCCTTTGGTTGAAATGATAAATCCTAGAAGTTTTCCAGAGGTGACTCCAAATGCACACTTTTTAGGATTTAATCTTAATTGAAATTGTTCCATACGATCTAGAATGACTTCTAAATCACCTAAGTGTGTATCCCTTTTCTTAGATTTTTCCAAGGTGTCATCTACATAATCTTCCATATTCTTATGCATCATGTCATGAAAGATAGTTGTCATAGCTCTTTGATAAGTAGCTCCTGCATTTTTTAATCCAAAAGGCATAATGTTCCAACAGTAGGTACCCCATGCACAAGTGAATGTAGTCTTTTACTGGTCTTCAAGAGCTATTTTAATCTGATTATATCCAGAAAAACCATCCATCAATGAATAGATCTCATAACCCGCAGTCATGTCCACTATCATGTCTATTTTAGGGAGTGGAAAACCATCCTTTGGGCATGCTTTATTAAGGTCTCTAAAATATGTGTAGACGTGAATGGACTTGTCAAGTTTAGAAATTGGGACAATATTTGAAATCCATTCAGCATAGTCAATGGATCTTATGAACCCTCCACTAAGGAGTTTTTCTAATTCAGCTTTAACAAGAAGAGCTATGTGAGGATGCATTTTCCTCAATTTTTGTTTAACTAGTTTTACACCTGGAGCTATGGACAAGTGATGCATAATGAGATTAGTGTCCAACCCTGGCATGTCTAAGTAAGTCCAAGAAAAATTAATCTTCTTACTCTATAAGAACTTGGTATATGCTTCTCTTTCCTGTGTTGATAGAGACTAATCCAAATGCACTATTTGTGGCACTTCTTCTGTACCCAAATTAACTGGCTATGTAGGCTCGACAAGCACTAAAGATCTATCTTGAAAGTAACTTGGGAGATGATCAAGTACCTCATCCTTAGGTGCCTCAAAGAGGTTTTCACCCTTGGATACATCCTTTATTTTTACTTTTTTGGGTTCTAATACTGCCACACAGTGGTTTTCACCATCAGAACTCTTATTCTTTTTTTCTTTTCTTTTTATTTTGTGACTAAGGTACTTGATATCTGTCTCCATCATGCTTGTAGTTGGTTCGCTAGTGGAAGAGACTACAGGCTCAAAATCATTTAGATAACATGCTATCTCATAGTCATTCTGGAAAGTTAAGAGCTGAGGCTCTTGATAGCATTGAGACCAATCAATTAGGTGAGGGTGAGAAAGGGGTAGGTCAATGATGGGTTCAATGTTGTGAATACGGATGGTATCATCTCTGGTGATTGCAGAGTTAGGGTCTATCAAGTATCCCTCTAAGGGCGACCCAAATTAGGATTTATCCTACCAAGCTAAGCATCATCCATTGAAGTGACTTACGGATTCAAATCATCTAATCTTACACTTGACTCATTGGCTACCTAAAGTTGGGAACTATATGTATGGATGACATCAACATCCATGTCAACTATAGAAGAATCAGAGAGAGAGTCCCATTCATACTCATGTGAGTCTGTATATGAATCCCGACTGGGATGTTTACACCATGCATGTTTACAACATCTGGATGTGGAAGCTCTAATGTCACCAAGGGTAACACCTTCTCGAACACCATTCGGGTATTGGTGTTCTTGGACAGGGTCTTCAACAATGGATTCTTCTTGTTCTGAGCTTGAAATTGTTGTAAGGGCAACTAGAGTATCTGAATCTCCCCAAAGGAGATTAGTGGAAGGGACCCAATCTTCACACATGTCTTGTTGGTTTGTCAAATTTGGCATATACTTTGTTTCATCCTCACTATCTGTCTCACCAAGGATAGGAACAAGGTTCTTGTTATGATTTTCGAAACCTAGGCCAACCATTTTTTTAGACCTGTGGCCAAAAAGAGCATGATTGAGAGGTTCAGCTCTAGCATCTAATCTGTGACTAAGAGGACCATGTCCTGGATATCCCATATTTTTGACAAGAGTGTACCCTCTTCCATATGCCTTAGGAGAGGGAGAGAAGTTCTCATTATGCATGTATTTATCTTCTCTATAGATCCAGTCATTGATAGCCACCTCTTCTTTTTCATCCTAGATAGGCACTGAGGACTCTACAAATGTACCAAACAAAGTCATGGTTGAAGGTGAAGGATGCATCTCTTGTGAGGGTTTTCCATAAGACCTAGATGAGACTGGCAATTTTGTAAAGGAGTCAAGTTGATATCCCCCCATACCAAGGTCCATGGACTTAAACTTATCCTTGCACTATGCTAGGGTTGCATTGAAATCCTTTTCTTCCCTATTGAGAGGAATGTGAGTCCCTTCTGAAATTGCATTTACAGATAATGTGCTATCCCTGGGTATACAGACTTCTACTCCATTATAGGGAAACTTAACACATTGATGGTAAGTAGATGACACTACTTGCATGTCATGGATCCATGGTCTACCAAGTAGGATATTGTATGCTAGAGGACCAGCATCAACAATTTGGAACAAAATATCCTTTTCAATAGGACCAATCCTGACAGGAAGAACGGCCAACCCCTTGGAGCTTCTTTCTACCTCATCATAGGTTTTAATGGTAATTTTCTTCTGGGTATCAATAACTTGCTCAGAATAAACTAGTATCTTCAACAGACTCAAAGAAAAAATGTTGAGCCCAGCACCCCCATCTATCAACACACGCCTAACATGGGTCTTGTGAATCATGACTTCAATATGGAGGGAAAGATTATGCGGATGGCTCAAAGCTTTGTCATCTTCTTCTAATAATGTAAGCTAATGAGGGCTGGCAAGGTGGTTAACCATGTTCTAGAATTGGTCAACATCTATGTATTTAGGAACATTTGTTGTATGCAAAGCATCCTTAAGGATTTGTTTATGTCTTGGAGACAATTCTAAAAGCTTAAAGATTGAAATCTGAGCTGGCATTCTTTGTAGCTGATCAACAAGGTTATAGCTCAATTGAGGACTCACAACTAATTTGGTAGTGACATTCTTGGATGACACTTGCTTGGGTTTGCTGGACTGGTCAGAACTAGGACCTCTAATAACCATAGGACCTTGACTTTGACTTCTTGTGATAGTGTTAAGAGTTTGGGATGACATCTTAGAGTTTGGACCCCTTAACACCACCACGGGTCCTTCATCAAATATAGGAGGAGAGCTCACATCATAACCATAAGGATCCTTGTCCCGCATCATGTTGACACTTTCTTCCACAACCTCAATCATATTGACAATATTTTATGCGGACATGTAAGTATAGTTGATTTCAGCCTTGCCATTCTTAGTTTTAGAGGTTTCCCCCTTTTCATATTTTGGAAAAGGCTCCTTGAATGCCTTATGGTCTGCATTGGTGTTCAACCCATCAATCTGAAGTTTTCCACTCTCAATAAGATCCTGAATAATGTTCTCAAGTTTCTAGCAATGTTCAATGGCATGTCCAATGCCATTGTGGAATTTGCAGAAAGCTTTTTCATTCCACCAATGTGGCTTAACATCAGGTATGCAGAAATTTGTTGGATCTTGAGGTTGTGAAAGTTTATTGGCAATAAGTGTCTTGAAAACATCCTCATACGAGTCACCAAGTTTAGAAAATTGTCGCCTCTCCTTTTTAGGCTTATCTTGATACTTTGGTTTATGCTCTTGTTGGTTGGAGGATGTATTGAGCTTCATAGCTTGAACTGCACTAGACAAATGAAGGACACCTTGATCCTTGGGTTGAGAAGAGTCCACAACTCCATTGTTGACTACTTGTTTATTCTTGTTCCGGTGTGAGTTCTTGCCTTTGTCGTTATTAGAGTTGTTAGTATTTTGACCATTATTGTTATTGTTATGTTTGGTCAAAATTCCTTGATCTTTCAAGACATCCTCAATCCGACATGTGGTTATGACCATAGTGTCGAAGGAATCAAAGACCATCTTCTGAACCTCATACCGCATTTCAGGCACCAAGTTGCTAACAATGATATCAATCCTTTCATGCTTAGGAATAGTCCTAGAATAGCGAGAGCATAGTCATCTCCATCTTTGTAAGAAGGTAACAAAGGATTCCCCTTGGTTTTGCTTCAAATTGCATAAGTCTAGCATAGTGACTGATCTTGACAAGTTGTATGCAAAATGTTGAACAAATCTATGCACAAGTTCTTTGAAAGTTTTGAGGGGAGTGGTTATGTTGGTAAACCACTCCATTTCTTGGCCCTTGAGACTCCTCAGAAATAGTCTCATAAGATAGGAGTCATCTTGGTTAAACTCAAAACTCATGATGTAGAACTAACACACATGATCATGTGGGTTGCCATTGCTGTCATACTTGTCATACTGGGGAATTTAAAATTTCCTAGGAAAATCCTTCATACTCACACTCCTATCAAAAGGATTGGGACAAATAGAGTCAAGGTTGAAAGAACTTTTGGGTGCCATCATTTTCTCCATCATACTTTTCATTTTCTTGATTTCCTCTTCTTGTGATGGGCTTTGTTTCTTGATCTTTTTGTCCACATCAAAGTTGTATGGGACCCTAGCACCCTTGTTGATCAAGCTCTCTAGGAACTTATCCTTATTTTGCTTCACATATTTCTCTACATATTGTTGGAAAAGTGGCTCTTTTTGCATTCTCATGAAGTCTTGAGAGTTGATGTCAAGACTTGACCTACTTCCTCCATACTATGAACCATTGTGGGCACGTTGAGATGGTTGCCTTGAGTTCCTAGGAGGCGTTCATCTCCTATAATGGGCATGTTGTAAAGCCCTTCTTCCTCTAGGTCTAGGAGATCTTTAGGGTGATCTTGAATACCTTCCACTTCATCAAGTTTTAGGAGGAGTGGGTGGAGAAGAGTTGTTTCCACCACCAACACACATGTTGTTGTATTGGTCAATGGGTCATTGAGTTGTTAGGCAAAAAGCCTATCTCTTTCTTCTTGTGCAGCTCTCCTCTCTATGTCCAATAAGGCTTGTCTTTCAGACTCTAGGAGTCTAAGCTTTCCTTCTTTTGTGGCTTGTTCTTCTAGAAAAGCTTTCTTTTTGCACTCAATTCTTTTAAGCCTCTCACTAGTATATCTGGAGGTTGTTTGAAGCAGTGAATTTGGTCTAGAATGCTTAAATAGGTCATTAGTAAATGCTGCTTTCACATGAGCATCACAAGGTTCATTTTTTTGGTCTTCGTGTTGTGACCATTCATCTTGGTGAGCTCATCTATGAAGCCTTCCAGGTCTTTGATATGCATCTAGATATCTGGTATTGATGTGAGGTGAATCTGGTTGATTGTCATGAGAGGAATCACCAAATAGCATGTTATCTTTGTGTCTCTGAAATATGTCGTCAAGATTTTGATCCATTGCTTCCCTCTCCCTTTGAGTTCATGTTCATATCTAGATGAGAAGGTGCTAAGGAAGTACACAACTCACTAAGACTACTCTTAGGTTCAAACTAGACTTCTACAGTATTCCTAGGAGATTGATCAAAGATGGGTTCTTTTCCCTTTCACTTTTGGCGAGTTTGGACTAGAGGTAATTGTTCAAAAACTACTTGAGGTCATTTTCCTTGGTTCACTTGATACCTTGTTGTAACCGACATGAAAGAAAGGATCCTAGATGATAAAATGACCCTAAGAAATATTGGTGCCAAACTAGGATAGTAGAAGCATTCAATTGTCCAAAAGAGAGATGGTGAGATAGAAAGATGACAAGAGGTATAAACCAACACTGCCATAGAGGTGCATAATAAAAGGATAACTATCCTAACACATATGGATTAGGAGGATGATTTACCCAAAATATATTTTTGATTGAAATTGAATTTATATGGAAGTGAATTTGGACAAAAGACTGCTAAAACTCTCTAAGTGTGCTATCAAAGAGTCTAAAGGTTGATCTTCTCAACAAGGATGATTCCTAACTTATCGATGACAAGAAAGATCACTTGTGAAATCAAAGATCACTAATTCAAGATGTCTAAATACAAGAACCCAAGGTACAAACAGGCTTCCAGTGGCAGAGTAAGTAACCTACTAAAATTCGGTCGACTAAGGAAAACTGAAAGTGACACAAATCAAAAGGACAACAAAAAGACTGTGTGACAATTCACAGGGTACTAGGATGATACAATCTGTCTAGGTGATATTTCTTACAAAGGTTATGCGACAGTTTCCAGGCAGCTGGTGCGATAAAATCTAGGCAAGCGGTGTGATACAAAAGCAGCAACGAAGTATCGCACGATATAACTTAGACCAATGTGCGATGATTTTTTAGGATTGTACGACTCTTGACCAGTGAGTGTTTAAATCTCTATTTTTGAGGGTAATTTGGTCAAAGTTGCAATCTGATGGTTGGATTTCTTGGTTTCAAACACAGTGATAGCAGTATTTAGACAAGTTTGTAAATAGTAGGTGATCAAACATGTCGTAAAACACTTGCACAAGGGCAAAAGCAACCTTTCCAAGACAAACACTTGTGATATCAAAGAGAAAAAATCCTATGAGCACTACCGTGATGTTTTCTATTCAAGATCATTTACACGGGTAGATCATAGTGAGAAAACTTCAAGCACTTGCTAGCCTAAAAAGACAAAGGCTCAATACTTAACAACTTGGCCCACTTTTGATGTCCCATCGCCTCACACAAAGTGGTTACCCACAATAGATGTTGGCTTTGTCGTGGAAGTTCAAATGACACAACCAAAGGAACACAGATGGTGAGTAGTCTTGGGGTGATCCAAGTTAGTCCACTAGGATCAATCCTTGCACCAAGATGCTAAGCGAAAAAATTGAGTGGCTTCTATTTATGGTTCTTAGTAAAGGCTTCTATTTGTAATACCCCTCTTTCTCCCCAAAGGGACTCCTTACCTTGCGGCAAGTAATGGACCTCGCAGCCACAAGAGTACCTTAAGCATTCTTACTTATCACTTTCCTTATGGTTACAATCCCACAAGTACTCACACCAAATAAAGATAAGTACTATGTCAACAAAGGTTTTGTGTCCTTGATAGCCTTGATTTTATAGTGGGTCGGAATAGCTCGGTATTATCTTCTCCCCACTTGGGTCATTCCTCTTGATTGCTCAAGAGCAGGCCAACTAAAGGATTCTAAACTAAACAAAGAGTGGATCAACCTTTGAGGGTCAATATTTATGGTTCACCTCAAGGGTGAAGAGCATACTCTCCTATCTCAAAATATTTTCCCAAACACACCAAGAAAAGTTCAATTACCCTCTTTCTTTCAAAATCTAAAGATGGGTCAAGATTTCTGGTTCACGACAAGGGTGAAGAGCATACTCTCCTACCACCAAAACACTCCTACAACAAGATATTAAGTGCCTATGAAAATAATCAACTAGTATATGCCACACTTAAAATGAAAGCAATAAGTAAGCACTTGATTTGTTTTATGCATTGGGCAGCCCTACAAAAATGATTAGTAGCCATTGTGCATTTGGAGCTTTGACATGCATTCTTTTGAGAAAATATTTCAAGAAATGAAGGCACCTACAAGCACAACTTGTTAGCCTCACAATGGTTAGCACATCAAAAATCAAATAATCTACAAGTAAAAACTCTGTCTAGCTACAACAATTCAAACTAGAAAGCTAAAAATCCAAATCCTGCAAGCCAAAAGGACCAAAATAGTCACCTATAGGTCTGGGTGATAGTCTGCTGTCAGAAAGAGATCACATGATACTTTTTAGTATAAGAGTGTGATGCTTTCTCTTTGTGCGACAAATCATACTGTGTCCAGATGATGAAGTTCTATAAGGCCGCGCGACAAAAACCTGTATGGCCGAATGATACTTTTACTCGAAAAGTATCACATGGGTATATAATAAAATATCGCATGATACTAGAAGACTATTGCATGATAATCTGTTAGAAAAATAGAAAAATAGAGCCAAAATAGCAAGCAAAAGATGAAAAATTGATGAAAATGCATGAAAAGAAGGACAAAACAAGAGCGTTCTACCCCACAGTGGACGCCAAAAATGTACACTCAAATTGTGTACTTCTCTAAGTCATTACTTCCAAGAGTATCTATGGATGGGAAACCTTGACAAAGTGACCTAGAGCTCCCTAGGCATGGAGTCACAAGGATGTGTATAGTGCTCTTAGCTAGAACTATGAAGCATGCAACCTTGCTAGTAAACCACACAATGGGAGATTCAAAGAGACAAGGGCAAGAATGCCAATATCTTCAAGAATCAACAATGGAAATGCAATGCAACTATGCTAAGAATGAAGATGCAAGTATGCAACTAAGCTATAGAAAATGAAAGGATTACAAGCCTTGCTAATTAAGCTATGTGAGTTAATCTAAAGCATAAAAGAAACTAAGCTAGATGCCATGAAAGCTAAGCTAAGAATGCAAGAATATAAGTTAAATGCAAAAAGATCTCCAAAGCTCCAAAATCACCAAGAAAACCTACAACATAAGATTAGTATTCAAAAGTGGATCCTTAGAATGAGAAAAGAGCTTTCCTTTTAAAGATGAATGGACCATGGAGATTAAGAGGCAAAAGATTTAATCAAGGGTGGAGCTTGAAAGAGGAATCAATCCTTGTGCACAAATCTCCTCCAATGAGAAAATAAGAGTTGACTTTTATGCCCCATATGAGACAAAAAGGTCTTTTCTTCTTTTTATAAAATAAGAATAATGCTTTATTTGTGCAACTTAGGATAAGAGGAAAGGTGGGGACTTTTTATTTAATAAAAGGGGAGGAAATTCCTTTTACTTAAATAAAGACTTAGGATAAAATGGTTAATCCGCAAAATAAAATTGAATAAATGATAGAATTAGGATTTGATCAAGGAAATTGATATTGAAAATATTGATTTAAAAATATTGATTTAGGAAATTGATAAATTGTTGAATGGGGGCCCAAAGTCTAGGTGACCATTTTAGGGTGTATACAACACCCATAGGGGTTCTTGAAAATGCACCTTCTAGGTCATCTAGGGTTGACTTAAAAGGGTGCCTCTTAAAAACATATCTCTTTCTCTCAGAAACATCAAAGACAACTGGTGTAGCCATGACTTACTTGGTTAATGCTTCAAATCAGATTCCAAAGACTTCTGAATCGTCACGTCAGACTAGGGCTTCACAACTTATCAATCAAACTTCTTTGCTGGTAAATCAAGCTCCAACACTTCACAATCCAACTGCTATGGCTCCTGCTCAAACTTGAATGCAATGAGTGATCTGTAAGTTTCCCTAGACTATAAAGTGAAATTTTTGCCATTAATGCTTACCGCCTAAACCAGAATTTGATTGAGAATTTCCAACGTCCATCCTGCAATCGATCAGGCAGTACGCTCTTGCACATAGCATCAAATAGTCTCCAAAATGTTAAATCCAAAGGTGCATACTCTAAGGGTGAGCATACCAGCCGCGCATGGGTCTAGAGCTAAATTAGCTCCCCCTATGACCTTGAGGGTCATTCATCCAGATGTAGAGGGTGCGTCCATTATGGATGCATCCAATACATACTCATCAACCTTATCCTTCTTTGCCTCTATCCAAATCAAGCTCACATCTTCTATAGCTTTCACAAACTTGACTTCTCCTTCTTTATTCAATATTGATACTTCTGGCTTTTTAGGGCTTTCCTGACTTTGCGTTCTTGATCTACAAAACTTTGAGATGTGTCCAACCTTGTTACAAGAGTGAAAAATAACTGGAGGCCTTAAATTCCTCAGTGCATTGATATGGGTTACCATTTTACACTGTCTAGTTGAGTGACCATTATAATTACATATCTAACATGTAATACTCTAAGGACTTCTTGCATTTGGTTGATTCTGATTTCTCTGATTATGCTGAGTCTTGGTCTTCTGACTTGTTCTACAATTGATAGCTCTATGACCAAATTTATTGCATGAATAATAGTAACCATTAAAAGGTCTTACCTCTTTACAATCCCTTGCTATATGTCCTTTCTTGTTACATGCATAACAAGTTCAGTCAACTGGCTTGCGCTCATCCTTAGATGGTTAAACATTGTCTTTAGTTTGATTTCCAGTCTCATTAGCATATGTAGTGTCTTCTAGTGCTTTTATCCTTGCTCACATGTCATCAATCTAATTTTGTGCTTCATTGAATCCAACACCGCTGGTATCTCCTTTAAGCTTTCGTACATATAACTGTGACTCTATCAAATCATAACTAGTGTGTAATTTCTTAATGTGATTCTTTGCCTCTTTCAACTCAAATTCTAAATTTTCTTTTTTGTTTCTTAGCTTCAAGATTTCCATGTTTTCTTACCTCAATTCTTCATTTAGATGAAGGTTCTCTTTGATATGTTCATCATAAAATTCTTGATTGTTAGTTATCTTTTCATCCAACTCTTCAATCTAATCTTTTAGAGATGTGTTCTCCTCATTCAGCTTCTTAACCATTTTTCCCAAATCATTGTTTGTACATTTTTTCAAATCTTGTCTCAGTTTCTTGATGAATACTTGTGTGCCACTGACTTTCAATTTTAGTTCTTCAACTTCTTTCTCAAATCTTTCAAGGTCTTCAAGAGCTTCCATAAGATTCTTCTTCAGATTGTTTGCTTCTTCTGAACCCATTGATCTCCTCAAGTGGTTAAACTTTTCTTCAAAGGACCAGAGCTTTGATACCAATTGTTAGGAATGGGAACACTGAGAGGTGTGGGGGGTGAATTAATGTTCACTATATCTTATACTTTTTCTTTACTCTTGCAACTTAACTTGATTGCTCAAGTACTGAAATGAACATCAATATAAACAAGATAAATAATCATAACACATAACACTAGTATGGTTATGGGGAAACCCAAATAGGTAAAAACCCCAATGGGAATTGACACCCACTAAGAACTACACTAGTGTTTTATGATCCTTGTTAGAAGATTTGCAACCCTATTAGGAGTTTTTATTTACAATGCTTTTAGTACAGTGACCTGGTCAAAGGTCAAACCCTGTTAGGAGTCTTTTACAATAATCTTGTTAGCAGTGGGGACACACTATCCTAGAGCTCACTGCTTCTAGTGGTGAAGGCTACAACCTTCTGATCTCAGATACACACTATATCTGCTGGATGAAATGGTGTTGTGACACTGCTTGTCTGATCAGTTCCTTTATGAATTGATGCTTTAGCCCCTTGTAAAGCTCTAACTTATTCTATCTTCACTTCGCATGTCTCTGATCTTCTTATCTCATCTCTATTTCCACTTCCATACATTATTACAAAGGTGTATCATATATTTATATGCGCTAACAAAACAATTAACTAGGTCGGCCTATAATTGATTACATACAACACTTCCAAGTGAATTGGCTCAAGCGTGTTTACAAACAAAGATGTTTACATGTCTACGACCTAATTAAAATAGGTGCATAGCCTTTACAAAACATTATTATAACCACTAATCAAAATACTAACAGTCGGCGACATTCTCTATTTTGTTCTGGCGTTCACTGCCTGTACCACTTCAACTATCTGTATCTTTATCATACTATCTCATCTAATCATGCACTCATAGGCTTAGCATGAATACACACTTAGTAGCTTAACTTCAAGGGTGCATACCATAATTTGATCATATGCACGTGCGCTAATGTTATAATCTTCTGGTGCTCTACTAACTGTCTAGTCTTCTATACTTAGCCATATTCTGACCTTATGATAATGTGCGCTGACTCCAAAACTCTATATGACTTTTTTTCCATAGTGACAACACTATATCTAGTCATATACAACAATATAGTCAACTTGCCAATAGAATGTCATTGAAAATTATGTAAGGGGTAGATAGAATGAGGGTGAGCAAGATGATGAAGCTCATAGGAAACAGGTGGAAGATCAAAGGCTTGAGGCTTTATGGAAAGAGGAAGATGATAGGAGGATTGAGGAACAACATAAGAGAGATGTCGATATTGGGGCAAAAGAAGGAGATTTGAATAATGACCAGATAGCTAAGGAACTAAGCAAGGACCTTAAAAAGGTCATGCCACCTTGTTTTGATGAGAAGATCATATGGGATGATGTAGAGGAGTGGATCATCTCGATGGAGAAGTACTTTCATGTTTGAAATTTTTCTGGACAATGTAGGCCCTTATGGGGTTCTTTCTAGTTGATTGCAGAAGTAGCTACATGGTGGAATAATGAAATGACTGAAAAGAAGTTGTGGCCATGAAAGATATCTTGGGAGGACTTCCTAGTCCTCTTCAAGAAAAGATTGTTACCACAACTATTTTATGATAGGAAAGTGTTTGAGTTCCAAAATTTGATCCAGGGGGTTTTGTTAGTGACCAAATACCATGAGAGGGTTTTCCATTTGGTGAAATATGTTCCACAATATCTGCAGGATGAATGTTTTAGGACACGTAAGTTCATTTTGGGATTACGTCTAGAGATTGGATTTGAGGTTAAGATGCATGAACCAAAAACTATGGAATTCACATATGCTAAGGCACTGTTACAAGAGGATAAACTGAAAAGGGTACCAACAATTAGAACCTCACAATGAAATGATAGTTCATAAGGATTCAATAGAATGTACGACAATGATAAACCAAGAAACAATGGATGTCAACAAGTGCAAAACCTGAGAGGTAAAGGCAGGGGTAATGGGGGTAGAAATAATAACAACCCTCAAAATCAAAATCAAAATATGGGCAATAACAAGAATGGGAATAATAGGAATGGAAACAACTAGAGGAAGAAAACCAAAAATAGGCAAGGACTGAGAAATGGATGTTTCAATTATGGGGGTAATCATTATGCTACTTATTGCCCTCATAATATGACTTGGAGAGAGGGTAAATCTCCTCAATTTCAACACCAGATTCATGCAAAATTTGATAATCACCAAGAAGATTTTCAGGTAGCTCCTATTCAGATAGCTAGTAAGCTCTATGGACATGATGTTTTTGTTTTAATTGATATTGGAGCTACTGAATGTTTTATAGATTCTAAGTTTGTTTCAAAATTATCTATTAGATCTAGTTATTTATCTGAACCATGGATGGTTGAATATGAAAATAGGATAGAGTGTAGGGTTGAGCAGTGTCTAGCATGTAGTAATTTGGAATTTCCAAAATTTCAAACATAAGTTAACCTTTATGTCACTCCATTAGGATCTTATGACATTATTTTGGGCATAAACTAGATAATCGAGCACAAGGCCATAGTGAATTGCAAGGATAAGTAAATTCAATATCTAGATGATTCAAGTATTCCTACATTTGTTAGGGGTATTTAGAAGCCTTTGGAACTAAGGCTAATATCCACAATGCAAATGAAGAAAGCCCAGAAGAAGGGGTGTGTGATCTATGTAGCTTATGCAAAGGACTTAAACACTCCTAGTCTAAATGATTATCCTATCTTGCAAGAGTTCCAAGATGTGTTTCCAAAAGAACTACCTGAATTGCCTCCTAAGAGAGAATTTGATTTTTCTATAGAAGTGTTGCCTAGAACCGAACCTCAATCCAAGGCTCCATATAGAAAGACAACCACATAAATGTTTGAGTTGAAAACATAGTTTAAATAACTTTTAGACAAAGGGTTCATACGCCCTAGTGTGTCACCATGGGGAGCACCTGTGATCTTCATAAAGAAGAAAGATGGCACCTTGAGGCTATGTATAGACTACTGAATTCTCAACAAGGTGACTATAAACAAGAACTGTACCTTCAGATAGTTCATGGTGGGGGACAAATTTTTTCTTCATGTAAGGCCACACAAGAGTTCTATATCTTTTGGAAGAGCTTCTAAGCTCACACCTAGATATGTCAGGCCTTTTGATGTTTTGGAGATTATCAATCTTGTCGCATATAGACTGGCCTTGCCACCTTCTCTTTCCCATATTCATAACATGTTTCATGTATCTTTACTAAAACCTTACCATCCAGATGCTTCTCATATCCTTGACTGGCATTCTTTATAGGTATAGGATCTGGGAGTGGTGTTAGTGGAGCCATCTAGTATCATTGATCAATGTACCATCAGGGTACACGACAAAGAGATCTTGTAGTATAAGGTCCAATGGGACCAATTCTATGACAATGCTACATGGGAGGATGCAAATGATATGATTATATCTTTTATGCATTTACTTCCATAAACTTATATATGTTATTTGATTTATGTTTTTCAGTTAGTTAATGGTTTGATAAATCATGTTGTGTTTTTCATAAGACATCGGGACGTCGTCTTCTCTTAGAGGGGAAGGATGTCCTAACCCATTTTTCAGAAACTAAAACTTTTTACAATAATTGGTGACTTTTTGTTGAATTTTGACTTTGTCGCTTGTAGATGACCAAAGTCGATTAATTAGCTTTGCCAGACATGTTTTTATTTGATGAATAAATTAATATATGTATGAATTTTCTTTTTCATAAGATGATAAATTAAATGTGATTAATGATTATCATGTTAAGAATGGGTGATAAGTTATAAAATATCATTTTTATTTGATTTGATTAAAAATGTTCAGGATGAATACTCTGCAAGTTAAATTGGTTATTTTTTTCTGGAACTATCCTACTGATGAAAAAAAATTGAGTGTTCTATTTGTGGACAGGATTTGAAACAGGGGTGTGGTCGAGGTAGGGAAGCCTAGCTCCTTGGTAAGGGTGTGAATGGAAAATATGAATTACATGCACCACATAGACATTTCTCTTAATTTTTGAAAGAAGTTAATGAATATGAATGTTTAGAAAGTTATTTGTATTGAGTACAAATTTTCTATTTTTCAATATAAATACGTTTCTTATAATTTGAATTATTTCTTTATGATTAGATAAATATTAATAGAAGAAATTAAAGGAAAGATTTTTATTTTATCATGAGAAAATTTTGATATATATGTGATTTGTTCATATTACTCTTTGAATTTTCCTTAGTATATATATCTTTTAAATTGTTACCAAAACTAAGGAAGTTTGTTGAGGTTGTTTTTATTTATTTATCTTAACTAAATTGGCAGTTGTGGAAGTCTGAGAGGATTAATGGGAGTTAAATTGTATTTCTAAAACCCACAGTTATAATTTGATAGAAAATGGTGCAATGTTTCTAGGCATGCCAGATGCCAAGCACGAGGGGACAAGAACACTCCCTGACGCAAGGCATAATTGGAGGAGAAAAACATAGAAGACTTCTCCTAAGAGAATTGAAAGGAGGACATGCAGAGGGATCTTTAGGAAGTTACCAATTGTTAAAAAAGGGGGGGAAATGCAGAGAAGAGTAGAAAACAATAAGAATGCAGAGCAAAGGGAGAGATCATAGGAGAGTAAGAGTTAGTAAGGAGAAGATTAAAACCTAGACAATTGAAGGGAGGAGGTATTAGGTAGAAATAGATGCATCCTAGAAGGAAGCACGTAGTAGGAGGAAGCACAAGGAAAAGAAGTAAGGTGATAGCTTAGAGGAGGAGGCATCAAAACATAGGAGCTAAAGGGATAACAAGGGAATAAACAATTTGATCATACTTGTCTCTAGGTTCATTTCTCCTCTAAAGGATTCAAACCAAGAAATGGAGAGTTTTGAGTATTGTATGCTATGGTTGTTTTTTTGTAACTACATAAAAATAATAACGATAGGAAACATTTCAGTTTGTTATGCACATCTAGTAGGATGTGAATTGTATAGAATGGTGGTTCTGTTATAACTTAGCGCACTGTGTGTTTGATTCTTCCTTGTTTCCTAAACATAATACTTGAGGTTGATACTTTAATGGTGGTTCTATTATAACTTAGCGCACTGTGTGTTTGATTCTTCCTTGTTTCCTGAAAATAATACTTGAGGTTGATACTTGTGCATTTCTCAAGCATTGATTCAAGCTTGCCATGTTTTTATCAAATTAGGGACAATCACTCTGATACGATGTTCTTGTATATGATGTATATATAAAATATTTATGTTTCTGCATTGGATTGACATACTTTCTTTCAAAATTGAATTTTGATCACACCCAGGGAAAACATTCTCATATATAAGAATGGATAAATTATTCTCAGTTGTCAACCCCGTTTCTTCTGCAACCAATAAGAAATAAAAAAACCCTGAGATTTATAATCCTTTGAGTAAAAGTAGTGTGAGATCAAATTATTTAGACAACTCATGTGATGCAGGAGAATCTCAGGTCCTTGGAAATCCTATGTCATTGAAAACACATTTGAGTTTGTTTGTCTTTCTCGATTCCTACTTTAACTGAGTTGGTTCGGTGTTGATCGGTTTCCTTTGTTCATTGGTGTTGGTTGGTTATCTCTCTGGCGCTTAGTGAAATTTCCCTAGCACTTAGTGATGCTTGTCTGGCACTTGGTTTCCTTGCTTACCGAGTTGTTTATTTTGAATTTCTTATGTGTCTGACTTGTGCATTTAATTTGGGTCATGGATTTAATGTTGGTATCAATCATTGGGAAGCATGTAGACCTATATATGGTCATTCCTTCCATTGATTATGGATCTAAAGGTCGACTTGGTTCGGTAGCCTCTTGCATAAATGTAGTTGTTTGGTTAGAGTTTAGGGAGTCAATTTTGATAGAAGATAGAAGTTTAGAGATTGTTGACAGATCCTTGCATGTTGGAGGACTTCTAAACTTGATTGTAATATCTTGCTGAAATGGGGAAGGCCTTACACCCTGGCATGTATGAATCAATTTGAAGATAATATATGAAATTTCCTGCATTCTCTCTCTCACTGTTGTGTTTTTTTGCTTCTACATGTTATTGAGCAAGGTGGATCAAGTTAGGGTGTCATTTCTAGCCCCTCCTATACCTCTCTTGCATTAGGTGGTATCAGAGCGAGATGAGATCTGGATCTAGGTTTGTGAATCTAGATTTGAAGGTTCCTTCTTGCAAAGCCCTAGTTGAATTATTGTGGGGTAGTAGATTATGATATGATCTACAATTACAGAGGGTTTTCAAGATGGTTCGTGGGAGGCAAGATGCAAATCTAGGATTAGAAAACATGTTGAGACAACTTGCTGCTAGATTAGAAGTTGTTGAAACAACCCAAAGAAGAGGAAGACATCTTGAAGAGGATAGTGATGATGAAATTGAGATAGAACAAGGTGATGTAGAACCTGCACCTGTGATGGATTAGGGTGATAAAAGATTCTTGAAGGCTTTGACAAGTTTGAAGTTGACACCACATTTTAATCCTCTTGAGTATGGTGGAAAGTTGGATTCTGATGAATTGGTGGATTGGATCACTGAGATGGAAAAGTACTTTGAGTATGAAAATGTACCTGAGGAAAAGAAGGTGAAAATTTCAAGCACAAATTTGAAAAGTCATGCATCCTTATGGTGGGAACATCTGCAGCTAGACAGAAAGAGGAAAGGGAAAGATAAAATCAAGGTATGGAGTAAAATGGTGAATAAATTGAAAGGAAAGTTCTTACCTTGTGATTATCAGATTAACCTAGTTAGCCAAACGCAAAGTTTAAGATAGAAAGATAGCTTGGTAAAGGAATATACTGAGGAATTCTATAGATTATATATCCAATTTGGACATGATGAAGATGATGTGGAAAAATTGCTAGATACCTGAATGGTTTGAGAGTTTCTATCCAAGAAGAAATTAGTTTGGTCAAACTGGAGAACATTGAAAGCTGAGGAGAAATTGAATAAGAGACATGAGCAAAGACAAAGAGGTAGAGGTGGTAGATTCCCTAGAGGAAGAGGTAGATCTCAAAGAGAAAATAATAGATCTAAACCTGAAAAGACAACTCTGGATAAAGGCAAGACCGAGTGGAAAGGTGAAAGTTCATCTAGAGGTAGAGGTAGTAACTACCGAGGTAGTTATAACAGAGGTGGTTTCTGAGGAACTTGTTACAATTGTGGAAAAGAAGGAAATAGATCATTTGAGTGTACACATGCAAGTAAGAAGGTTGGTAGTAGTAGAAATGCTTTGGTGAAAGAAGAGTGACCGAATGAACCTGAGAAGGAAAATAAATTGATGGTAAGGAGAGCACTTTGGAATGAAGGTAAAAAGGAAGATCCAGTAAGGAAAAGTTTGTTCAAGACCAAATGTAGAGTTTCTGAAAATTTTTGGAAGATAACCATTGACAATGGTAACTCATAGAATCTAGCATATGAGGAAGTGGTCACAAAGTTACAGTTGAAAAGGTTGGAACATCCGAAGCCTAATCAAATTTCATGGATCAAAGATGAGCATACACTCTTGGTAAGTGAACAATGTTATGTGAATTTGAAAATTGGTAAGTACTATGATAAGGTGCTATGTGATATCATGCCTACGGATTTTTGGCATATTTTGTTGGGTAGACCTTGGCAATATGATAGACATGCTATATATGATGGGAGATTGCATAAGTATACTATTTGGGCTAATGGAAAAAGACAAATCTTGTTACCTTTTATGGAAGAACCTGTGAGTAATGTTTGCACATCTGTGAAATTTTGCTTGATGGGAGGAAGAAAGTTTGTTAAGGATTTAAAGAGAAATGATGTATGTTTTTCTATAATTCCTAACAAACTAAGTAAGAAAATATAGGATAATGTCCCTAAGGGAGGAGATTGATAAGTTACTCACCGAGTACAATGAAATTATTTTTGATAATGTACCTGATGGATTTCCACTGAAGAGAAGCATTGATCATTGCATGGATATCATTCTTGGAGCTAGTTTACAGAATAAGACACCTCAACAGTTGACACCTACTTAGGATTAGGAATTGAATAGACATATTCAAGAATTTTTGCAGAAAGGTTTGATCAGAGAAAGTTTGATTCCTTGTGTAGTACCTATGGTATTGGCACCTAAGAAGAATGGAGAATGGAAAATGTGTACTGATTCCAGAGAAATCAACAAGATAATAGTGAAGTATAGGTTTCCTATACCGAGAATGGATGATATAATGGATAGTTTGACTAGAGCAAAGTATTTTACGAAAATCAATTTGAAAAGTGGGTATCATCGGATCAGAATCAGAGAAGGTGATGAATGGAAGACTACTTTCAAGACAAAAGAAGGTTTGTATGAGTGGTTGGTTATGCCTTTTGGTTTAACTAATGCACCAAGTACATTTATGAGGTTGATGAATGAAGTTTTGAAGAAATTCTTGGGTAATTTTGTGATTGTATATCTTGATGATATTTTGATATTCAGTAAGACTAGAGAAGAACATTTTTTGCATGTTAGACAAGTTTTGCAGAGATTGAAAGAAGAAAAGTTGCTGATAAATCTAAAAAAGTGTTCATTCATGAAAGAGGAGATTGTTTATTTGGGATTTGTGATTTTAGCTGATGGTTTGAAAATGGATTCTGAAAAGGTTGAAGCTATTTTGAATTGGCCTACACCTATGAATGATAGCGAGGAAAGATCATTTCACGGTTTGGAAAGTTTTTACTAAAAGTTCATTAGGAATTTTAGTTCTATTTGTAATGCTATGACTGAGACTATGAGAGGAGACAAAAGAGAATTCAAGTAAACACATGGAGATAATAAAAGTTTTGAGACTCTGAAGCAGAAGATTGTTGAATTGCCTATTTTGGCATTGCCTAATTTCAATAAGGTATTTCAAGTAGAATGTGATGCAAGTGGACGTGCAATTGGAGCTGTGTTGAGTCAAGAAGGTAAACCTGTTGCTTTCTTTAGTGAAAAGTTGAATGATGCAAAAAGGAAATATTATGTGTATGATCAAGAATTCTATGCTATTGTTCAAGTACTGAAGAAATGGAGACATTATTTGATACCTAGTGAATTTGTGTTGTATACCGATCATAAAGCTTTATAGTGTTTAGGTAGTCAAAATAAGTTGAATAAGAGACATATGAAATGGGTTTAGTATTTGAAGAGTTATACATTTGTGATAAAGCATAAGAGTAGAATCACTAACCGAGTTGTTGATGCATTGAGCAGAAGATCTTTGATGACCAAGATGAAAATTGGAGTTCTAGGCTTTCATGACATGAGAGATTCTTATGAATTTGATCCTGATTTTTCTGAGTCATAGAGAACTACAGAGCACCTATTCAAGATCAACAGAGTACTAAATGGGATTAATATTTTATACAAGGAGGTATGTTTTTTAAAGGTATTCAGTTGTGTATACCGAGAGGAGCAATGAGAACTAATTTGATAAAAGAGAAACATAGAAGTGGTTAGGTTGGACATTTTGGTGTTGATAAGACATTGAATTTGCTTAAGGAGAAATACTTTTGGCCACAATTGTATAAAGATGTTCAGAAATTTGTGAAAAGTTGTGGAGTTTGTCAAGTTGCAAAAGGAGTTAGTCAAAATACTGGATTGTATACACCGATTGATGTACCTGAGAAACCTTGGATTGACATCAGTGTGGATTTTGTTCTTGGCTTACCGAAGACAGTAAGAGGTAATCATTCTATATTTATGGTTGTGGATAGATTTTCTAAAATGGCACATTTTATACCTTGTAGAAAGACATCAGATGCAGTACATGTAGCAAAAATTTTCTTTAAGGAAATTGTCAGATTGCATGGATTACCGAGGAGTATTATCTTTGATCGAGATAGTAAATTTGTTGGATACTTTTGGAAGACTCTTTGGAGAAAGTTGGGTACTAAGTTGAAATATAGTTCTACATTTCACCCACAAACCGATGGACAGACAATAGTTGTGAATAGAAGCTTGGGAAGTATTTTGAGATGTTTAGTTGGAGACACACCGGGTAATTGGAATTCTGTGTTGGCACAAGCAGAGTTTGCATACAATAATTCAGTGAATAGGAGTACTGGAAAAATATCTTTTGAGATTGTAAATGGCATACAACTGAAAGGTATATCAGATTTGAGAGACATTGCTGATGAAGGAAAGAGAAGTGTTGAAGGAGTAAAATTTGTTGAGTACATGAAGACATTGCATGAAGATGTGAAGCTTAAGTTGGAAGAGAGTAATCAGAAATATAAAGACAAAACTGATGGATCAAGAAGACATAAGAATTTTGATGTTGGTGATGAAGTGATGGTTCCTTTGAGGATAGGTAGATTTCTAGTTGGAACATATGGGAAGCTGAAGATGAAGAAGTTTGGACCTTACAAGATTTTGAGAAAATTTGATAGTGGAAATGCATATGAAGTTGAGTTACCTGATGACATGGATATATCACCTATATTCAATATTGTTAATTTGTATGAGTTTCATGAACCTAAAGAAGACATGACAGTACTGATGGATTATCCTAAGAAACAGAATGAAGAGGTTGAGCATATTTTGGAGCAAAGAATTGGCAGAAGTACAAGAGGAAAATAGTATATGGAATATTTGGTAAAGTGGAAGAATAGACCGATTGAAGATAGTTCTTGGACTTCACAATCTGAGTTGGATGCAGCTCGGATCATACCTGTTTCATGATTTAGAGAATCATTTCAAATAACCCCAGGTGTCTGATGCAGGAGCATCTTGGATCCTTGGCAATCCTGTGTCACCAAAAATACATTTGAGTTTGTTTATGTTGCTTAGTTCCTGCTTTGACCGAGTTTGTTCGGTGTTGCTCGGTTTCCTTAATTCGCCGATGTTGGTCGGTTATCTCTTTGGCGCTCGGTGAAATTTCCCTAGTGCTCGGTGATGCTTGTCTGATGCTTGGTTTCCTTGCTTACCGAGTTGTTTATTTTGGATTTCTTTTGAGGCTAACTTGTGCATTTAATTTGGGTCATAGATTTAATGTTGGTATCCATTATTGGGAAGCGTGTAGACCTAAATCTAGTTGTTCATTCCATTGATTGTGGATTTGAAGGTTGACTTTGTTTGGTAGCCTCTTGTATAAATGTAGTTGTTTGGTTAGAGTTTAGGGAGTCAATTTTAATAGAAGATAGAAGATATAAGTTTAGAGATTATTGAAAGATCCTCACATGTTGGAGGAATTATGTACTTGATTGTAATATCTAGCTAAAACTGGGAAGGCCTTATAGCCCGACATGTATGAATCAATTTGAAGATAATATATGAAAGTTACTGCATTCTCTCTCTCACTGTTGTGTGTTGTTGCTTCCGTGTGTTGTTGAGCAAGGTGGATCAAGTTAGGGTGTGCCATTTATGGCCCCTCCTATCCCTCTCTTATGTCATCATGCATGAATAGGCCTATGGGTTCAGAGTTAAGCTGCACATATACCAAAAAAAACACAATGAAGGGCATGACTGTATTGGATTCACAGAGGTGAGATGCTTCACATTCTAGAAATGTTTTCTTTTTATGATGAATGCTTGTTTATCTGGTCTGGCCTATGTTTTGTTTTGCATATACATATTATTTTGGAATTTAAATTCTCATAGGAACCATCATTAGTTTCTTTGTTGTTTTCTTACAGGGGTGATTTAACCACTACAATGATTAAATATAAAATTTTCACTTAGAACTGAGAAGCCCATCATAGTTGTACAGAAAAACTTATTACCCTATCCGTTTAAAACATCATTTATGATCTAGCCTCCTTTCGACTGAATCAATTAGAATTCCATGTAGCGTCTTTGCCACTGTGGACTCATAAAATCCGTAGCTTATGTTATGTGGGCTCTATTTTCGCCTGCACCTCTTCCATCTTCCCAATGCTTTTCTTTTCGAGACACTCATAAGATTTAACATATAGTATGAATCAATCTTTGCATACAACCATGATTAAATTGATTGGAATGACTTTTTTTTGTTTGGATACATTTTTGGTATTGATTGGGTGTAAGAAAATGTTTAAAATTTTTTTGGTTTTCATGTTTGTTATCATAGAACTATTTTCATTTTCTATAAATTATATATTTATGGATAGGCGTACATTGCTATGGCTGTCTGCATAATTCTAGGGAAGTTAACAAACATATTTCTCTTAATTTTTTTTATCAAACATAGCTTGAACCTTCTCATTATCAAGAAATAGAAAGTTTAGGCATCATTATTTCCTTTTTTATTTTGTTCTTAATATGCTAGTCTCCTTGAGTAGGGTCGGTGCACTTTCTATTTTAGGGTAAGCCTCGGGGGAGCTAACCACTCCATGGTTAGATAGAAAAAGTGCCTGCGCCACACTCTATCTCAGGATTTGTAGGTGGACGTGTTGTCTAGAGGCTTAGGAGATAGGCATTACTGATTGTGTGGTGCCTTGTTACCATGTATTTGACAGTTTGGAAAAAGATATTATTCATTGATTATTGTATCTTTTGATTTATATGGTTTGGATCGACATAAGGTCAAAATTTATAGCTCGACATGTATGAATCAATTTGAATAAAGATAATATATCATGATCCTTCTTTCTCCCTCTCACTGTGTTGTTGTTGCTTTCATGAGTTGTTGAGCAGGCTGGATCTATAGAGTGTTCCATCATTTGGCCCCTCTGATCTTCACCCTTGCATCAGGTGGTATTAGAGTGAGGTGAGATCTGGATCTAGGTCTATGGATCTAGGTTTGTAGGTTCCTTCTTGCGAAGCCCTAGTCGAATTGTTGTGGGGTAGCAGATTGTGATTTGACCAACAATTCCAGAGGGTTCTCAAGATTGTTCGTGGGAGGTGAGAAGTGGATACAGGATTGGCAAGCATGTTGAGACAACTTGCTGCTAGATTAGAAGCCGTTGAAATAGCCCAAAGAAGAGGCAGACATCTTGAAGATATTAGTGATGATGAAGTTGAAGTGGAACAAGGTGAAGCAGAACTTGCATTGGTGATGGATCAGGGTGAGGAAAGATTCTTGAAGGCCTTGACAAGTTTGAAGTCAACACCACATTTCAATCCTCCTAAATATAGTGGGAAATTGGATTCTAATGAATTGATAGACTGGATCACTGAAATGGAAAAGTATTTTGAGTATGAAAATGTATCTGAGGAAAAAAAGGTGAAGAGTGTAGGCACAAAGTTGAAAGGTCTTGCATCCTTGTGGTGGGAACATCTACAATGGGATCAGAAGAAGAAGGGAAAATACAAAATCAAGGTATGGAATAAAATGGTGAATAAATTGAAAGGAAAGTTCTTACCTTGTGATTATCAGATTAACCTAGTTAGGCGAATGCAAAGTCTAAAGCAGAAAGATAGCTCGTTAAAAGAGTATACTGAGGAATTATATAGATTAGATATCAGATCTGGACATGATGAGGATGATGTGGAAAGAATTGATAGATACCTGAATGGTTTGAGAGTTTCCATCCAAGAGGAAATCAATTTGGTCAAGTTGGAGAACATTGAAGAGGCTTATCATTTTGCATTGAAGGCCGAGGAGAAATTGAACAAGAGACATGAACAGAGACAAAGAGGTCAAGGTGGTAGATTCCCTAGAGGAAGAGGTAGATCCTATGGTGAAAATAGTAGATCTGAACCTGAAAAGACAAATCTGGATAAAGGCAAGACCGAGTGGAAAGGTGAAAGTTCATTTAGAGGTAGAGGCAGTAACTACCAAGGTGGTTATAGCAGAGGTAATTTCTGAGGAACTTGTTATAATTATGGAGAACAAGGACATAGATATTTTGAATGTACACATGCTAGTAAGAAGCCTGGTAGCAGTAGAAATGCTTTGGTGCAAGAGAAATCATCGAATGAACCTAAGAAGGAAAATAACTTGATGGTAAGAAGAGCACTATGGAATGAAAGCAAAAAGGAAGATCTGGTAAGGAAAAGTTTGTTCAAAACCAAATGTAGAGTTTCTGACAAAGTTTGGAAGGTAATCATTGACAGTGGTGGCTCAGAGAATCTAGCATCTGAAGAGATGGTCACAAAGTTGCAGTTGGAAAGGTTGAAACATCTGAAGCCCTATCAGATTTCATCGATCAAAGATGAGCATACACTCTTGGTAAGTGAACAATGTTATGTGAATTTGAAGATTGGAAAGTACTATGATAAGGTGTTATGTGATATCATACCTATGGATTGTTGTCATATTTTGTTGGGTAGACGATGGCAATATGATAGACATACTATATATGATGGAAGATTGCATAAGTATACTATTGTGGCTTATGGAAGAAAACAAATCTTGTTACCTTTGATGGAAGCACCTGTTAGTAATGTCTGCACATCTGTGAAAGTTTTCTTGATGGAAGGAAGAAAGTTTCTTAAGGATTTGAAGAAGAATGATGTATGTTTTTTTGTGATTCCTAACAAACCGAGTAAGAAAACAGAGGATAATGTCCCTGAGGAGATTGATAAGTTACTCACCGAGTACAGTGATATCATTTCTACTAATATACCTGATGGTTTTCTATCGAGGAGAAGTATTGATCATTGCATGGATCTAATCCCTAGAGCTAGTTTACTGAATAAGGCACCTCATCGGTTGACACCTACCAAGAATCAAGAATTGAACTGACAGATTCAAGAGTTGCTAGAGAAAGGTTTGATCAGAGAAAGTTTGAGTCCTTGTGCAGTACCTGCGGTATTGGCACCTAAAAAGAATGGAGAGTGGTGAATGTGTACTGATTCTAGAGCAATCAATAAAATAACAGTCAAGTATAGGTTTCCTATACCAAGAATGGATGACATAATGGACAGTTTGACTAGAGCAAAGTATTTCTCAAAGATTGATTTGAAAAGTGGGTATCATCAGATTAGAATCAGAGAACGTGATGAATGGAAGACTACTTTCAAGACAAAAGAAGGTTTGTATGAGTGGTTGGTTATGCCTTTTGGTTTAACTAATGCACCGAGTACTTTTATGAGATTGAAGAATGAAGTTTTGAGAAAATTCTTGGGTAAGTTTTTGATTGTATATCTTGATGATATTCTAATATTTAGTAAGACTAGAGAATAAAATTTGTTTCATGTTAGAAAAGTTTTGCAGAGATTGAAAGAGGAAAAGTTGTTGATAAATCTTCAAAAGTGTTCATTCATGAAAGAGGAGATTGTGTATTTGGGATTTGTAATTTTAGTTGATGGTTTGAAGATGGATCCTAAAAAGGTTGAAGCTATTTTGAATTTTCCTACACCTATGAATGCTAGTGAGGTAAGATCATTTCATGGTTTGGCAAGTTTTTATCGAAAGTTCATTAGGAATTTTAGTTTTATTTGTAATGTTATGAATGAGACTATGAGAGGAGATAAAAGAGAATTCAAGTGGACACATGGAGCTGATAAAAGTTTTGAGACTCTGAAGCATAAGGTTTTTGAATTGCCTATATTAACATTACCTGATTTCAATAAGGTATTTCAAGTAGAATGTGATGCAAGTGGTAGTGCAATTGGAGCTGTGTTGAGTCAAGAAGGTAAACCTGTTGCTTTCTTTAGTGAAAATTTGAATGATGCTAGAAGGAAATATTATGTGTATGATCAAGAATTCTATGCTATTGTTCAAGCACTGAAGAAATGAAGACATTATTTTATACTGAGTGAATTTGTGTTGTAACTGATCATAAGGATTTACAATACTTGGGTAGTCAGAATAAGTTGAATCAAAGACATATGAAATGGGTTGAGTACTTGCAGAGTTATACATTTGTGATAAAGCATAAAAGTGGAGTCACTAACCGAGTTGATGATTCATTGAGTAGAAGAAGATCTTTGATGACTGAGATGAAAATTGAAGTTCTTGGTTTTGATGAGATGAGAGATTTGTATGAAACTGATCCTGATTTTTTTGAGCCATAGAGAAAGTGCAGAGTACCTATTGAAGATCAACCGAGTACAAAATGGGAAGAATATTTCATTCAAGAAGGTATGTTGTTCAAAGGTATTCAGTTGTGTATACCGAGAGGACAAATGAGAACTAATTTGATGAAGGAGAAACATAGTAGTGGTTTGGCTAGACATTTTAGTATTGATAAAACTTTGAGCTTGCTTAAGGAGAATTACTTTTGGCCATAGTTATATAAAGATGTTCATAAATTTGTGAAAAGTTATGGAATTTTTCAAGTAGCAAAAGGAGTAAGTCAAAACACTGGATTGTATACACCGATTGTTGTACCTAAGAAACCTTGGACTGAAATCAATATGGATTTTGTTCTAGGCTTACCGAAGACAGTAAGAGTTAATGATTCTATATTTGTTGTGGTAGATAGATTTTCAAAGATGACACATTTTATACCTTGTAGAAAGACATCAGATGTAGTACATATAGCAGATCTTTTCTTTAAGGAAATTGTCAGATTGCATGGATTACCGTGGAGTATTATCTCTGACTGAGACAGTAAATTTGTTGGATACTTTTGGAAGACTCTTTGGAGAAAGTTTGGCACTAAGTTGAAATATAGTTCTTCATTTCACCCACAAACCGATGGACAGACAGAAGTTGTAAACAGAAGTTTGAGAAATCTTTTGAGATGCTTAGTTGGAGACACACCTAGTAAGTGGGATTTTGTGTTGGCACAAGCAGAGTTTGCATACAATAATTCAATGAATAGGAGTACTGGAAAGACACCCTTTGAGATTGTGAATGGCATACAGCCGAGAGGTATATCTGATTTGAGAGACATTGTTGATGAAAGTAAGAAAAGTGTTGAATGAGTGAAATTTGCTGACTACATGAAGATGTTAAAATCAAGCTAGAAGAGAGTAATCAGAAATACAAAGGCAGAGCTGATAGATCAAGGAGACATAAAACTTTTGATGTTGGTGATGAAGTGATGGTTAATTTGAAGAAAGGTCAATTTTTTGTTGGAACATATGGTAAGTTGAAGATGAAGAAGTTTGGACCTTGCAAGATCTTGAAGAAATTTGATAGTGGAAATACATATGAGATTGAGTTACCTAATGACATGGACATATCACCAATTTTCAACATTGCTGATTTGTATGAGTATCATGAACCTGATGAAGACATGACAATACCAATGGAATATCCTAAGAAGTAGAATGAAGAAGTTGAACAGATTTTGGAACAAAGAATTGGCAAGAGTACAAGAGGTAAACAGTATATGGAATATCTAGTAAAGTGAAAGAATAGACTGATTGAAGATAGTTCGTGGATTTCACAATCTAAGTTGGATGCAGCTCGAACCAAACCTGCTGAATGATTTAGAGAATCATTTCTAAATAACCCCAGGTTTCTGATGCAGGAGCATCTCGGGGCCTTGGCAATCTTGTGTCACCAAAAAGATTTTGAAGTTTGTCTGTGTTGCTCAGTTCCTACTTTGACCGAGTTGGTCGGTAGTTGGTCGGTTTCCTTTGGTTACTGAGTATGGTCGGTTATCTCCTGGGTAGTCGGTTGTTTCACTGGTGCTCGACGATGCTTGTCTGTTGCTTGGTCATCCTTGCTTACCGAGTAGTTTATTTTGAGTTTCTATTGAGGTTGACTTGTGCATTGATTATGGGTCACGAATTTAATGTTGGTATCCATCATTGGGAAATGTGTGGTCCCAAATCTGATTGTTACTTCCATTGATTGTGGATTTGAAGGCCGACTTAGTTTGGTAGCCTCTTGTATAAGTGTAGTTATTTGGTTAGAGTTTAGGGGTTAGTTTTAGTAGGAGATAGAAGATAGTAGAATAAAGATTGTTGGCAGATCCTCACATGTTTGAGGACTTCTGTAATTCATTGTAATATCTGGTTGTAATCGGGAAGGCCTTACAGCCTGACATGTATGAATCAATTTGAATAAATATAATATATCATGATCCTACTTTCTCCCTCTCACTGTGTTGTTGTTGCTTCTGCGAGTTGTTAAGAAGACTGGATCTATAGGGTGTGTCATCATTTGGCCCCTCTGATCTTCGCCCTTGCGTCAGATATATAAATGCCAATGGCCCCTCTACTTTCTGCCAAATAATTCTAATACAACCAAACAAGCAATATATGCACCACAAAATTAACATGTTTAAGAAGAACCTGGATTTGGATAAAAATAAATACAAGGATATGAAAGACTTTAGCATCTTTCTTCCTTGTGGACCACTGCTTGCATGTGTTTAGGATTGTCATTTCCTGGAACTTGCCAGAGACCACAAAAGCATAGTTAAAAATATAAATCTAATAGAAATTTGAACATGACACATTTACATTGGAAAAATGAGTCTCAAAATACCAATAGAGCATGAGACAAGCTCTTTGGTCTCTTTTTCATAAAACAAGGGCTTTCCTATCCCATAACAATTTCAAAATTCATGGAAATACAATGCAGTAATTCAATCCAAAATAGAAAATAATGCAGCACCACTTAAAATTAATATACAAGATTAAACTACAAAACCTGTCTTTCCAGTTGAGAAGAGCTTTACATATCTTCCTTATTGTTCTGTCCTTTCCTCTAGGCCAAAATAGGTTACCCAAAAGCTACTCAAATAATTCTTTGTTGTATTGGAGAATGTCTGAACAAAATCAAATTATTGATGCTTGAAGGCCATAAATTATAAAAAAACACAAAAAATGAGCATATTTATTTGTTTGTATGCATATTCCAAACAATATCTTCTTTACATAACAACTTAGAGTATATGAAATCATATATCTACTCCATTCAATGTAACATTTTAAATATATTTTAGAATGTCATTCGAGATTTAACTTTTTTCTTCAATTTGTTCTTAGAAGTTATTTTCTTTGCAATAAATTTTATAGCTTAAAACAATTACATTTTTTTATGATTTTTTAGTACGACACAAATTTCTTGAAATTTTAAAAAATAATTGGCTTTAAGTCAATAATATTTAAGATTTAAATTTGACAATTTTGTAATCATTTAATTTTTAAAATTTTAAAATAAAACTAAAATCTTTTTAAAAGATTCCTATAATACTAAATATTAAATGTTTCAAACCTAAAATAGTAAATAACGATAATATTCGAACAATAGGTGAAATAGATGGTGGTAAGAATACATTTTTTTAAATATTTATATCTATATTTTAAAAAAAAGTTAAATATTAATAAGTATTTTTTTTTTAAATAATCTTTAAACATAACATCATTATTAAATCTAGTCTAATATGTGATTTCAACAATAATATAAAATATATTACTATTAAGATATATGTTCTAATTATACTCCTCTTCAAAATAAATAAAAAATGTTTCCTTCAACCTAATAATAATTTAAATTTAAAAATTAGATAATCATATTTAGATTTTTAATTTAAAATAAAATTTTAAAAAATTGTCAAAAAAATTTCCTATATAATCTAGATGTTCATATAACTATTTTCAAATAAAAACAAACTTAAATAAATAAATGCCATGAAAAAATCACCTAACCAACCAGAATTAATTGTCAATTAAAACCAACATCAGTTTTGAATATAAGTGAATTATTGTATTAATTTTAAAATATAAATATAAAATTATAATACTAAATTTTAAATGGTCTAAACTTAAAAATATATAGATAATGGTAATATTAAAATAATAGGTAAAATAGATTATTGTAGGAATATTTGTTGAAATAATTCTAACCATAACATCATTAAATCTAATTTTAATAGTAAAATAAAATATATTATGATATATAGTCTAATTATACTACAAGTATGAAGTATGGCACACCAATCATACCACATGAAAGCTAACTCTAAAGAAGAAGGAGGAGGAGGAGGAGGAAGAGGAAGGAGGAGGAGGAGGAGGAGGAGGAGGAGGATAAGAAGAAAGCACCACTGAAATGAAAGCTAACTTTAAAGAGGACAAAGAAAGTCATAAAGACATGAATCTGAGAGAAATAATAGAAAATTAATAAATGAGAATTATTTTTACAAATGGGACTTTTAAATAACGTCAACAAGTACAAATGAAATCGAGTTGTTTCCCAAAATTTACATGAAACAACCCAATTCATAAAAAGCTAACTCTAAAGAGGACAAAGAAAGTCATAAAGGCATGAATCTAGAGATATAATAGAAAATTAATAAATGAGAATTATTTTTACAAATGGGACTTTTAAACAATGTCAACAAGTACAAATGGAATCAAGTTGTTTCCCAAAATTTACATGAAACGACCCAATTCATAAACATGAAGAAAACATGCAACCAAGATTAACATGTGCCAACATCAATTACACTCAAATGATTTTGATATTGCTATGAGAATTCAACTGTGTAGTTTTTTTTTTACTCAAACTCATTGTCCCATAATTCATGAGTATGGTTTCTATTACAAAACTCCAATTACATACAATGCACATAATTAACCCTCTCAAAATTTCAATATGTCAAAATCAATTCTAATGAAAAACGCACCCTCTAAAATATTATTTAACATAATTTTACTATCAGCATAACCATTGCACCTCTTTTTAGTGCAAGTGCTAGTTTTAGGTTGTTGTCAAAGTATTGTAGCTTAACCAGTTGAACAAAATTGATGAGGATAATACCATAAGCTATAAAAATCATCCACTTGTAAGGATCATAGCATAAGATATAAAAAGTTATCCACAAAAGTTTTTCTTTAGCGCGTGAGAAAAGTATTCCGGTGACTCTAACATCATTAAACCGAGGCTAAACCTGTTTTCAGGCATGAGACACGTTGCCGGGGAATGTTTTCCGTTAGGTGAAAAATTGCTTTCCTCGCTGGTTCCCCTGAGTCCACGTGTCATCCTGGTTCTCCTAAATTCGTGTTGTTGTGGTTCCAGCGTCCTGACCTCACTTTCCGCATACTTACCTCTGTTTGCCGGTAACATAACCCAAATGCGCATTCTTACCTCTGCTTGCCGGTAACCTTGCCTCTGTTTTTCACGATAAGACAACTCGGGTCGCGGGCGTTCATTTGCTGTGAGTTCATTGGAGAGCGACAATCGAAGTCTAAAACAATGGAGTTTCATGCGGGAGTTGCTCAAACTGAGATTCAGGTGAATTTTAAGAATTCCAAAGCAAACATTCTAGTGGGGTGCTTCAGTTCTATTTTTGAAGAAGAAAAATAATTTTTTCTTAGATATGTTTTTTGAATTTAAGAGCTTAAACTTTTAAGACTGCATCTTAATCAAATTTGCATTTTTTCTTTCCAAAGTTTCTATTGACGTTCTGGGTAGTTGCCAGGTTGTGGTGTCCGACGGAAATTCTGCTTCGGGGGAAGATCAACATCAATCGGAAGCATATTTTTCTGCGTTCGATCAAGTGGGAGAAGATATTCTTCCGCTGGCAACAAATCCCTCCTCGGAAGATCAAAATCAATCGGAATCTTCCTCGAACACTAAAAAGGCGGCAGGCATTTTGTTCTCAGGGAGCTTAGCGCTCATGTTAGCCATGCCCGGAGGCCTTAACAATCGGGGCAATGTTGTTTTGGGTGACACCATTTCTTTCAAAATATTCTTCTTCACTGACTCCTTGGCTGTGTTTGCTTCATTCTCCGTTGCAATGATTCTCACTTTCGACCTGCAAATGCCTAGGATGGTCCTCCGGAGGATGGAAATCATTGTGGGGTTGGCAGCACTGTGCTTCCTTTTGGCTCTCACGGCTGCCGGCTTTGCTGTCATGATCCCTGACGTCAAGTGGATTGTACTGTGTTTTGTTGCTGGAGGTGCCATGCTACTGTCATTTTTAATCTACCGAGCTTTCTTTCGCAGCAATCAACATAATTTGCCTCTCGCTGTTCATCAAATGTCTCAACACCACCGACGCCTCAATAGCGTGTAAAGAGGCAGAGTTCATTTGATTTTACAAGGACTCGAACATGCAACCTCTACTCTATATGATTAGTAAGCATTTTTATTTTGCCACTGAAATATCAGTGGCAAACACGGTAGTTTGATCTTTTAAGGTCTGGAACTGGCGTCCTCTGATGTAGAGGTGAAGAGTAATTAGTTTTATGTAATCTTATTGCCAATGATCAAGTAGTATTTGGAACTGGCAATATGCATTTTAGTCCATGTTTAAGCAATTAAAAAATTAAAATTAAAATATTCCATGTTTAAACAATTTAAATATTTCATGTTTAAGCAATTAAAATATTAGTATTTTGTATATTTGAAATATGATATATTCAAGTAGAAAAAGGTCTTGGTAAAGTTTGTGAAATCATAGTAAAAATTAACCCAAAATTCTAAAAAAGACATTTATTTTCAGACCCATTAGATTATAAGGAGGGTATCAAAGGTACTTTGACAAATAAAATAATTAGGCTTAGAAAATACCAAAAAAAATTTATTCAAAATTTGTTGTAATTCTCTACATCTACAATTGAAATGAGGGTTTGAATTAAATTAGAATAGTTGAGAAATGATTTCGTAGAATTTTTTTTTAAATAATGTATTTACTTGATGTGTGGTAATAAGATTGGTCTACACAAGGGTAAGACACTTCAAGGTGTACTTGTTTCCATTGTTAAAGATTATATCCAAAATTTAGAGAAATCATATAAAATTGGGCCTAGTATATGTAGCCTTTGAAGGTAAAGACATACGTCATAAGAATAAGAAAAACATATCTAAAGGAGGTTATAGTCACCCACAAAAATGTACATAAGTTTTAAAGTTTCCCTTTATAATTTCATTATTACAAAACATAACTTTAAAGATGGACTAGGGATACACAAATAAATTAGCTTGTTTGATAAATAATATATTAATAAAATAATGCACTCTACTTAACCTAATGAGAATGATGCCATTTGTTTTCAATATTTTGAGAATTCGAGTTACCCCTTCTAAGGGTTATATATAATTTTATTGATTGGATTCTAGGATTTGGTGATATGTACTTCTTATTGTGTTTAAAAGCATTTTCCTAGTGATTGGCATGCATATGCGACTTTAAATTTTTTTGGATATAGATTATTTTGTAAAAAATCATGACCCCTTTTAAATTTTTCATTATATGCATGTGTAGGAAAGAAAATGATTGAACCACCAAAATTCTTATTCTACATGCATTTCATGCAAACAAAAGGAAAAATTTACTATAAATTTATCCATTGAAATCGATTAAAATATTTTTTTTAATGGACTATAAGGCAGGGGTTCCATGAGCAATGTTTAAGCTCTATTTTTTAGGAAGAGGGTGGTCCTACAAATAAAATCTTGTTCGGATAGGAAGTTATTTGGAATCTTCTCCAAATAGGAGCTCCTACCTTTTAACATTGCATATTTAAGCAGGTGAAAAAGGGGTGGGGCTAGAAATTGCCCCACCAACTTAGGGATGCTTTTCACCATTTTTCAATTATTTAATTTCAAATTTCTCTTATAATATAATTTTGGAGAGAAAATATTTATTTTATGCACAAAGTATGAAAGACAAGGTTATTGTATTCATGAGACCACCAACTTCCTTTAATTTCAAAGCTTAAATAATCAAGCTTAGAAAACACAAAAATATCCTTATCCAACATTTGTTGCAATTCTGTAGAACTACAAGTGAAATGTGGATTTAAACTAAATCAGAATAGTTGAGAAATGATTGTGTGGTATTTTTTCAAAAAAAAAAAGTATTTACTTAATGTGAGGTAATAAGATTGGTACACTCCAAGGTGTACTTATTTCCATTGTTAAAGATTATATCTAAAGTTTAGAGAAATCATATAAAATTGGGCCTAGTATATGTAGCCTTTTAGAATAAAGACATACGTAATAAGGATAAGAAAAACATATCTAAAAAATTTTATAGTCACCCACAAAAATGAACAAGTATTTTAAAGTTACCCTTTTAATTTCATTATTAGAAAACATAACTTTAAAGATGGACTAGGGATACACAAAGAAATTAGCTTGTTTGGTACATAATATATTAATAAAATAATGCACACTACTTAACCTAACGAGAATGATGCCCTTTGTATTCAATATTTTGAGAATGAGTTACCCCTTCCAAGGGGTATATATAATTTTATTGATTGGATTCTAGGATTTGGTGATTTTTACTTCTTATTGTGTTTAAAAAGCATTTTCCTAGTGCTTGGCATGCATATGCTACTTTAAATTTTTTGGGTTATAGATTATTTTGTAAAAATTCATGGCCCCTTTTAAATTTTTCATTATATGCATGTGTAGGAAAGAAAATAAATGAACCACCAAAATTCTTATTCTACATGCATTTCATACAAACAAAATGAACAATCCACTATAAATTTGTCAATTGAAATTGATAGAAATATTTCTTTTAATATACTATAAGGCAGGGGTCCCATGATGATGTAGCACAACACTCTCTGTTAACAATAAATTCAATCACAAGACAAATAACATAGATTTGAAACCTTCAATATTTTTCCATTCATCACTGACTGCCTCTATAATTTGCTACAAACTCTTAAGTAACCAAAAAAACCTAGAAAATCAAGAAATCTGAAAATTACCCTTTTTTGGCAGTTTTTTCCATAGTTGTTTTTTGCCATTTTGGTAATTTTCGAAACAACACCTAAAAAGATGAGTTTTTCCCTAAACATGCCCTTGACTAAGTTAGAATGAATTGCCAACTAATATCCGAGATTAGAAACATAAATTCAGATTTATTACAAAATAGAACTTTCTAAAAACTAGAGAAAAACACTAAAAGCTGATTTCGGAGACCTAGATGAAACTTTCAGCTCCCAAAAATGTGCTAAAATGGACCCCAATTGATCTAAGATCATTGGCAAAATAAATGCCACCTCCTGAGGCATGCACCTAAAAAATTTCAGCAAAAACCCAAACCTGAGTCAAAAGTTATGACCTCCAAAAGTTTCTATATTAGTTTATGACCTATGGAAGGTCCTGCATCATTCTCCCCTTCTTTAAAGGAATGAAGCTCTTGCAAGTGGTTGTCTGTGAACTGCTGCAACTTTGTGTGGTCCAATTTCATCACTTCCCATTATGAGATCCAGGTGCTATCTATTGCTGGTAATCCCTCCCACTGAATCAAGTACCTATTGTAATGACCATTCCAGGTGACTGTAGATTGCTTGTCTAGAATGTGGGCAATCTTTTTCTTCTTTTTACTTGGAAGGTGGTGATGCCAATCCACCTCATATGTACTGTCTGGCTCAGATAGTTCTCCATGAAATGCATATAAGTCAAAAACATTAAAGACGTGAAATATCTAGATCATCTGGTAGACAAACCTCATAAGCATTATCATTGATCTTCTTCAAAATTTGGCAAGGACCTATCTTTTTGTATTTCAGCTTATGATATGTGCCAGTGGGAAATCTTGTTGGATATTGCTAATGCATGAGTGGTGACTATGACATTTAATATGTTTAATCACTACGTTACTAAATAGGCACTCATATTGTTGTCATTTGTGTTTTGTCACTGATGTCAACATATGCTTTTATGAAGGAACCAGACTGGTAATCACAGTGTATGAAAGGTGTACATATGTTTCAGATGCTGCGAAGTTAGACCAGAGTTCAGATGGATGTTGTGATCTTATATCTAAGATCACATCATTAATGGATGCATATTAAGAAAGATACAATTGTTTTGGTAAAGACTGGTCACTGGACTATGACAGTGAGAATTGTTAGAGTTAGTCTCTGAGTTTCTGGTATAGATTTCAGAGGGATTGGATTCAAGGTATGCAATCTTGAAGGATGATGGTAGAGGTATTGACGGATTTTCATTGGTCAGCACAAGGTACAGAATGATTGGTGATGTCATCTATGGCGTGTGCTCTGGTGATGGCTTATTGTGAAGCTGACTCAAGGAATGAAGCGTGTGTTTTGTTTGGCAAGCATAATTCAACAATGTTGTTCCTTAATTGTTGTAATGTAATCATTGTAAACGTGTTTGTGATACCGTGTGTATCTTAGCAAGGGCCTATGTAATTATTTGTAATTAGGAAAGCCTTATGGGCCAACCTATGCTTAGTAAAATATAATAAGGTATAAATAAAAGGTCTTTTCTTTGGAAGAGACAGCGATGTGATAAGTGTGATATAAGGAGGTTGTGAACTTGTGTCTGTTGTATGTAGAGAAAAGGATTATTGGTGGACTTCATTGGAACTGATCAAGCAAAGATAGTTGCTAGCAAATAGTTCAAAAGATTGTGTATTTCTTCATATACACTTGTTGCGAACTAGTGAGTTCAGAAGGTGGACTTAACCTTCTTTAGGCAGTGAGCCTTCTTTGTTCTTGACTCTTAACAGGGTCTATCCTCTAACAAGGACTATGTACTGTAATGTTTCAATAAGCTCCTAATAGGGCTATATATTCTAACAAGGATTACTATACTCTTAGTACATCATTAGTGAGTGCTAATTCCCACTGGGATTTTTACCTTTAACAGGGTTTCCCCATAACCAAAATATTGTGTTATTGTGTTGGCATTCATTGTGTTCATTAGATCTGATATTGATAAGCTTAAAGTTTAAATTTTAATATTTTATCATACAACTGATTGACCCCCCCCTCTCAGTTGTATTGTGGACTGTTAATCCTAACAAATATCTCACGCCTCAAGTATACCATCACCAAATCACCTGCATTAAATATATGTCTCCTTCTACTGACATCTACCACAGCCTTATATCGTTCATTGCTATCTTGAAATTTACTCCTCACATCTTGTTGAAGTTGTTGAAGGTGTTCAACAAATGCTTCCCCATCATCACTAATTTTATCTTGCATAGGGAGTTGTACAAGGTCCAAAACACCCTGAGGATTCTTACCATATACAATCTAAAAAGGAGATTTTCCAGTTGATCTATTAATAGAACTATTGTAAGCAAACTCTGCTTGAGGCAATGCCAAGTCCTGGCACTGCTTGGCCTTTTCACCAACATTAATAGACCGTAACAGGTTTCCCAAACTCTGATTGACTACCTCAGTTTGCCCATAAATTTGGGGATGATAAGCACTGCTAAACTGCAACTATGTTCCCATCTTCTTCCATAAGGTCCTCCAGAAATGACTCAAAAACTTAGTATCCCTGTCAGAAGTGATAGTCTTTGGAATGACATGGAGTCTAACAACTTCTGAGAAAAATAAGTTGGCTATCCTTGTGGCATCATTAGTTTATTTACAAGCAATAAACTGAGCCATCTTAGAGAATCTATCAACAACTACAAAGATCGAATGTGTACCTCGCTGGGTGTGGGGAAGCCCCAATACAAAATCCATACTCACATCTATCCATGGCTCGATGGGTACAGGTAGAGGTGTATACAATCCTGTGTTTTGGGAGTGACCCTTAGCCACTTGATAGATTTTGCACCTTGCCACGTACTTAGTAATGTCCCTTTTTAGTTTTGGCCAGTAGTATTTGTCTTCAACCAAGGCTATTGTCTTGTCCTTCCCAAAGTGACCAGCCAAACCACCACTATGAAATTCTCGGATAACATTTTCCCTCATGGAGCCAGCTAGTATACAAAGTTGTTTTCCTCTAAAGAGGTAACCATCCTGCATAAAGTATTCTCCTCTCATGTGATCTAAAAGATTAGTTCCTAGTTCTTTAATCTTCTCTATAATTTCCCAAAAATCATCATCAGCCTCATAAAAAAATTTAATAGCATCAAAACCAATGACCTCTATTTCCATTGTAGTTATGAGAGTAACACGCCGACTTAGGGCATCAACAATTGGATTCTGCTTTCCTGACTTATGCTTCAAAATAAAATTATACCCTTGCAAGAAAGACACCCATTTAGCATGCCTACTATTCAATTTATTTTGTGTATTCACATATTTTAGGGCCAAATGATCTGTAAACAATACAAATTCTTGTGGGACCAGATAATGCCTCCAATGCCTTAAGGCTTGAACAATAGCATAAAATTCTAAATCATAGGTAGAATAGTTCTTCCTCGCATCATTCAAATTTTCATTGAAAAAGGCTATTGGTTTACCTATCTGGCTAAGAACAACACCTATCCCAACATGGGAAGCATCACACTCTACTTCAAATACTTTATCAAAATTTGGAAGTGCCAATATAGGAGCTTCAATTACCTTTTTCTTCAAGAATTGGAAACTCTGTTCAGCATCTATTGTCCATGTGAATTCCCTTCCTTTCATACAATCTGTTATGTGGGCTACAATACTACTAAAATTCCAAATGAACTTTCTATAGAAGGTTTCCAATCCATGAAAACTCCTTACCCCTATTATGTTGGATGGACTAGGCCATTCTAGGATTTCCTTGACCTTTTCTAGGTCCATCTGAACACCATCTTTAGAAATGATGAAGCTCAGAAAAGTCAAATTATTTTGCATGAATTTGCACTTCTTTAAAAATTTGCACATAGCTTCTCTTTCCTCAGTACACTCAGGATGATCCTCAAGTGTTCTAGATGTTCTCCTTTGTTTTTGCTATAAATTAGGATATCATCAAAATAAACTACAACAAACTTACCAATGTAGGGTCATAAGACAGTATTCATCAATCTCATAAATGTACTTAGTGCATTAGAAAGCCCAAATGGCATAACCATCCATTCATACAAGCCATCCCTAGTCTTAAATGTTGTCTTCCACTCATCTCCTTCATGAATTTGAATTTGGTGGTATCTACTTCATAGATCAATCTTGTTGAAGTATTTGGCCCTTGCTAATTCATCCATCATATCCTCTATACGAGGAATAGGAAACCGATACTTGATAGTAATCTTATTAATTTTTCTACTGTCAGTACACATCCTCCATGTTCCATCCTTCTTCGAGGTCAAAAATGCAGGCACAACACAAGGGCTCATGCTTTCTCTAACCAGGCCTTTCTCAACTAGTTCTGTTACTTGTTTGTTGAGCTTTGCATGTTGTGTTGGGTTCAGTCGATAAGTTGCTTGATTAGGAAGAGTTTCTCCAGGAATCAGATCAATATGGTGTTGTATATCCCTTTTTGGTGGGAGACTGTTAGGTAGCTCATTTGGAATAACATCAAAAAATTCTTCTAGTATCTTTACTGCATCATGTGGTATTATGTCTTCTAGTTCTTCTCCTCTTTTTACTACCAATGCATAGTAGCAACCTGTCACCTTCATTTCTTTGACAACATCCTTTGCAGACAACATGGTCTCATTCTTCCTTTCATCCTTAAGTGGTAAGAGAGTCACTTTAGAGCCATCCTTCCAGAAGTTATATGTATTTTTCTCTCCATTGTGCATGATCTTCCTATCATACTACCATGGCCTTCCCCACAAAATATGACAAGCATCCATAGGAATAACATCACACCATTTGTCATCCTTATAGATTTTTCCTATAGTAAAGTTAACCAAACATCTTTTATCCATAGTAACCTCATTTCCTTTCTTAAACCATGCAACATGGTAAGGATGAGGATGTTTCTCACATTGCAGATTTAATTTCTCTACCATTTCCTTAGCTACCATATTCTCACAACTACCCCCATCAACAATAACTTGGCATACCTTTCCACCTAAGGTGCATCTAGTTCTGAAGATGTTGGTTCAAATCCACGAATCATCACATTTCTTTGCAGGGACTTCTTCCTTCTCTAGAATGATCATCAATCTCCTCATCACGAGAGTTTCTCCCATGTCTAGTAGGACTTCTTGTTCTGTTCCTCCTTCTATGAATTTTGGCTGAACCAGGTTCACTCTAGGTTGTCCTCCTTGATTTCTTTTTGGTACATTATAATTTGAACATTCAAAGGCTATGTGTCCTTCTTCTCCACACCTAAAATAAGTGAAAGGCCTTCTCTGATTTTCCCATCCTCTTCCACTTCCGTAGCCTCATCCTCTTTGAAACCCCCTTCCTCTTTCTTGATTTGGAGGATCTTGCCTGGTGTCTATATTTTTTTCAAATCCTTGAAAGGAATCTCCCCAACCATTATTAGAACCTCCCCGAAATGGAGTTGAGGTACCCCTTCGACCACCTCTATTCCTTTGGATATATTTGCCTATTCTTCTTTTCTTCAGCCTTTAGGGCTAATTGGTAGGCTTCTTCCATACTGTTGACACGATGCATGCTCAACTCATCCTGGATGGAGAATTTTAGGCTATTCATATATCTAGCAGCCATCTGCTCATTATTTTCTTGATGCTCTATGCTCATGGATAGCTTGTAGAATTCATTTGTATAGTCTTGCACTGAAGACAAGTTGTGCTTCAAATTCTGGAACCTGCGAAAGAGGGTTTGTGAATAATCTATGGGTAAGAATTATTCTTTGAGCTTTTTCTCCATCTTGCTCCATGTCTTAATATTTTCTTTTCCTTTTCTAGTTCATTCCTTTTGGAAATGATCCCACCATATCATTTCATGTCTTTTTAATTTTGTGCATGCAAACTTCATCTTCTTTTCTTCTATCATAGGCTTCCATTCAAAAAATTTCCCCATCTCATTTAGCTAGTCTATTAATTCTTTTGGCTTAAGACTACCAGCATAGTCTGAAACATCAATCTTGATTTCTTCACTCCTTCCTTCCAAAGCCCTGAGAACTCTATCTTCATAGCTCATTTCTTCCAACCTCTCTTCTATAGTTTCTTCATTTTGGTTAACACCTCTTTAGTTTCCCTCTTCATCAGATTCATTCCCTCCTTGTATTCCTTGATTATCTATTTTCTCACTTAGTCATCCAATCTACCTCTGCACATCCATCATCAATCTTTGCTTCTGTGTGACACGTCCTCTTCCTCTTCCTCTCTCAGCCATCTTCTTGCTCTGATAGCAAATGATGTAGCACAACACTCTCCATTAACAATAAATTCAATCACAAGATAAATAACACATATTTGAAACCTTCAATATTTTTCCATTCATTATTGACTACCTCTACAATTCGCTGCAAACTCTTAAGTAACCAAAAAACCTAGAAAATCATGAAATCCAAAAATTACCCTTTTTTGGCAATTTTTTTCCATAGTTGTTTTTTGCCATTTTTGGTAATTTTTGAAACAACACCTAAAAAGCTGAGTTTTTCCCTAAACATGCCCTCAACTAAGTTAGAATGAATTTCCAACTAATATCTGAGATTAGAAACATAAATTCAGATTTATTATAAAACAAAACTTTCTAAAAACTAGAGAAAAAACACTAAAAGTTGATTTCGGAGCCCTGGATGAAACTTTCAGCTCCCGAAAATGTGCTAAAATGGACCCCAATTGATCTGAGATCATTGGAAAAACAAATGCCACCTCCTGAGGCATGCACCCAAAAAATTTCAGCAAAAACCAAACCTGAGTCAAAAGTTATGACCTCCGGAAGTTTCTGTATTAGTTTATGACCTATGGAAGGTCTTGCATCACATGAGGGGTGTTTAAGCTCTATTTTTAGGAAGAAGGTGCTCCTATGAATAAAATTTTGTTCGGCTATGAGGTTATTTTGATTTTTCTCCAAAAGAGTCCAGCTCCCACCTTTTAGCGTTGAATATTTAAGCGAGTGAAAAAGGGGTGGGGCTAGAAATTGCCCCACCAACTTAGGGATGCTTTTCCCCATTTTCAAATATTTAATTTCAAACTTCTCCTAAAATATAATTTTGGAGCGAAAATATTTTTTTATATGCACGAAGTATGAAAGACAAGGTTATTAAATTCATGAGACAGCCAACTTCCTTTAATTTCAAAGCTTAAATTTTTAAGCTGAACTAGACTACTAATTCATGGGACCACTAGCTTTAAAATATTCCTATAAAATAGCAAGAAGCTCCACCTCTATTTTTTAGGAAGCTCCCTTCTATGGGACCCTAGCCTAAGCATATATATAATACAAACATCTTTCAAATGTTGTAGACAATATTTGTTGTGTTACAAAATTATATTGACAACAAAAATATATCTATATACAGAGATAAATCAATAAAGGCTCTCCAAAGAGAACCATTATTCTAGGTCAATCAATATTCATGACTTAAAAACAATTCATACACAATTATCAGATAAAAAGAATAGTCCCAATAAAATCTACTCTTGTTATAATGATTTTAACTATTTTTTATACAACCTTCTCTAAATAAACTTTCAATTTAGTATTTTTGTTACCATCTTCATAGTACGTGCTTTATGGAAAGAAAATCTAAACTAATAATCACAACTTCATGGTGTACAATGGCATGCTTGACATTTATATATTACTACATTGTGAAATTTCCTCATGTTACCAATATTATATTTTCTCACATATAGTTCCTTTGCTTAGCACATACATTATATTTTCTATAGTTTGTACATTTTACATAAGACCAACCATGCACTTATGATATAAGTCCACTAACTTCTTGTTTCAATATACAAGAAAAAACCAAATGAATAACTAAAAAATATTTTTCAAGTTCGTTTCATTATTCAAGCAAAAAGAATCATTAACTACAAATTCTAACAAAATTTAAATTGTTACAAATTGATGCAGTCAAGGATGGTGGATCCAATTAAGGACAGTCCAAACCTTGCAGCCAACAGAATTACACAGCGGAATACTCAACAAAATAGACAACACCATAAATGTTTCAAGTAATTTGCATTAACATGCCCAGTTGTAAGGCCTTCCAAGTTAGGGCCAATTACAAAATGAAATAATTCTACAAGATCCGCAACCAGATCTGTTGGTGTAATTAAATATTCCTAATTACACTTTACTTAATCTTACTTAGGTTAATGCATTGCATAGTAGTTTGTGATTGAGACACCTAGGAGTGTGCACATCTATTAAGCACATGGTGTAGGAGAAATTCCACTTTTGGTGTGATAATTGTCATCACATACCTCGTTGTGTGTGAGATCCACCTTTTGTGCTCTTATCACATTATCATCCTAATCCAATGCACATACTTCATTGCATAATGGAGGATGATCCACATTTGGTGGACATGTGATTACACCTAGCATAGGTGATAGCTTATCAGCTCCTTATCATTGTCTCTTATCTCCTTTCCTATATAAGGAGGCCTATTATGTACATTTTAATCATGTCTATGATCAATAATATCATTCTTGCATTCATATTTTCTCTCTCTTGTGCTTTTCTTCAACCTCTTGATCTTGGTTCAATATTTGCTATTTGCAAATTCTTACAAGATCCAATACAATCTCAGCTAGTTCAGCTCTGAAGACAATCAGAAGCTGATGGAAACCATAAGGCAAATCTAAACTTGAGCTCACAAGCCTCCAAGAAATCTCCTTGTTCCCAAGTATGCAAACCCCTAGCTCTGCTACAAAGGACTATTAGATTACAATTTGATCTACAAGAACATCAAGAACTTTTTCACAACTTTTCCAACTTCAGCTTTCAGAACCTCCGATCTGACTCACCAAATCTTCTCAGTCATGAACTTCTCTAATCTCCCGATGATCTCCCTAAACATCTACCCAAACATCCTATAAATACTAATCATCAGCCACAAGTCGGCTGGATGAAACCCTTAACTCCCCAAAACAAATAATTCAATGCCATACAAGTCGGCTTACAAATGTATACAAACATTTAATTTTGCATGTCAGCCCAAGACAATGGTTACCAACAATAAATTCACCAAGTCAACTCAACAAATCACACAAAAATCTAGTCGATAAGTCAGAACTACCAAGTGACTGTAAAATTACCAAGCACACCAAGCATCACCGAGCACCAGTGTCGACCGAGCACCGCAGGCATGACTGAGTAACACATTCACCGAGCGCCAGAGACTACCGAGTACTTTCAGTGACTGAGCTTCCTTCAATGATTGAGGCCCTTGATCAAGGCTACAACCAAGTAAAACCGACCAAAATACAAACACTCCATGCAGTTTCATCGAGGACAAGAATGCCCCTTCCTTAACCTTGGATGCCCCTGCATTAGACACCCCAAGTTCCAAAATATGTTTATATGTGAAAAGAACATCTTTCAAGATTCAGCACATAAATCCTGAACTGGTTCTTCACATACAAGTCCTCCACCTTTTCTACTTGCAAAGTCTTCCACTTCAGTTTTCTCTTTCTCTTCAAGTCTTTTCTTGATAATGTACAACTCGGTTATCCATATTGATCATTCATTTTCTTTGGATTCACAATCTCAACTCGGCTACCAATACTCAGGCTTCTCCTACCGAGTGTTGTATCCATCAAAGGCATAAGTGAAAACTTCCTGTCATTATTCTCAACAGTAAACACATTTCTTACACAGTCATAAATAGCTCTTCAATCATATTTCCAAGGTCTACTGAGCAATATATCACAACTATTCATCTTCACAATGTCACAAAGCACAAAATCCTTGTACTGGCTAATCTAAACATCAATGAAGCATTGTTCTCTAACTTCCAAATCATGAACATCTTGTAACCAACCAATCCTATAAGGACAAGGATGTTTCATTCTATTCAAACCAAGTTTTTGAACTAGGTCCTCAGAAACAAGGTTATCAGTACTACCACTATAAACAATAACATCATAGATTTTACCTTCAGTCTTGCATCGGGTCCTAAACAAGTTACTCCTCTGACAAGGTTCATCCTTTGTACTAAGCAATGTTCGCTGAAGCAGCAAGTTCTTTGATTCAAGTTCATTCTGAATGTTCTCATTCATCACAGTCATTCGTTGGTCAACCTTCTTCTATGTACACTCAAAAGAACGGTGTCCTTCCTCTCCATAGTTATAGAAAGTACCTTTAAAGATAACTCTACATGTCTTCTTCTTTGGTTCCACAGGTTTCTATTCATCTTCTGCATCAGTCAGTTTATCCTTCACCGAGTGATTAATCTTTTCTTTCCCTCAAGAGTTACTAGGTTGTTTCCTTTTCAACTTATCTTCTACCTTCAGAGCATACTAATAAGCATCTTCAACAAAATCAATCTTTAGCATACCAAGCTCATCTTGAATAGTGAATCTCAGACCATTCACATACCGAGCTACATTTTCCTTACCAAGCTCTTGGTGTCCAAACCGAATAGTAAGTTTGTAGAACTCCTTGGTATAATCTTCAACAGACAAATCCTTCTATTTTAGATTCTACAAGTTCTTAAACAAGTCAAGCTCATAGTCAGCCGGTATGAACTTAGCTTTCAACTTAGTCACCATCAATCTCCACCGATTGATCTTTGTTTCACCTTCCTCTTCTCAGTCTCTCTATAGTTCTTTCCACCAAAGAGAAGTATGTCCTTTCAACTTTGTCTGTGCTAATCTCACCTGAAGAGGATCTTCAATTTCTTCTAGCTCAAAGAAATCTTCAAGTTCACCAATCCAATCAATCATATTGTCAGGTTTCAAAGTACCAGAGAAAGTAGAAACTTCCATTCAGTAATTACTAAACCGAGCAGCAGGTCTAGGCAATCAAGTAGTTTTGTCTTCACCAGATATGTTCCTCTGGTCATCACCACTAGATCCAGCAATCTAAAATTCTTTAGTAGCTTCTTCATAGCCATCCTCAGTACTGACATTTTGAGGTATGCCAGCAACAGTTCTCATGATCTCAACGACCATATCATTCTTCATCAATTCCATCTCAGATCTGAAATCTAATTTCACTTTCTTTGTGATTTAGGATTCAATAGTATCACAAAGATCTAAAATAACTCTAGGGTCCAATCTTCTCGGAGGTATCCTTAAAGATAGAGAAACCCTCTACAACAAACCCTCACCAACCACCTTGTGACAATTTCCAAGTTGCAACAAGTCAGATCTCAGCCTACAATCTTGCAAACAACTAGGGCACAATTTCACAAGTTTAGTGCTTCAGATCTGCAATCTAGATTGTGCACAATCTTTTCACCAATAAGATCAACTTCACAAGATCAGCCTTGCTAGGTCAACCTTTTGCTTCAACAAGATCAACACTCGCTTTGGTACCACCTAATGCAGTCAAGGATGGTGGATCCAATTAAGGATAGTCCAAACCTTGTAGCCAACAGAATTACATAATAGAATACTCAATACAATAGACAACACCATAAATGTTTCAAGTAATTTTCATTAAACATGTCTGGCTGTAAGGCCTTCCAGGTTAGGGCCAATTTCAAAATGAAACAATTCTGCAAGATCCACAACCAGATCCAATACAATCTCATCTAGTTTAGCTCTGAAGATAATCAGAAGCTGATGGAAAACCCTAAGGCATATCTAAACTTGAGCTTGCAAGCCTCCAAGAAATCTCCTCATTCCCAAGTATGCAAATCCCTAGCTCTACTACAAAGGACTATCATATTATAATTTGATCTGCAAGAACATCAAGAACTTTTTCACAACTTCACCAACTTCAACTTCAGAACCTCAGATCTGACTCACCAAGTCTTCTCAGTCATGAACTTTTCTGATCTCCTCATGATCTCCCTAAACATCTACCCAGACATCCTATAAATACTAATCATCAACCACAAGTTGACTAGATGAAACCCTTACTCCCTAAAACAAATAATTAAA